>LR812524.1:74112510-74180010 GCA_903798195.1 Danio kyathit | reverse complement strand
GCTGCTGCAGAGAGCGTCAGCGTGTGCTACAGTCACAGTAGACTCCCAACATAATACACCATAACTTAGTGTAAGGAGCTGTTTCACCATGGCCCAGTGAATTACGTCAGCAATCAGGCGTATTCAAACAGTACTTATTCAAAATTACATTTCCCAGTTCACACACACCTATTTATAGTCGCAAATGTGAGCAAAATGGTCACACAGTCGAGCCCTGTGATTATGTCTGTGTCAGAACATCTGTGTGTGTGTGTGTTTATGAGTGTGTATGCATGTGTGTGTGTGAGTTGGTATGAGTATGTGTGTGTAAACTTGCGTGTGTGTGTTCTCACCCTCTGTACTGAGTCCCGGGCTGGAGGTGAAGCTGGCCACATCCACGATCTTCACTGCGAACTGTTGTCCAGTGTCTCTGTTGATGCATCTCCGCACCACACTGAACGGACCCCTGAAACACACACACACACACACACACACACACAGTCAGCAGCAGCTTTAACACAGTGAGTTAACTCAGGCCTGTGCAAACACCTTGACCTCCCCAGCACTGATCTATTAATGTGATTAAAAGATGCTGATGCTGAATTGTGCACAGTACTGCCATTACATATTACAGCTCTGAGCATTGGGCAGTGTTCACAACATCTTCAAGACAGCACTTTCTGTATGAAATTTGTACAAAATGTACGCTATTCTGAAAGACAAACAAACATTACAGGAGTAGGTGAATGAGGTGGCAGAGAAACGGACTTAAACTCGCTCAGAGAAATGCTGTTGCTCTTCACTTCACTAATATTGATGGAATATGCCTGTTGATAGAAGGTTAGTGAAGAAACCTTATACTCATGTAAAAGTATTTTGTAGTATTTTCGAAACGCAGTATTTTATTTTGATACACTAGTGGCTGCTATATTTTTATTTTGATACATGTAAATTTGAGGTATTTGTTTTTTTTTCTAAATATATGTGAATGTATTTTTGCCCATCCCAGACAGTAAAACAAGTTATTGCCAGAATAACACAACACAGTGTGTTTGCATGCCTATATTAAAATAAAAGAAAATCATATTTCCTACATGTATGGCTATGGGCAGAAATGTTCCCTTAGGGTGAAGTATTCATAACCTTTCTTCAAAATATTCTATCAATCGTAGACCCAAAACAATGGAAGCACCATGTTACCCTATACTGAATGTAAAAATGTGGCCTGCAGGAGATTTGATTTTCCAGTGGTTAAACGTTGACCTCACACAGGCATAGACTGTCAGAATACCCATATAGAGCCATTCCTCCAGCTGATGTGTCCCGATAACCACTTTGCTGGCTTTTACAGGTCGTTAGGTTATAAACGTGATAAATAACCATGGACGTGGCCTGCTCTGTAATGCTGAGATTGCCATCTAGTGGTCACTGGTTAAATTACATTAGTACATTTGCGTGTGGATCGAAAGTTTGCCAACTCACCTACGTAAAATCAGTCTCAAAATTCAAATGAGCGTCACCTGATCCACCCATGCGCAACTTATGATTCACGTACACAAAAGAGAGCATGTGTATTCACAAATACAACTCTGCTTTGCAAAATGCTGCACATTTATGTAAATCAGACCTTTTCAGAGTGTGGTAACGCAGGACTGTATACTTCTCAAATTGGTAGGTAGATGTGTACACATTGCATAAGAACGTTGTGGCTTTTTCATGTAAAGTTGTTTGCGTTTGATTCCTGAAACGCTTAAAAACCGTGAAAAGAAAGTCTCAAAACTCAAACGAAGCCGGCTGTATAACTGTAAACAAAAAGTCAATTCACACACGCGCGTCACCTGATCTGCAAATGCAAAACTTCCTTTTCGTGCACGTAAATTAAGATGTATGAATGCAAAACATAATATATGTTTATGTTTGCGCAAATCTTAAATTCACAGACTCAGGTTGAAAGCCATTCGTTTTTTGATGTACAACTGCATATACAACATGAACAGAGCGCGTGGATGACAGAGCGTGTATTAGCTAATAATACTGATACTAATATCATCCCATACTCATTCACTTCCCTTCACTTGTAGACATTAAAAACCGCTCATTCTGCTGCTGGATGTTATAAACTGATATATCTTTATCATGTTATTCTGCTTTGTCTGTATAGTCATGAACACTTGTTTGTAGAGCGAGTACTTTGACCGTTTTCTGCAGTTTATTATTCCTAGTCATTTCTCCTACAGTATAGGCAGCTGAATCGGAAGATCTAGAACAATCATGAAAAGAGCGCACTTCAGCATTGAAGAATGAGGCTAATGGACAGAGGATTCTCCAGCTGAGGAGCTCAGACCAGACGTGTGCTTTTACAGCAGTTTCTGTGGTCAACAAACACACTGGAATCTCCAGGAATAGCTGCTCCACAGACAGTAGAGATATATGCACAGAACGCTAGACATCTCCACTGTTGTTTGAACACACTACACCTAAAACAAATGTTCTCTGGTTTAGTAATCTGTATGAAACAAACGCGAGGTACAGGCCATCCTGTCAAACACACAGCACATGACAGCAGCAGCTACTCAAACACAAGGCAGGGTCTGTCTGCAGACTGCAGGAGAGGGGCGTAACATGAAGGGGCGTAACTTGTAGGACAGGGATGTCAAACTCAATTCCTGGAGGGCCGCAGCCCTGCACAGTTTAGTTCCAACCCTAATTAAACACACCTGATCAAACTAAGTGTGTTGAAGCAGGGTTGGAACTAAACTGTGCAGGGCTGCGGCCCTCCAGGAATTGAGTTTGACATCCCTGTTGTAGGACATTAGAGGCAAAGTTGGAGACCCACATGTCAAAACGATGTTGTCGGGAAGATGGCGCTGTACATCAGTTATTAACGTCTACACCTACTCCACACCCCTAAACCCAACCATCATATTTATTAACGTACAGCTGTGAGTTGCGGACGCTTTCATACTTGACAATCTAATCATTGTACTGTTATTAACAACCACAGGGGGGACGCCGAGTACGCTAACTGTCATGACAAAATGGATGAAGAAGTTGCATGGTGGAGTTGCTAAAAGAATGAATAAAATAATGTCAAATGAATAGGTTGTGGATAAATTTGGAGAACGTTTGATGAAAATATTCTCAGGTAAGTGTGTCCACCATCCTGCCAACAACATCTCATCCCGCATGGTTCAATGCCTCTGTACCTTACTACAAGTTACGCCCCTTCATGTTACACCCCTGTCTTGCGGTCCACAGACAGGACACTTGCAAACACCCACAAACAAAGAGTCACTGTCATTACTGGAGGAGATTCGCCATCAAGAACAGGTTGTGGATTACTTCAGAAGAGCAGCGTGATCAGACGATCATTATCCAGAGGATGATCATGTGTAGAACAGCCATGAATCAGGTTGGTGTCGTGATCTCGTTCTCTTGGAGTGCGCATTAGCTCAGATAACCTGAAGATATGCTGGCTTTGTTTGATTTCAACATTTAGAAATGAAACTGAGACGGTTTAATTTTACTGGTGGTTCCTAATATGTAATTGTAAGCGTGGCCAACGGTTCTGGAGAATGTGATGTTTCCCCATTCAGACAGAATGACCAGCATACTGAACACCCCCCCCCCCTCCTCTGTTAATGAGCTGATGATCTGAATCAAGTGTCTTAAGACATACAAGATGTGCAGGGCGGAGAGTGGAGAACCCCTGCCTTAAAGGGACTTTGGTGGAGAATAGAAACAATCTACTGATGATTTTTGAGTCATCATTACTAATACTGTGATGTTTTAAAGAGCATTTAATCAGATATGCTATATTATCAGCCCAGTGTTGCTACTGAACCACTCACAGACCGGCTGACAGACCAACATACAAGCAGACAAGACCATAATCAGCTGATCTATCTGCACCTTATGACTATTAAGATCAATATAGATAAACAAACATATATAATCATTCATTCATTTTCCTTCAGCTTAGTCCAACAGGGGTCACCACAGTGGAATGAACCACCAACCACTCCGGCACATGTTTTATGCAGCGGATTCCCTTCCAGCTGCAACCCAGTACTGGGAAAATATCAATCAATACAGTCAATACAATTAATCAAAACAATCAACACACTGCAGACACCATTCATTAGATGATGAACACAAACACAGATAACAGATATAAGATCAACAGTGCAGACGGTCAATGAAGGAGCTCTAACACTGTCCCATCATGCACCTGCTCTGGAGGAAGAGTGAGTGTGTGTGTGTGTGTGTGTGTGTGTGTGTGTCTGAGCTCAAAACACACCAGAGAGAGAGAAAGAGAAACACTGATCAGCAAACAACCCACAATCACTCTGGGCTGAGCAGTGTTTCACACACACACACACACGCACACACACACACACACACACACACACACACACACACACACACACACACACACACACACACACACACAGCAGTAACAGCAGTGTGAAGCAAACACTCTTGAGGAGTGAAATCCGGATTGAATCCTGATTCCTGCGTTCAGACGTGAATCCAACTCCTCCAGCCAATCAAGACGCTCTCAGAGCAGATCCTCCAGGAGGAGCAGCAGACGCACCACATTACAGACGCGCCACATTACAGACGCGCCACAGCTGCAATTACAGCCTGAGCCAGAGCGGAGGATCAGTCCTGGGCTCCATTCTTCATACCTTGCTTAAATGATCTAAGATACAGGTCTCAAACTCAACTCCTGGAGGGCCGCTGCTCTGTTTTGCTGTAACCCTAATCAAACACAGCTGATCAACTAATCCAGGTGTCTAAAAGAGTCTCGAACACCTTCATTAGCTGATCAGCGGTGTTTGATCAGGGTTACAGCAAAACTGTGCAGAGCTGCGGCCCTCCAGGAGTCCAGTTAGAGATGATCTAAGATGATTCAGCAGATCCTGGATCTGTTCATCTTGATAACTGATTGATCTCTGGCTAATTTGGTTCTTCAAACAAGTCTGAGTCAGATGAAAATGTCTGGATGAGCTTGTAATCTGCTGAGCGCTTACATCACAGCCATCACACACTAAAGTAATCAGTTCCTCATGCAATATCTGTTACTCTGCATGTGTAAATACAGCACCACACTGTAAAAATATCCAGGAATCAGCAGCTTCTGTGTATTTAGTGATTCATTTTCCCCATTTATTGATGCTTCTGAATGGCATTATGGGATATTGATCTGTCCTCCAACAGCTTTTGATGTTGAAATGAATGAAAAGTGTCTTGATTGACATTATTAATAGTTTAAAGTGATGAATTGTCTTTGTTGGTGTTGTAAATTATGGCACAATAACCAGGTAATAAACAGGCTGTCTGCTATTTTACTAACTTATCTGAATATATATTATTTCTCATACAATATATTGTTTAAATTCACAAGCAAAAACTGAGCAAAGTGGAATTTTCAACATTAACAATTGTCAGAGCAGAGATCATGTCCCATAATGCAGTTCATAACCATAAATAAACACAAAATACAACAAAAAAATCAGTGTCTGTGTGAACCGTACGCTGCAGAGACGTTTATTTCACTGTGTTAATGCACTTCCAGCTGAAACTGAATATTGAGTAGGGGGCGGAGCTTTCTGTGGGTGGGGCAGGGCTTTCTTCAGGCAGCACTCAAACCCAGAAGCAGACGCTCAGAGTTTGGTTGAAGAATACCAAAACAAACAAACACAAATATATGTCAGTGGATTACATCTCAGAGTGTTCCTTCAGCTAAAGAATGGCCATAGTGAAGTAAACATGTCGATTATGACTTTACACAGAGAGTAATCGATATTTTTACTGCAGTGTCAGCCTCAGCGCTGGTCATATCTCCATCATGATGAGGTAAAAGCGTGATCATAAAGCGCTCGCCTGACCTGATGAAATATGAATGAGCTGCAGTCAACGCTAAGAGGCTTTCTGAGCTGTAGGATCAGCTTTCACCTGTTGAATCATTGATAAGAGTCTTCAGCGATTACACTGAGCCGTGATCACACACACACACACACACACACACACACACACACACACACACACACACTGACCAACAGGAGCTCCTCTGACTGAGAGCTGATCCAGAATCAATCCTCTGCTGCTGGTTCAGACCTGATGGAGTCCAGCTATATGAACAGAGGTTTCCTCACAGTGGAGCGTTTGGAGAATGCCTGTCCTGTTCATAACACTGAGTGAAGAGTTCAGGCTTCTGTGAGGTCTGCTGTGGTCCAGCAACGCTCATCTCCAGCTCTCCTGTCCTTCCAGATCAGCTTTCAGTGCACAAAGCATTCACAACTCATCTTAAGGATGAAAGCAGCTCTAACTCCCCAATTTAGGACCAAATCTTTAAAATAATGATTTTCATTCATTAATTAATTTTAAAAAAGCTATTTAATGTTTAACTACTGAGTATGAAGTAAATAATTAAGTTGATTATTCAGTAATTTCTTTCCCAGAGATGGGTTGCAGCCTCAAGGGCATCCGCTGCGTATAAACGTGCTGGATTAGTTGGTGGTTCATTCCGCTGTGGCGACCCCAGATTAATAAAGAGACTAAGTCGAAAACAAAACAAATGAATGAATTCAGTAACTCCACACAGTTCCAGAATCAGTGGTGCATTAGCAGCAGTGAAGAGACTCCTGAATCATTCCGGCTGCGTCTACACTGATCCACATTCATCTGAAATCAGTGTGTCGGTCTGAGAGCGCTCCATGTCCACACTCTGCTCTTCAGTTTCTCCATCATCCACACTAAAGGCCTGAAGTGCTCTGATGTTCTGCACAGCACTGCTGTTCATTTACTCTCCGGCTCTGGAAAACAGTGAGTGTGTGACTGTGGTCTGATCTGAACAACAGCTCCAGTGAACACTCCCTGAGCGCTAAAGAGAGGCCATGTGGAGCATCTACACACTCACACTCATCTGTCTTCAGTTAAACAAAGAGAAAACTGAAGTCATTGTGTTTGGGAACAGAGATGAGCTTCTCAAGGTGAATGCGTACCTTGGCTCTAAAGGTCAAACAACAACAAATAAGGTCAAGAATCTTGGTGTGACTCTGGAGTCAGATCTGAGTTTCAGTAGTCATGTCAGAGCAGTTAGTAAATCAGCATACTATCATCTCAAAAACATTGCAAGAATCAGATGCTTTGTTTCCAGTGAAGACTCAGAGAAACTTGTTGATGCTTTTATCAGCAGCAGGGTGGATTACTGTAACGGCCTCCTCACGGGCCTCTCATAAACACAGTCAGACAGTTGCAGCTCATCCAGAACGCTGCGGCCAGGATTCTGACCAGAACCAGGAAATCAGAGCACATCACACCTGTCCTCAGGTCTTTACACTGGCTCCCAGTTACATTCAGAATAGAGTTTAAAGTATTACTACTGCTCTATATATCACTAGATGGCCTACAGGAGCTCAATACATTACAGATATGCTCACTGAACTCAAACCTAACAGATCACTCATATAAACTAGAAACTCCCAGAGTTCAGTCAGAGCAGGGTGAATCGGCCTTCAGCTACTAACAGCGCCCCCTGCTGCTGGAATCAGCTTCCATGATCAGATGTGCTCCAACATTAGACACATTCACATCAGGACTGAACACACATCTGTGTAGCTGTTAGGGATGTGCACGATCATTCGATTAATCGATTAATCGAACGCATCAGCGACGATCGAGCATGAAAACGATGATCGATTGGCTCTAAAATTAAATTACTTTAAATCTTTCTGATTGGTTATGCTGGTATTTGGGCGGTAGTTTGATATTTGATTGGTTATGGCTGCAGGGAGTTGCGGTCCAGACAGAGAGACCTGAGCGCAGATGGAGTATAGGGTCATACACCAGAAGCGCCGCGCCGCGTCACGCAGCGCATTTCAGAATTCTAAACTAGGTTTCAGGGTACACAGCGGTGCCCAGCCACGACTCAGGACATTTCATATTTCTGCCGCGCCACAGAGCGCCATCTGAATAGTTTCATTTTAAATACCATGCGAATGTGCGCGTCTGGTGTGTGATGCTTTCAGCTGTCATGTGCGCGCCGTGTCAGACAATATTTTCAGCGAGGACTAGTCTATGGCACGAGTGATGATGTTTCACCGGATGACACCAAAATCGAAAGCTACTTCATGGAGCCATGCATCTCTCTAAACCCGGATCCTTTATTGTGGTGCAAGTAAATGAGTCTCGATCTGCAAGGCTAAGCACCTTTGCCCAGTGGTACCTGGCTGTTCCTGCAACTTCTCTGTCTTCTGAGCGCCTTTTTTCCACCGCCGTCTAATTGAAAATAAACTTCGCACTCGGCTTTCATCGGAGCATGTAGACCGACTGATCTTTTTGAATAAAAACATGTAGTCCTTCCTTGTGTTAAGTTTTATTAGCCATGCATGATAAAATATTCAGGCTGTTTTTGTTTTAAGTAAGCAGCATAGTTAAATTAGTCCGGCTTTATTTTATTTACCTCCACTGACTGATCACTTTGAAATAAATGTTATTTTACCCAATCTTTAAGTTTTATAGATGTGGTAAAAAATATTCAGGCTATTTTTATTTTAAGTTTACGCAGCCAAATTATGCTAGCTTCTAATTTTAGTTAGGCTATGTGCTAGAGATGCGCGGATCAGCTGAAATGTCAGCCGAATCCGCTCCTTCATTCTAATCATCCGCTCGCCACCCGCCCACACATTTTATTTTATTTTATATTTGGATATATATATCCACTCCCGAGCCCGCACCCGATCGACATAATAATTCTAATTCTTTGTTTTAAGCATGATGATAGGTTACTGTGGATCGTTCGTTATTAACAGCAGATTCAGCTTTTACATATGGAAAAAGATAACAAAAACGGCGTCACTTCAGCCTAAACAGCAGCTATGTTATGTTATGTTTATAGGCTATGTTATGTTTACTTGGTCTTTTTCTTTGCACTGTGCTTGGGCGTCTCATCTTCACATTCTGCGAAGTCCACTCTCTGTTTTTTTGCTGGTCAACTGCTATGACCCACCCGCAATTAATCATAATGTATTTTTTTATTACCCGACCCGCGGATTATCTGCAGCGCCCGCGGATAGCCTATATCGCCCTCCGCGCATCACTGTGCTGCTTAACAGCCGTTGGTTAAGTTTTGGTGAAACTTTATTTTGCAAACCTTTTACAAAAAAAAACCTTTTGATCCACATCTGTTGTGATGCTGCTGAAGTAAAATATTGTTTTGGTAAAAATGTCAGTTGAATAAAATAACTGAAATGCAGAGTATCATATGTGTGTTTTTATTGTTGTTGTCAACAATATAGAAAAAGGTAGATTATAGTTTTAAAATCGAATCCAATATTTATAGTAATAATAAGACACATGTTGAAGGGGATAATACTGTAAAATAACTTTGGTTTCTTTTTTCTGCGCGGCTTCAGTTGAGAACCGCATCCACTTTCTGGTTGGCATGTAGTTTAAGCTCACATGCATTTTGTGTAGATAAACACAATTTGTAATATAATATTTTCATATTGTGTCTCTAGGCTTTATGATTAATTTTATTTACAATGCCTCATGTAGAAAACCTACATGCTTCACGGCGATTCGAATGGCACCCTGGGCGAACCACCTGCTTTTAGAAATGTACTTAGAAATAAAATTATTATTATTATTATTATTATTATTATTGTACAATTATTATTCTAAATAAATAACAGAAATCAATCCAAAATGTAACTGGAAAAAATGTAGACACAGCTGGAGTGATAAGCTAAGAAGCTAAGATCGCAAAAAATATTTTGCTTGAATATTAAAGTAAATTCTATAGAATACAAAGAATATATATTTTATGTAATTATCTGTAGTCTTAGACCCGACTCATGGCTGAGAATTAATGTTATTAAGTCTTACCTCCCTGATTCATCATCTCTGCTTTCTGCTTCATAGCCATATAGTCAAAATAAGATCATCATCATATAATAACTTTAGTTTTGTCGACTTGCAAAGCTCGCTGCACGCCGACACCTCTGCATTAAAGTTACTCCGGTTTCACAGTACATAAGCGGCGTGTATTTTACCGGCGTGCATGTAGCCTAAACAACCGGTAGGCCTATTCACACCGGGTGCAGAGCAGCGCGTGAGGCGCGCGGGAATGGTATTCTGCACGCATGCATGCATCAGTTTGCTTTCACCACCTTTGTTTCGGTTGCACATAGACAATAACAAACTTGCACATGCAAAATACGCCAAATGTGAATGGCCTCTAACGTCTTTATTCTGGGATTACTACTTTAAATTAATACACTTGCATAAAGTAAATCGTAACTCAAAGCTTGTACTGGGGCTCGTTTTTTTCGCACCGTCTCCCCGTGCCACCCAAATGCCGCTATGGGCATCGACCATATTGCCCATGCCTAAATACGCCACTTGTTACACTTCTTTAAATGTTTACTGTGTTAACCAATATTGATGGTGATTTTTAATAACCCAACAGCGTTGATTTAATTGTTTTCTGAATCCTGTCATAGTTTTATCAACAACATTTTTAACAGGGCTTTATATATATATATATATATATATATATATATATATATATATATATATATATATATATATATATATATATATATATATATATATATATATTTTTTTTTTTTTATTATTATTATTGAATGTTATTTAATTGTCGCTATGACGCACACACGCCCCGCCTCTTGATTAAGCCCCGCCCCTATGACGCACACAAGCCCCGCCCCGATTAATCGAGTACTCGTTTGTCAAACCTGTGGATTAATCGAAATGAAGAATGGTCAGAAATGCCCATCCCTAGTAGCTGTGCCTTTACTGAATGAGCACTGTGCTGCGGCCCACACATCACACTATTGTGTCTTTCTACCGTTTTTCATTCTTTTATAACCTGTTTAACACATTTAATCTGTTTTATCAGTTTTTATCACTGTTATTATCTGTTTTTATTTTCTTATTCTTGTCTCTTTTATTCCTGTTTATGTAAAGCACTTTGAATTGCCACTGTGTGTGAAATAATAAAAGTAAACTTGCCTTGCCTTGTAATAAAGCTTCTGCAACACCGTGTCCTCCAGCATGTTAGCTGGATTGGTCACATGACTGCTTCACATGACTGAAAGAATCATTGTTTCCCAAAGTCCTCACCGTTTCACATTTATCCACTTTGAACAGTGTTTTCATAAAGATCTATTTTCATTTCCTAAAAGCACGCTTCAGTGTGTACAGAAGAACAAAACAGACAGAAAAATATGCAGTTTGAAGTGAAATCACATTAGTGTGGACACGGCCTGAGCGCAAAACACAACCCGAAAATCAGCACTGTTTTCAGCAATCTGCCTGGAGTTTGATTTTAAACATTAAAACAAACTTTTAAAACTTCATTGCGGAGGTATACCCATACGGCCAACACTAGGTTTATGCAAATATATATTAATATTAAATATATTATTTCATTTATTTAAACAAATCTCATAAACATCTTTAGGCAAAAAAATGTTTTATAAATACAAATTTGCCATTTTTAGATATTTTCAAAATTCATGAAGACGGAGAGAACATGCAGAAACGCCAACTGGCCCAGCCAGGACTCGAACCAGAGACCTTCTTGCTGTGAGGCCACAGTGCGACACCACTGAGCCACCATGCAGATCATTTTCCAAAATAATGTAAAAATTATTTTAAATTATTTAAAAATCTATTTGCTTAATTTGTTATTTTATAAGAAAATATACAGTTGAAGTCAGAAGTTTCCATCTACTGTATAAAGGCACATCACTATTGTAATAAAGTCAGATGTTAATGTGACTAAACGTTTCCTCTTGTAGGTAAGTCAGGATGATCACATTTGTTTCTGTTCTGCTTAACAGCAGAATAATGAGAGAGATATTGTTGGAGAAATTGTTCTAACTCTTCTTGAAAGTCAAGTTTACATACAATAAGATTATTCTGCCTCTGAAAAAGCTCAGATGATGGTGTCGAGGTTTAGGAAGTTTCTGATTGGCTAATTGACAACATTTGAGTTAATTGGAGGCACAACTGTAGAATAGTATTGAAGGAAAAGCTCAAACACACTGCTTCCTTGTGGGACAACATGAGAAAATCAACAAGCCAGAATCAACACAAAAGCCAGATTACAATTAGCTAAATTACACTGGGAAAAAGACTAATGTTTGGAGACATGTCCTGTGGTCTGATGGAGCTAAGATTGAACTGTTTGGCCATAATGACCAGTGTTACATTTGGAGGACAAAGGGGAAAGCTTACAAGCCTAGGAACACCATCCCAACTGTGAAGTATGGGGGCGGCAGCATCATGTTGTGGGGCTGTTTTGCTGCAGGAGGGACTGGTCCACTTCACAGCATAGATGGCATCATGAAGAAAGAACATTATGTAGAAATACTGAAGCAACATCTCAAGATATCAGCCAGGAAATTAACACTTGGCCACAAATGGGTCTTCCAAACAGACCATGACCCTAAGCATACTGCCAAATTAGTTAACATGTGCTTTAAGGACAACAGAGTGAATGTTTTAGAGTGGCCATCACAAAGCCCTGAGCTCAATCCTATAGAGAATCTGTGGGCAGAGTTGAAAAAGCTTGTGCGAGCAAGACAGCCTACAAATCTGACTCAGTTACAGCAATACTGTCAGGAGGAATGGGCCAAAATTCCTGCAAACTATTGTGAGAAGCTTGTGGAAGGAGACCCAAAACATCTGACCAAAGTTAAACAGTTTAAAAGCAAAGCTAAAAAATACCAAGGAAATGTATGTAAACTTCTGACTGACTAGAAATTAATCAACAATTCTCAAAACAAATCCTCTCATTATTCTGGCATTTAGCAAATGTAGATGATTTAGGTAATCCTAACAGAGCTAAAATAGTAAACGTTTAGTGTGATTTACCAGCAGACATTTATTAAAAATGGTGATGCTCCTTTATTTAGAGAGTATATAAACTTCTGCTTTCAACTGTGCTTGTAATATTAACAGACCTGTAATGTCTGAACAGTAAAAGCAAAGAACACAGTCTTCACACTGCAATCCTTCACTTCACTGAGCATGTGCAAATCCTCATTTGAATATAGCAACATCACCACACACACTACAAACATTACATCAATAACCCTCTGACAGTGGTGCCACCCCCTGCTCATCAGCCAATCACTGTGTGCACAGTTAATCATCATCATGATGACATCATCGTTAGCAAGCTTAGCCCCGCCCTCAGCTCTCGACTTCTGGATAATCCTCAGGAAATGTGGTTCTCAGCATCTTTAAGACCAAACTCTGAGCTAAACTCTTCATTCTGTTTAGCAGAACTCCTAGTGTGAAGATCAGATGTTCTGCCAATACAGAATACCTGAATGAATAGGATTGTCTAGCTTTATCACCAGAAAAACACCACATCTGAGTATTTTTCAGATGAAACGCTTCATCTTTATATCCTCATACATCATATTCCCCAGCAGAACAAACTCAGACAGAAATAGAACAGAAAACAGTCCAAGACCCCATCACTTCCTCAGACATGCAGAGGTTTTAAACAAGACTCTTCCACCATACTCAAACATCTGTCCACAATACACACACACACACACACACACACACACATTTATTATGTATGAATAAAAAACTCATCATAAACAGACAAAACTCCAGAAGTGCTACTAATTCACCCTTTTCACAAGCCTGACACGTTTAACGGTCAAAATAATAATAATGCAGTGTGTATGGGACAGCACAGTCAACCTGACCTTCTTCTCTCCTCCGGCTGCCGTCATCAGTCTCACACTATTTTTTTCCTTTTTCAGAAAGTCTTTATAACACAATTCTGGAGTTTTCCTTTTATTATTTGAGCAAATAAGACTGTAAAAACCCCATTCGCTGTGCTCTAAGTTTTCCCAACTATCACGACTTCCGCTACTGAGAAAGCCAGAAACGTGAAAAGGGTCCATACAAAACCTCTGAGATTATTAGAGAAACACAAGCGTTCAGAGAGGATGAGGAAGCAGAACTCAATGATCAATAATAATAATAATAATAATAATAATAATAATAATAATAATAGGGCAGTGTGTGAATATGCAATAGTCGCACTGCAGAATCTGCAGCTTTGAGTTGTGATCATAATTAACCAAGAAACAGCAATAAAAGCAGCAAAGATAATAACCCTACAGTGAACAGACTCATGTAAGACGTGTGAAGCTCATTTCAACCATTTGAGCACAATAAATGATCAATTGTGCAGCTTTAATAAAGGATGCTGCTCTGTGTAAACGCATGTTTATTATGATGAAGACTATACAGTGCTCTTTATTTACCATCTGATGACTGAAACTGTTAGAATATCCAGAAACCCATAAAGCACTGTCTATTTAATTTTGTATTCATTTATTATAGTTTATAATTAACACACTTCCAAATCGTTATTAAAATCATCTTATAAAATGTCAAATATATATAATCACAGAAAAATTCATTACTAAAAAATGTATAAATGATTGCAATGTCAGTGTTTTCCAATAATGCAGCCCTAATAAACAACAATAATAATACTAATAATAATATGTTTGAACTAACTATATAAGATTGAGGGCATACAATACTTTGCATAAATGTTATTTTTCTGAGAAAAGTCCTGGTTTCTGTGTGTATTTTCTGAAATGTAAAAAAACAAAATCAAAGAGAAGTAAATGAACACAGATTTATTCAGTTTTCTGTCTTTAATTGTGCATAAGTGCAGTAAACCTCTCACTCTGATCTGATAAGCACACGATTATCCACATACAGGCCTTTACTGTTAGTACAATCAATCAGACAAGCAAAACTAACATTAATCATCATCCAATTCATGAAACATCCGACACTGCAAGTGCTTCAGGATCCTCTGCAGGTTTATTGTGTGTTTTCGCAGATGTTTAAGCAGACACGTGGTGAATATGCTATAAAATGTGTTTTTTATTTGTACAAAATAATACATATTATAAAGTAGCTAATAAATATTATACACAGTAAATGTTCATTTATTTCCTCCAGTTTTCTGCAGGTCTCTCATTCACTATAGGCGTTACAGCAGCTTACATTGCACTGGCCATTAAAAACCCAGCAGTTTACTGTGGTAAAATCAGTGTAACCCTACAGACAGCTTCAGCAATCCTCCATCACTGATCAGCTCCACACACACACACACACACACACACACACCATTCACAAACATACAACAGTCCCGCACTGCATCATGGGATTGCTGACACTGGAGCCTCTGAAGATGAACGGCTCTCCAAACATTAACCAGCACGGACCAACAGATCACCGCTGGGAGACCAGCAGTACTGTAGTGTAGTATTACTGTAGTCTAATATATATATAGTATTAGTGTAGAGTTAGTGTAGTATATTGGGGTGTAGTAGTGTAGTAGGTCTGCACAACATATGGTTTCAGCATCGATATCGCAATGTGTGCATCTGCAGTAGTCACATCACAAGATATGCCAGATGAACACGCGTGATTTGTGGAGCCACTGCTGAGTTTGACCATAACAGAGTGAAGGTTTATCATCTGCATGTGTTTTAAGGCCTGTGCATTACAAGAGGGTTTAGAACATTTGAGCACACAAATGATGATGTTTACAGATGTAACAAAGAATAATTGTGTTTAATTATTTATTATGTTAATTAATTATCTATAAATGTAGAATTTTTGTCTTGTTTCTAGTCCAAATATCTACATTTTAAAGCAAAAACAGAGATTTTATTAAGCCCCCAGGCAGATATTTTAGCTTGTTTTAAGGAAAACTCTACATTTGAATTGAAGATATTTCCACTAGAAATAAGACAAAGCTAAATAAGAAAAGCTTTCTTTGCATTGTGATTATTTCATTTCTGTACCTGAATAATGCTTTGCTACTCAAAGCATCTGTGAAACTGTATTTATACTGCAATATTTATCAAAGGAAACATATTGCAATATCTGATTTTTCCAATACCGTGCAGCTCTGTGTAGCAGTGTAGTGTAGTATAGTGTAAATAGTATAGCATAGTATCTGTATAGTGTTGTATAGTAGTGTAGTATTAGTGTAGTGTATAATATAGTATAGTGTACTATAGTATAGTGTAGTATTAGTGTAGTGTACTATAGTATAGTTTAGTATTAGTGTAGTGTACAATATAGTATAGTGTACTATAGTATAGTGTAGTATTAGTGTAGTGTACTATAGTATAGTTTAGTATTAGTGTACAATATAGTGTAGTGTACTATAGTATAGTGTAGTATTAGTGTAGTGTACAATATAGTGTAGTGTACTATAGTATAGTGTAGTATTAGTGTAGTGTACAATATAGTGTAGTGTACTATAGTATAGTGTAGTATTAGTGTAGTGTACAATATAGTGTAGTGTACTATAGTATAGTGTAGTATTAGTGTAGTGTACAATATAGTGTAGTGTACTATAGTATAGTGTAGTATTAGTGTAGTGTACAATATAGTGTAGTGTACTATAGTATAGTGTAGTATTAGTGTAGTGTACAATATAGTGTAGTGTACTATAGTATAGTGTAGTATTAGTGTAGTGTACAATATAGTGTAGTGTACTATAGTATAGTGTAGTATTAGTGTAGTGTACAATATAGTGTAGTGTACTATAGTATAGTGTAGTATTAGTGTAGTGTACTATAGTATAGTTTAGTATTAGTGTACAATATAGTGTAGTGTACTATAGTATAGTGTAGTATTAGTGTAGTGTACAATATAGTGTAGTGTACTATAGTATAGTGTAGTATTAGTGTAGTGTACAATATAGTGTAGTGTACTATAGTATAGTGTAGTATTAGTGTAGTGTACAATATAGTGTAGTGTACTATAGTACAGTGTAGTATTAGTGTAGTGCAGGGCTATTCAGTTAGTTTGTCATGGGGACCAGTTGATGAAAAGCATCCCAAACGGGGGGCCGGAGAGATATGACCTGCAGTATAAGTGATGACACAACAGCAATATAAGAGCTCATATGCTGTATTTGTGCTCTTTAAGACACCCACGTTGACGTTTTCTACATTAAAACATTAATATACTGTATTCTGAAACTACATAACATCACTGAATTGTACAATGTGGCTTTTTTACAAGCATATCCAAATGTATTTCGAGGCACAAAATCAGTGTATTGCTGAAGTAGGCTTCTTCTACATGCAGACACATTCATATGTTCTGTTTTAAACTGCGTAACAATTAGGGATGCAGCGATTACAGATTTTGGTTGTACGATTATAGTCTGAAGAATAATCATGTTTTCAGGGTTATCAGCATTATTATGCATTTATTAAATTTAAAACACGACTAGTTTAGAAAATCACAATGAAACTGCTGATATATTAAAGTATTGTTTATTGCTGCTCAGTAACCAAATACAGCACAGAATATTAATCAAACACAAACAATAGTGCAGTTAGTTCACTCTTTGGACTTAAAAATAAATGAGAAAGTTTTTGATTTAAACATGAGTGATGATTTTACACTGAAGATAAATGACAGAACAATGAATAAATACATAAAAATAAGAAGAAATAAACAATAGTGTTTGTCTAATGTTAATTTAAGTGTTATATTAGCTAAGACTTCAAATGAACTGCTGTTATTATCTGCGTTCATACGTAATCATTTTAATATTTTTTAATAATTCATCTTACATATCTTTAGTTTACATTGCACTAAAAAAAAGCCACACACAGCTCTCACTGCTACAGCCTGAGATCATTTCTACTGTGTGCCGCGCCTGCAGGGCGCGAGTGTGTCGGTCCGCTTGTGAGCAGTGCGCTCACCGCTTCAATATGCGCACGTCTCCATTGGAAATATTGAACCTCGCGCGGAAAAGACGCAATATGTCAACGGCTTGCTGCTAAAGTTATTCCAATGTGCGTGCGTATTGGCATAACTAGTCGCAGCAGCTTTTTTCCGTGCAACAGAAATGCGGCATTGAGAAGCCTTTAATGAATAAAGCGGGGTTAATAGTGAAATCGGCAAATCATTTCATCCCTATTAACGATATCAGTGCATCGTACAAAAGGCCTTTTCTACACACATGTCCAAATGTTTTCTGCTGCTCGCACCACTCACTCATGAATGTCAGGTGACTCTCGCTCTGCGTATCTCCTGCTGTATTGAACAGACACACGTCACTTCATCACTAAAGCGGCTGCTTCTCCACTCAACTACATTTATTTCTGATGTCTTGGTCACACTATTTGGGGGGCCGGAACAAATTGCCTTGGGGTCCGGGTTTTTAACAAAAATATTTTTGTTAAAAAAAAAAGTCTATTGTATATTGCAGTGATGTTATGTAGTTTCAGAATACAATATAATAACATTTTAATGTAGAAAAACACAACATGGGTGTCAACACCTCCAGCCATCTCCCTCTCCCCCCCTGCACTTCAGATCAGTGAGGATAATGTGCGTCAGATCCTCAGTAAACAGAAGAGACGTAAAGCATCAGGTCCAGACGGTGTTTCCCCAGCCTGTCTGAAAACCTGCGCCGACCAACTGGCTCCTATTTTCACACAGATCTTCAACAGATCACTGGAACAGCGCAAAGTTCCATCCTGCTTCAAATGCTCCACCATCATCCCAATAGCAAAGAAACCAAAGGTCACAGGACTCAATGACTACAGACCTGTTGCCTTAACATCTGTGGCCATGAAGTCATTCGAAAGACTGGTGCTAGCCTATCTGAAGGACATCACTGGACCCTTTACTGACCCAGCTGTCTGTCCCCAGCTCTGTCTTTCTGAAAGATAGACAACAGCTAGTCAGAATGGGCAAAATCACATCCGACAGCCGCCCCATCAGCACTGGTGCCCCCCAGGGATGTGTTCTCTCCCCACTGCTCTTCTCCCTGTAGACCAACGACTGCACTGCAAAAGACCCCTCCATTAAGCTCTTGAAGTTTGCGGATGACACTACTGTTATCAGCCTCATCCGGAACGGCGACGAGTCTGCATACAGACAGGAGGTGGAGCGACTGGCTTTATGGTGCAGATACAACAACCTGGAGCTGAACACGCTCAAAACAGTGGAGATGATAGTGGACTTTAGGAGAAACCCCCCTGCTCTCCCCCCACTCACCATCATGAACAGCACTGTGGCTGCAGTAGAGTCATTCAGGTTCCTGGGCACCACCATCTCTCAGGATCTGAAGTGGGACATTCACATAGACTCTATTGTGAAGAAAGCCCAGCAGAGACTGTACTTCCTTCGTCAGCTGAGGAAGTTCAACCTGCCACAGGAGCTGCTCGTAACTGCATCTCTGTTTAATGTTTATCGCCTTTTTCTTTTCTCATATTTAATTTTGTGTTGTCACTTTATGTACACTGGAAGCTTCTGTTGCCAAAAATTCCTTGTGTGTGTGAAGCACACTGGGCAATAAAACTGATTCTGATTCTAATTAAGGAGCAAAAATACAGCATATGAGCTCTTATATTGCTGTTGTGTCCTCACTCATACTGCAAGTCATGTCTCTCCGGCCCCTCGTTTGGGATGCTTTTCCTGAACTGGCCCCCATGACAATCTAATTGAATAGCCCTGATGTAGAGCTTCCTGATTTTTCTAGTCTTTCTTGTAAAAGAACATTTGAAAATTCAGATAACAACAATAGCCTAATTAGTATTAAAACTAACTCTAACATGCTTCAGAATGACCTTTTGCTGCTTCACACCCTGTGAACTGTATACTGTAGGTCAGTAGAGGAAGATGACTTTACTCATGTCAGATTCCGCCTGGTCTTAAAGCCTTCTTCAATGGGTTATTTTACTATTTATGATTAGGGTCGGGTATCGTTTGGGGTTATTTCGATACCGGTGCCAAAGCGGTGCCTGAACTGATACTTTTTAGCCACAACATTATTTGACATTTAATCATTATAATTGAACAATATAAATATATATTTATAATAAGTTTAAAGTACATCAATTCATATTTTATATATTTGAACTGCAGTAATATATTTCTTTTGATCATTTGTTTGTTAGCATGAATGCAAGATTTGCACTGTGCTATTAACATTACATTAGCTTACTGCTAACCTGTGGAAAGGCTGTCATCAACATCAGGGAACAGCTTTTTTCTGGGTTTGGGGCTTGTGACTACTTTAACATGGACATCAGTGATCTAATGATTTACCGTAATCTGAATAAGACAGTAATATGATTCAGGTGTTTACATGAGCGGCTTTATGAATGTTACATTCCTGATTCCCAGTTACATGTTACAGCACACAGATCCATCAACGTCACTGCATCACCAGCCTGTAAATGTTTCCTCCGCAGTTTGTGTCTGTGGTCCTTTAAGATAATCAAAAATCACTGTTTACGTGGTAGACTCTAGATCAGAGTATTGTCTTAATCATATTAAAATCAGAGTATTGGTGTCCGTACTCACTGAAAGTGCCACAAGCTGTCAAAGACAGTCCATTCCCGTACTCCAAAGCCATACTCCGCGCTTTGCCTTCTAGAAGAACAAACGCCTGATATCTGTATCCCTCAAAACTGTTTAGAATTAAATATTTAGAGATGGTGTGACACAACGCGTACTTATGTGCCTTTGATGCACCCCTTGATGCTTCTTACGGCCGTCACACACTGGATGCGCCGCTCAGAGCCGCGGCACGGCGCGCACATGACAGTTGATAGTATCACACACCAAACGCGTGCATGTTATTTAAAAAGAAACTCTTCAGATGGCGCTTTGTGGTGCGGCAAAAAATATGAACAGTGTCCTCCTGAGCTGTGGCTGGGCGCCGCGGAGAGCCGCCAACTTGCGAATACTAAAATGCATGGTGCGACGCCATAATGGCACAGGGTTTCGGTACCCAACACTATTTATGAGGCGCAGCAGTCAAAATAGGACAAATGAGCTTGTGTATGGAACAAATTCTGGACCTTTGTCAGTGAGGGGTGGGTCTTTCCAAACACCTGAACCCCCCCTGGCTACAGGCCTGTGTTTTCTCCAGCATTCTTCAAATATACTCCTTTTGCAGACTACACTGCACTACTGACTTTACTCTGTGATGCACAAGTACAGGAATAAGACTATAGGAAAAACCTAACTAGGATTATTATTACGTATATTATGACCAGGAATAATGAACGGACAAAATACTCTACTAGCATGTGTGTGTTCATGACTATACACAGAGCGTAGAATAAGAACATCTAGAAACTGAGGAAAGGGAATGAGAGCGAAGTCCTGTGAAGAGAGATTCCTGTGGCTGCGCCCGCTCATACGTCAGGAAGGTGCTCCATTCATTACAACATTTGCACTAGGGCTGGACAATAATTCGATATCAATATATATCGCGATAGAATTTTTTTCAATAACGATGATATGATTTTTGAACCCATTTCCGATATTTCGATATAAATTTGCATATATATAAATAGATATATTATTATTTATATAAGATCTTATACACGTCTCACTTGTCACTGAATGACGTTCAGTGCTCAGCCGTCAGAAAGAGCGTGATCTGATCTCACTTACGTGATGACGAACAACACAGACACGCTGCCAGCGCTCAGCACAGCAGGTGGTTAAGCTGCGCCGCAAAAAGTTTTAGCTACAAAATGAGTGCTCTGAATACATATGCGAATGAACAAGCTTCCACAAGTAAGAATGCAGACGAAATAGTTGATAAGAAAGGAAAGACTAATGCAGTGGTGTAGAAGTGGTTCAGTTCAGTAAAGTTAGCAACAGATTCGCAGATTCGTCTTTTCCGGATCAATAACTCATGACCGAAACATTGTTCCTACACAAATAGCACATTTTTTCAACTGTCGCAATGCATACAACCACCTACAACCTTATTTTTCCTAAAAATGAGCTTTCCTACGCGCTGGACGCAATATATTGATCTCTATGCGCAGGCGGCAAAGACGCCGATCCTTAGGGACCGTCTACAAAGAGCAAAACGCAAAAACCAATACTACAAAAGCTGTCAATAACTTCCCTCTAACTCATTATACTGCCATCAGACTCAGATCACACATCACTGCTGTCCTGCTGGTTAGACTACAACACTTATTTTTCTAAAAAACTATTTTGCATATTTTTTATGAATTTTTGAGCTTTATTTATTTGATAGTTTATTTCACATTTCTTGTTTGAATAGGCTAAATACAAATAAAAAGTGAACAAATTTTTTTGTACTGTTTTTATTTAAAAAAAAAAAAAAGTTATAAGAGTCTGGAGGTATTATCGACTTTGCAAATTCACTTTGCAGACATTTGTAGGTACAGACATCCATTGTGTGCGTTCTTGGGAGTTTTTCCTTTCTTTTTAATATTGTCCATATCGATATCGGAATTATATCGTATCGACCGAAATAAAAATATATATCGTGATATAAATTTTTGCCATATCGTCCAGCCCTAATTTGCACTGGACATTTTTCACAGCTATTGTGTTTAAAACCTCTGCAAATAAGACAAAGAATCTAGTGTATGCCCATATGGTCAGAAACATAGAAACATATCTCTTTATTCATTCATTTATTCTTCTTCAGCTTAGTCCCTTTATTCATCAGGGGTCACCACAGAGGAATGAACCGCCAACTATTCCGGCATATGTTTTACACAGCGGATGTCCTTCCAGCTGCAACCCAGTACTGGGAAACATCCATACACAGTCATATATACACACACACACACATACACATACACTACAACCAGTTTAGTTGATCAATTCCCCTATAGCGCATGTGTTTGGACTGTGGGGGAAACCAGAGCACCCAGAGGAAACCCACACCAACACTGGGAGAACATGCAAACTCCACACAGAAACACCAACTGACCCAGCCGGGACTCAAACCAGCGACCTTCTTGCTATGAGGCCACAGTGCAACACCACTGAGTCACCACCATATTTTTTTACATCAAAAATATTTTTGCATTTATTAAAAAATATTTTCTCAAAAACATATTTGAGCAAAAAGAATATGTTCTATAAATGAAGACAAACACACACTGACCCAGCAGAGGTCCTCATAGCGGGTAAACTCAGAGCGCAGTGGATAGGAGAGGACCACAGATACATGTTTTAATCCCTAAATTTGCTCTTTACATGTTATTTCCCTATTATTAAAAGAGAAACGCTGATAGTGTTATGAACACTTTCAGGAAAAACATCAGTGTGAGACGGAGAACAGCAGACAGAGGAGAAAACCACATCAGATTCACAGTCCTGCCCCTATAGATGCTGCATTACAAACCACAATTAGTTATTTAGTAATTAGACTTGCAAAGATGATATAATACAAAACACAGCTTTATTAATGTGAATAAACATTAAGAACTTTCCAGGATTTAGGATGCTGCTGACTGTAAAGCGCATTATAACAGTCTTGTGAAGAGCATCTATAGCATGTGAACACATCTTGTTGAGAAAATGTCAGTGTCGTCTTCATTTAGTCTCGTCTATAACGCATACCTGTCAACCCTCCCGTTCTTCCCAGGATTCTCCCGTATTTTACAGTTCTATCCCGCTGTCATCCAGTAAAGGTATTTTCCTGTATTTCTCCCATATTTTTATCTTTCTGAGAAGAGCTGATCCTCCCTATATGCAACCCATACCGCCAAACCACCAGGGGCCGCCCTTGCTCTTAAATGTAACTCGGTTCTGTGCTTTATTTAGGCATGGAAACACTTTCAAATAAGCATAAAAACGACGCGATTCATTTCCTTTTCATTACAGGCGCCATTGCCCCTATGCAATCCTCAAAACAGTCAGTTCATATAAAGATGCATGACTGTCAGCTGATGCGCTCCATAGTGACAATAGGCGCGGTTTCCTAAGAGGACGCTGGGTTTTGGGTGCGTGTTTGAACAGACATATACACATAATCATCATAATAATAATAATGATAATAATAATAATTATAATAATGTCGGTTCATTCCGCTGTGGCGACCCCAGATTAATAAAGGGACTAAGCAGAAAATAAAATAAATGAATGAATAATAATAATAACATCTAGACATGTCGATCTTGTTGGGTTTTCTTTTAAACTAAACACATTTTGTCTTAAATGAGCATAAACAGTCAGGAAAACAGTCAAATGCTCTCATTATAGATCTGTGCAGTTTTAAAGTGACAGCTCTGTTATTTAATGTAATCAAACCAAAAACAATCTAAATAAGAGATTCATCTGCTGCTCTTTAATCAGAATGTTTAAATTATAGTGAAGAAAAGATGAGATTTGATAACTTGATTCTATTTCTTTATAATAGCTAATAGTTTTAATGAGCTGAACTGTTTGCTAATTTATTTGCAGCTTTTTTTTTAATGCATTCTAGTTATTATATCCTATGTAAATAATAATAGAAACATATTACTAATCGTTTCAGAAGTTTATTTACAATGAAACAGCTCCAGAAGAACATATCATTTTTTTTTTTGGGGGGGGGGGGGGGGGGGGGGTCCCTTATTTTCGCATCCCCATGTTGACAGGTATGCTGTAACGCCTGATAAAGTAGCACTGGGGAGATCAGCGCTGGATTGAGTTCTGCATCAGCTCCTCCTGCTGGCAGAGACACAAACTACACTCTTCATCAGCCTGTCTGCTGTTCCATCACACTGATGCAGAATCAGACTACGTGTGACATCTTCATCATCATCATCATCATCATCATCATCATCATCCTGATAATCATCATAATTATCTTCATTATCATACTGATCATCATCATCATCCTCATCATACTGATCATCCTCATCATCATCTTCATTATCATACTGATCATCATCATCATCATCACCATCATCATCATCATACTGATCATCATCATCATCATCACCATCATCATCATCATACTGATCATCCTCATCATCATCCTCCTCCTCCTAAGCATCATCATCATCCTCATCCTCGTCTTCATCATCATCATCCTCATCATCATCCTCCTCCTCCTCCTCCTCATCATCATACGGATCATCATCATCAACATCATCCTCGTCTTCATCATCATCATCATCATCCTCATCATCATCATCATCCTCCTCCTCCTCATCATCATCATCATCATACTAATCATCATCATCATCATCATCATCCTCATCATCATCATCCTCGTCTTCATCATCATCATCCTCCTCCTCCTCATCATTATCATCATCGTCCTCATCATCATCCTCCTCCTCCTCATCATCATCATCCTCATCCTCATCATCATCATCATCATCCTCATCATCATCATCCTCATCATCATCCTCGTCTTCATCATCATCATCCTCATCATCATCATCATCCTCCTCCTCCTCATCATCATCATCCTCATCATCATCATCATCCTCGTCTTCATCATCATCATCCTCGTCTTCATCATCATCATCCTCATCATCATCATCATCCTCGTCTTCATCATCATCATCCTCGTCTTCATCATCATCATCCTCATCATCCTCCTCCTCATCATTATCATCATCCTCATCATCATCATCATCCTCGTCTTCATCATCATCATCCTCATCATCATCATCCTCGTCTTCATCATCATCATCCTCCTCCTCATCATCATAATCATCCTCATCATCTTCATCATCATCCTCCTCCTCCTCATCATTATCATCATCGTCCTCATCATCATCCTCCTCCTCCTCATCATCATCATCATCATCCTCGTCTTCATCATCATCATCCTCATCATCATCATCCTCATCATCATCCTCATCATCATCCTCGTCTTCATCATCATCATCCTCATCATCATCATCATCATCATCATCATCATCATTATCATCATCCTCATTATCATCATCATCATCCTCATCATCATCATCATCATCATTATCATCCTCCTCATCATCATCATCATCATCCTCGTCTTCATCATCATCATCATCCTCATCATCATCATCCTCATCATCATCCTCATCATCATCCTCGTCTTCATCATCATCATCCTCATCATCCTCCTCCTCATCATTATCATCATCCTCATTATCATCATCATCATCCTCCTCATCATCCTCATCATTATCATCATCCTCATCATCATCATCATCCTCGTCTTCATCATCATCATCCTCATCATCATCATACGGATCATCATCATCATCCTCATCCTCATCATCCTCGTCTTCATCATCATCATCATCATCCTCCTCCTCCTCATCATCATAATCATCCTCATCATCTTCATCATCATCATACGGATCATCATCATCATCCTCATCATCATCATCATACGGATCATCATCACCATTCTTGTTATAATCCTCATCTTCATCATCCTCAGGTGTGTCATTAATCAGCTCTGCAGGCTCATATATGGGTATTCTCATATCAATACCAACACTGTCATGAATAATGCTGTGTTTTCAGCAGAATAGCGAAGGCTTTTCTAATATGTGTAGACTTTTATTGTACAGTAAAACAGCTCAAAGATGTCTATGTCAGCGGTTTCACAATGATTTTTAACAAACAAGAAACAGTTTGATTTGATTTACACAAATGCCAATTTCAGAGCGGCGACAGCCGTAATGAAGCTTCTCCTCATCAATGCCAACATGAAAATAAAATCAGAGAACTGCCCGTGATCTAGACACTCTCATCCTCCTGATCAGCATCATGTCTTCTGGGCAGTTTAACTCACTGAATGTCCACAGATGATGATGACTGTAACTGCTGTTCTGCTTCAGTCACGTCCACAACACATCTGATTTACCACAGAACACACCACTATAGACCGATCTTTCTCATCCTTTACTCTGTGCTTAGCTAATTGAGAATTGAGGTTTAAGCTAGGGCTGGGCGACTGGCCTAAATCAAAATCCTGATTAATTGAACATTTTAACTCCATTATGATTAATGAACGATTACTGTATTTATTTATTTAACAGGTTTTGTACAGTAAATCTGCTCATATCACATGTCAGAGATGTTGTGAATGAAGGGTGTATTAGTTGATTTTAAAATAACTGAAGGAAACACACACTATCTGCTATCTCGGATTATTTATTGAGCATCAAAGCTGGACTACTGAAAATAAACACACAGCTTAAAGTGCAGCTCTCCGCACCGCCCACCCTCATCACCGCTACCAAACCGACCAATCACAAAGCTTGTACTACGTGTTGTTGTGATGTGTGGTGTGTGGGTATGTGAAAGCTGTGCTGGGGTGCGTTTCCCAAACAACGATGTAACTCGCGGCTGAACTATCACAGTGCGATGCATCGTTTTGGAACAGAACGCTGTAGTGACGAGTGTTTCCCAAAACCCCTAGTTTCTCTGTGGCAGATCCATCGCTAGAACCACGTTAGTTATAACGTAAAACACCCATAAAACGGGGTGGAGGAACTACTTTAGAGAACAACCCCATCATTTCTTTGAGCAAATTATATTGTTTTACACAAACACGCAGTTAAAATAAAATCCAAAATTAGTGTTGGTAAAAGCACATATAGAGTCTGTGTTTCCTTTACTAATATTACAGAGAACATTACATATTATAGTCTAAATTAACATAAAATCACTTACAACAGCTAACACTATTCTAATATCATATATAAATAAATAAATAAATAAATAAATAAATAAATAAATAAATAAATAATGAGGCGATTTATTAAGAAATTTAATATTTATTATGAAAATGAAAAAAGTCCTATTTTAATAATAATATTAATGATGATGATTATTAAGTAGGATATTGTTTATTTATTTTTTGAAAAGTCTGCTTTTACAATTTGAGCACGTGTAAACACTGCAGAAATGTTCTACCCAGCAGGCCCGTGTCATATACAGTACAGATACTTCATAAAGAAACCTGCTATAAATTAAAAGCATTAGCGTGTGCTGTGTTTGTGTTCACAAGCTTTGGAGACGTAACAAATTCCTCTTTTAAATAATAGATCACCTTTCGTCATGAGGCTGTGTTCAAAATGACATCAAAGTTTTCAAAGTGCACTGTGAAGGGAGCACAATAGTAAACATGACGATCGCTAAAACTGAACAGTAAACATACTTTAAAAGACACCTAAGAGAGATGAGCTTAATGCTGTTTATTTTTAATCATTCCAACTTTGAATGTTAGAATGTTCTAAATGAATAGGGCATAGGGGGAATAAGTGGGAATAGAACACAGCCAGAAACTCTGTTTCTAACTACAGCTCCAGATGTGTAGTTTTAAGTGCTCGAGTTTGCGATGCAGTTTGCTGATGTTGGTTGGAGCGATGGATTTGGAAATAAGCAAATCAACAAACTATCTTTGTAACGACAGAACTTGCGACCTTAGTTGGCTAACGATGGTTTTGGGAAACGCACCCCTGGACCGCACGTGTGCACTTGGCAGAAGAATAATGTCAGAATAAGATAATCAGAATAAATCAGCCTTAACAGAGCGGCTCACGTGACTACACACACGGCAGGGGGAAACGGACCTGGAAACATGTGATCCATTGTAGATCCTGATGCCATGATGAATTGTCCAGCTCTAGTTAAATGTACAGTAGTATTAACACACACACACACACACACACACACACGAACTCTTGGTGAATGTTAAAGTGTGTACTGCTAATGTCACATCAGTAATGCTGGAGCTGCTCAGATGAGCTAGAAGACCACTTCAGTCAACACGAGTCCATCAAACACAGAACTTTAATCAGCACCAACCAGCACACATCACCAACACACACACACACACACACACCCACACACACACACACACACACACACACATCACCAACACACACACACACACACGCCGGTCTGCACGCCTCTAGTGTGTGTGATAAGAGTTTGATTAAGCCATTAATCGCGTGTGTTTCATTAGCTCTGAACACCTCTGCAGAAATAAACAACACATCTTTCCTAAAAATCCCAATATCTGTGTGTGTGTGTGTGTGTGTGTGTGTGTGTGTGTGTGTGTGTGTGTGTGTGTGTGTGTGTGTGATCAGGTGATGCAGTCATTCATCAGCACCAGCTCATTCATCTGAATGGAATCAAACACTAAACGAATGACCTGAAATCCAGACTGAGCAAAATCAGTGTCTGAAGCAAAGACAGCAGCTCAATAACACACACACACACACACACACACACACACACACACACACACACACACACACACACACACACACACACACACACACACACACAGGCCCAGCGCTCATCCCTCATCCAGAGCCGCTGTCATGATGGAGACTGATGCCCGCTGGACAGTGAAGATGATCAGGACATAATCAGGTTTATAAGCCGAGCACTGATGATCAGATGAGGAGTTACTGATCAATGAACATCACACACACACACACACACACACACACGCACGCACACACACACACACAGCTGAAGCTACACGCAATAAAATGTCAAACAGACGCGAGACAAAGAGTGAAGCAGCAGAGCTGGAATGACTGATCATCCTCATCGATTACTCACTTCCCGATCACCTCGCAGAGCTCGTACACATCCTCGAATAGCACGTCGTCGTCAGCCATACTCCCGTTACCGGAGAGCCGAAGATTCCCTCACAATCCGATGCTTTTCGCCCTCCGCCCCGAGACACCCGCAAATCCCCGGATTCCCGTCGACGACCACCGGAGATGTCCGTTACCGCGGCGGTCCGTCGGTCGGTCGGTCGGTGATGGGGAATCAGATCTCCAGGTTTCAGATAATAATGTCAAAGTGACGCGAGCGGCCGCGGGAAAAACGCGCTGATGCGCCTCGCAGGATCCTGAAGAAAACGCGCTCAGAGCTGCTGCGGCTCCGGTTCCGGACGGACGGCGCGCATGACTGTCCGTTAGACGCCCCGGTTCACGCCCTGATCCTCCGTTACAGCGGCTCGGTGATAGAAAGCGGCGCTGCCCGACTAACGGTTTTCTGCAGCTCTCCGTTGCCTCGGTGTTTCTCCTCCTGCTCCGGTTCAGCGCCGCTCGCTCCGCCCTCTCAAGGTTATGAAGCTGCGGGACGGAGAGCCGCAATGGCCGCCGAGGTGCGCGCGAGGCCCCGGATGTTCCCGCTGACGCTCATCGCGCGCTTTGAGCCAAGATGTCGCTGGAAGGGCGCGCCTTCGAGCCCACGGCGCTCGGTTTCCTAATCTGCGCAGAGAAAAGCCGTTCTCTCGCTCGGCGGCCAATGGCGGCGCGCGTCGCTCTGCGTGCTGGTTGACCGTCCGATGACGTCAGAGCTCCTGCATTTCACGGATCCGTGTGTTTTCTTGCTGAATAAATGCTGCAGGAGGGCGAAACACCGAGAGCACGGCAGACTGACGGAGACGAGCTGATCAATGAAGATTCCCCCTCACAGATCAGCTCAGGAGCACATCTAAACACACACTCGATAGAAAACGGTCAGGCTGTCGGTATATCCGCTAAAATAAACAAATGTGTGTGTTAAAACGCCGAGCAGAGCCGCTGATACACACATGCTCAATATCCTTCATCTGTGCTGTGTTCATATTCACACACACGAGTCTTATCATGAGTGTGTGAGCTGAAACACATCAAATACAGACTAGCTGTGTGTGTTTGCTTTGAGCTGCTGTTTTTAATCACACACACACACACACAGTCTCATTCACACTTAAACACACACCCACGGTCTCAGACACAGACAGATACACACAAACTCTCACACACCTACACTGTCTTAAACACATACACACAGAGAAACTCTAGACACACACAAACTGAAACATTTTTAAATACACACACACACACACACACACACACATCTCATACACTCATAATAAGAGAAAAGCACAGGCAGTCTCACACACACACACACACACACACACACACACACACACACACACACACACACACACACAAACAGTAGTCTTACACACACGTCCTCATGATGTGAAGTCATGACTCTGCAGCTGATGGTTCAGGCGCTCTTCATCTCTGGCCTGTTGAATGAGGATTTCTGTCTGAAAACTCTGAGTTAAACTTTAGTGTGAGGCGTTATAAACTCCGCTTGCATTAGGAAAGAAGATCACATCATAACACACTCCGCTGTAGTGAATCATCAGTGTGTGCAGGGTTCAACGCTAAGGGTTTCTTCTACTGGTCCGATTGGGTCAATAGGTCAGACTGGCCCCACCAAACAAACTTTAACAGCTACTTTTAGCCTCATATTTTAAATAATGTGTCAAAAATGTCTATAATTATTTAAACGTTAATAATTATTTAAATAATGTATTTAAATAGAGCAGCATGGTGGTGCAGTGGGTAGCATGATCGCCTCACAACAAGGTCTGGTTCGAGTCTCAGCTGGGTCAGTAGGTGGGTTTCCTCCGGGTGCTCCGGTTTCCCCCCCAGTCCAAACACATGTGCTATAGGGGAATTGATCAACTAAACTGGCCGTAGTGTATGAGTGTGTGTGAATGAGTGTGTATGGGTGTTTCCCTGTGATGGGTTGCAGCTGGAAAGGCATCCGCTGTGTAAAACATATGCTGGATAAGTTGGCGGTTCATTCCACGGTGGTGACCCCTGATTAATAAAGGGACTAAGCAAAAAATAAAATTAATGAATAAATTTAAATAATATAAAAAATGTTAATAAATGTTTAATGAGCAAAATTCTGTTAACAAAACAAAAAGTGCAGCATGAACAACGTGAAGGTGTTTTACTGCCTAATTATTGATCAAAAGGTGATAAAAACCCCAATCAGGCCAGTAATGATCCTGTCTACTGTCCCAAGCATCTCACACACTGGCCCCAGGCCATCAGGCAGTCCTTATTGTTGAGCTCTGGTGTGTGTGTGTGTGTGTGTGTGTGTGTGTGTGTGTGTGTGTGTGTGTGTGTGTGTGTGTGTGTGTGTGTGTGTGTGTGTGTGTGTGTGAACATTAAAACTCTGCCTCAGGTTTCTATTACAGCATTAGTGTTCATCAGTGAGCGTCAGTCCAGTAAAGCACAGGTCTGTAGAGTCATCATGAGATTTATTCCAAAACATCAACAGAATCATGTACAGCACTGCTACACTGTCAGGACACGAACACCTCCTCACACTGACAGATCAACATGACGAGCTCACAGCGCACACACAAGACATATACCGTCATCAGGAGGAGAAACATTGACAAGACGCAGTCTCATATGTACATCTCTCAAATACAGCTCTATAAAGTGCAGGAGGACAGGATCAGAACTGAGCCCGTGTGTGTGTGTGTGTGTGTGTGTGTGTGTTTCTGGAATATATTGCTGGATAACTAATGAAGTGGATGAGCTGTCCACGCACACACACAAACGCAGCACACCAGATGCTCCATTCAGAAGAAGCGTCTCCATCCTCATCCTCACACACATCCAGAATGAAGAAACAGACAGAAGATCAGGACTTCCCTGATAAACGTGCTGAAGATGATCAGGAGACGGGCCTCAGAGCAGATCCAGAGCCAACACACAGCACACACACACTCATACATGCACATGTAGCTATCACACATACACTCAAGCATGTGTACAAACTCACGCACATTCATACACAAGTTCACATGCATGCACACACACACAGTAAGCTTCCTTCAGTGTGTGCTGAAGCTCCAGACTCAGGTCTACCAGGTAGGCATCATGTCGGGGAACCAGACTCGGCCCAGGTGTTTGGACACCTCCCAGTGCATGTCGTCCAGGCCGTACCTGCTGTCGGGCACCAGCACCTCCTCCATGATGGAGAGCTGCGAGAGCCGGCCGCCGCACATCTTCACGAACTCCACGAAGGCGCTGCAGGACACCTCACACTCGCCCAGCCCCACGGCCGACAGCTGACGGCAGCGCTCCGCCATCCGGATCAGCTCCTCATCCAGCGGCCGCAGCCCGTTAGCACACACCACCAGCTCCACCAGCCGCGGGCACGTCAGCCCCACGCGCCCCAGCACCTCCTTACTGACGGAGCGGCCGAAGTACAGGTGCGTCACCGGCACCTCGTGCTGGAAGAAGGGCCCGAACTCGTCCTCGTACAGGAAGAAGTACATCACCAGGCTGAACTTGGGCGAGTGGCGCACCATGGCGTCCCAGCTGCTCTTCTTGATGGAGTGGAAGTGCTGGCCCGGGTTCTCGCTCACCACGTCGATGCGCAGGTGCTCCAGGTGAACGTGACGCTCCGACGACAGCGCTAGCAGAAGATCATCGCTCAGCAGGTGATAGTTCAACGCCAACTCACGCAGACCGTGACACTGATCCGCCACACACAGGATACCTGCACACACACACACACACACACACACACACACACACACACACACACACACACACACACACACACACACCTGTTAGGAATGCGGTTTCCTCAAGCTGCTTTTATAAGCTTCCTAAGACTCGTCTTGTTAGTAAAGCGTCTAAATTGTGATCTGCCATTGCTGAATCCTGCTGTTCACACACACTTCAGTCTGTTACAGGAGTAAATCTGAGCATTACTGTAGATTAAAGCATCAGAACAGATGCAGGTGAATATACTGTTCATTACGGCTGTACAGCTGAAGTCAAAACATCTTTAACTATTAATAAATATTTCACAAGGGCTGTTTGGCAGACACAAGAGTGTTTTATTGTTTAATTAAAGGTGCAGTGTGTGAGTTTGACACCCAGTGCTTGAACTAGGTATTGCACTCCTGGACCAAAACAAATGCAAGCGCAGGTTGCCAGATTGAGAACAGGAGCGAGTCTAACGATGGAGCCTAAGGGCAGATTTGATCCGTGTTCTATCTAAAAGCAGCGGCACGTGATAGCAGGAATATTCTCCATACTAAAAGGAGTTTTTGTCCTAATCAACAGCTGAAAGAGCTATATTAGAAACGGCTTCTATTCCACATGCTGTGTTCACACCAGACACGGAACGCACGGCTAAATCACGCTATTCGAGAGTAAAAAAAACGCGTGAACATTTGAGTTACTCCCTTCATTCGCGCGTCAAACTCTGCTTCAGAATGGATGCGGATTCGCGTCATGGGCCGGGCTTCTGTCTGCCTGGTGACTGTAGCTTCTTTGCTAAATGGCTAACATGGATTTTATTGATAAAATAACTGTGTTTATGTGCTTTATGAAGGCTGTAAAACTGCGTCGATACGTTTGGAGCAGTGTCTGAGTCACCCAGCTCTGTGAGCTCATAAACTCCTCCAGAAACTGAACCTGGATGATGGAGGCTTTCAGCGGTGCTTCTGACTGAGCCGAGCCCAGTTTGATGAACTGTTGTCGGTGTCGGCTGGAGGATTTCCCCCGGACACCAACAACAGGTGCTACATCACAATCATGCTCCCACAAGTGCAAGCTCCTGATTGGTTAACGCGGCGCGAATGTCTGCAGAAGTTCAGATTTTTGACCTCGTTCGATTTGCGTGTTAAGCGCGTCAAACGCTCAAAACACTCAATTCACCCCCGCGCCACCCACGCCGCACCATTCACGCAATTCACGCCGCAGGATGCCTATTCGCGCATTTGCATTGACTTAACATGTAAATCACTCCCGCTTGACGCTTCTTCCGCGTCTGGTGTGAACGCAGCATTACAGCTGAACAACAGAACACTGACAATGATCAGCTCAGGTGCTTTATTCAGTGTTAAATGCTGATAATGTGAGTCTGACATCACATTTGTTGCCACACTACTGAAAGCAGCAGCAGAGAGTTCAGCTCAGATCTGGAGAATAAAATAAAGCGTCTGAAACTGAACTCTAGAGCTGAGACTCAGTGCAAACCAACACATATCAGTGATTCAGCATCTACATTTAATCATGTTGAGGATGGAGTCAAGCTCAACTCCCAGTCCTACTGCCAGTTTCTGGAAGACACCTTCAAGCAGTGGTACAGGAAGAAGTCTGCATCCTTCAAGAAAAACAGGATTTTCATGCAGGACAATGCTCCATCACACGCGTCCAAGTACTCCACAGCGTGGCTGGCAAGAAAGGGTCTAAAAGAAGAAAAACTAATGACATGGCCTCCTTGTTCACCTGCCTGAACCCCATAGAGAACCTGTGGTCCATCATCAAATGTGAGATTTACAAGGAGGGAAAACAGTACACCTCTCTGAACAGTGTCTGGGAGGCTGTGGTTGCTGCTGCACGCAATGTTGATGGTGAACAGATCAAAACACTGACAGAATCCATGGATGGCAGGCTTTTGAGTGTCCTTGCAAAGAAAGGTGGCTATATTGGTCACTGATTTGTTTTTGTTTTGTTTTTGAATGTCAGAAATGTATATTTGTGAATGTTGAGATGTTATATTGGTTTCACTGGTGAAAATAAATCATTGAAATGGGGATAGATTTGTTTTTTGTTAAGTTGCCTAATAATTCTGCACAGTAATAGTCACCTGCACACACAGATATCCTCCTAAAATAGCTCAAACTAAAAACAAACTAAAAACTACTTCCACAAATATTCAGCTTTGATATTAAAGAGTTTTTGGGTTCATTGAGAACATGGTTGCTGTTCAATAATAAAATTAATCCTCAAAAATACAACTTGCCTAATAATTCTGCACTCCCTGTATATATCATGACATGATGTAAAACAGATTTAAAATGTGCATAATTTATTGTGTAGGAATGGTGCAGTGGGGTGGGGGGGGGGCTCTGTTGGAGCAAAGATAATTTGTCTCTGTTTTTCAAATATTTTTGAAATTGATGTTTTATTGACCAAAATGTCAAGAGAAAAAAAAAACATTCGTAAACAAAATAGTTTTAATTTGGCGTGTCACGATAAGACATTTTTGTTGTGTGATATTTTGTCAGAGAAATTGTTGCGGTGAGTGACATTACTGTCCTCCGGCGCCTAGACTGCAGCTCTGCACAAGACGTTTGGCCATAGGGGAAATGGTCGTGCCCAACTGAGCCTGGTTTCTCTCGAGGTTTTTTAATTCTTCACTTTCGCCAATTGGTGAAGTTTTTCCTCGCCGCTGTCGCCACTGGCTTGCATGGTTCGGGATCTGTAGAGCTGCGCATGGATGGATTTGCTCTGCAGTGTTTGGACTCTCAGTAGTGATTATTAACCCACACTGACCTGAGCTAAACTGAGCTGAACTGACTCTGTTTACATTCACTATAATCTTCCATGTGAAGCTGCTTTGACACAATCTACATTGTATAAGCGCTATACAAATAAAGATGAATTGAATTGAATTTTGAGATCATTTTATGCCACTGATTATATAATTATTGTATAACAGCATAATAATGCAAATAGCCATGAGCACTTTACAACACTTCTCATTCTTCAGCTTATTTAGATTCTATAGTTTAATGTAAAGAGGTAAATGTGCTCTTATATACACTATTAAATGTCCTATTAGGTAAATATCCAATTATATACTGACACCAGTGAGGTAGAATGTAAATGTCATTGTAAAATGGCTTTAATGTTATTTGTGACTAATAAATATAGATTGCAATAGCAAAAATTACTAAGGTTATCTCCAAGTATTGCACGATAAGTCAATATATTGATTATTGTGACAGGCCTAGTGTTAATGAATAGTTTCTGATGATGACAGCACATAATATTAGTCTAGATGTTCTTCCAGACACTAGTATTCAGCTTACAGTGACGTTTAAAGGCTTCACTAGGGTAATTAGGCGAGTCTGAACTGCTTTTATTTCAGCCAAACTTTCTCCAGAGACTAAACATTGGAGGAAATCCTGTGCAAATGTCCTTGCTCTGTTCAACATCATTGGGGAATACTTCTAATATTTATTACATGAGTGTGAGTAATCTTGCCTTCAGTAGTAAATGTGCAGATATTCTGAGCTGATGATTAACAGTGTTTAACAGTAGTGATGCTGCAGAAACAGACGATCAGCTGACCTGCGGGAGACACGTGTGGACAGCTGCTCATCTTCAGCAGCTTCAGTGTGTCGCTGTTGTTCGCCACCAGCACCTTCAGCGAGGGGTCGTCCACCGGCGTGTCGTCGATCTTCAGCGAGGACAGAGATTTGGAGTTGACGAACACCACCGTCAGCGCAGAGATAAAGTGAGACTGAACACAACAGCACAGTAATATCAGCCACCACATCACGAGCATGACACTAAACACAGATCCAGCACTCCTCATGCAGCACAGTTGTATGCAACCATCGACTTACATTGTAGGAAACACAATACTGTGGAAGTCAATGGTTACAGGTTTTCAGCATTCTTTGAAATCTCTCCTTTATTACTCCACAGAAGAAACAAACTCATAAAGGTTTGTAAACACTCGAGGGACAGTAAATAATTACTACATTTTCATTTTTTGGTGAACTGACCCTTAAAATCCCACTGCAGTTCATTCTGTCGACGGCTGTAATCACTGCACAGCAGAACATGCTTCAGCTCTGAATATATTATGACAATATATAATTATAAGACAGATGTTTATGTGTGTGTGTGTCGTACTTTGGGCAGCTCCATAAAGGAGGGTCGTGCGGTGGAGATGAGTCCCAGAGTCTTCAGAGAGCAGTTGACCAGCTGAGAGAGAATATCACACGCTGCCTCTGCAGACTCAGTGCTGCTGTCCACCTGAACACACACACGGGTGAATGGAAGTTGTGCAAGCTTGTGTGTGTGAGTGAGTACGTGTGTGTGTTCTCACCTTGAAGCTGACGTACTGCAGGTGGTTAGCGTGGCGTTTGATGATCTGCTTGATCAGCTCGGGGTGTGTGGCCTGCAGGTACGAGCTGGCCGGCTGGTTGAGCTCAAACTCAAAGCACCTCCAGAGCTCCGGCATGTGGAAGGCCTGGTTCCAGCGGCGGCACACCTGCGAGGCGATCGCCCGGTCCAGCAGCGGCAGGTACTGCAGGATCTGCAGCAGGATCTCCATGGGCAGCTGACCCCAGTCCACAGGCCCGTCTCCATCCTCAGATTCCTCGCAGCGCAGCCGCTTGCAGAGCTCAGGGTCCCCGGGGCCGCCGCCAGGCTCTGCTTCATCCACACGCTGCTGACCGCGCTTCATTCTGGAGGAACACAGCTCAGATTCAGCACTCTACACTAGGCATGGGATGATGACCGTTTTCAAGGTATACCACGGTTTGGAGAAGTCAAGGCTTTAAAACTGCCAACATGTTCTGTAACACCGCTCCTGAGGTGTGTGTAAGATTTAATATTTCCTTTTGTTTTGTTTTTTAGGGCAGCAGTATCTCCAGCAGAACAGATCTCCAAAGATGCTGTTTTAAATAGTAGAGAAATCAGTGTTTCTGAAACTAATGAAGACAGCAGAGGTCAATGATTGATTAGAATTATTCAGCCTGACATGTTTACTGCTCCAAAATATTAGAAACGTTTCTCAAAATAAAATATATGGTGTTCAAAAGGGGAAAAAGTTGTTGTTTATTACCCAGACATTTAAAAGAATATATATCAGAGCAGTGAGCCCAATACCATGAACCCGTGATGTTTTTCTCCAAGGTTATGATACTGTCAGAATCTTACACCGGCCCATGCCTACTCTACACACAGTCAGCAGACTGATCAACATCACAGAAGTCAGCTATGACTCTCCAGCTTTCAATCATAAAGAGTGTTTCAGTCAATATCCTGACATCATCACTCTCCCTTCCAGTGGCGGCTGGTCAATAGAGGGCGCTGGGGCGCCGCCCCCGATAAGTTAGACTCCTTTAATATGTCAATATTTATTATCACAAATATTAACAAAATAAACTGATTTAATTATAACATTCTAACATTTATTGTAGTCATACTAACATTTATTGAAAAAAAAATGTATGAACAATATTTTTTTCATATGTGTACGGGGCGCCGGACTAATGGGTGTCTATGTAGGTACACAAACTTTTGCAATGCACGTGATTTGAGGATAAGCTCTAATTGGCCGGTTTTAAATTGTCCTTAGGGCGCAGCGCTCTGCGTCCCGAACCCTCCTATTTTGTTGTTAGAACGAATCATATTTGTTTTTATATGATTGGCCTTATGTGATTGGACCATTCTCACTTACACCGTTCACTCAGCAGCAGCTCGTCAGTTAGCTGTGCTGACCTTTAATCATATAGTGAAAGCAAGTGCAAGATGAAGAAAAACTCTGTTGTATCTTTGCAAAGATATCCGTTCACAAGGCGTTTGGATGAAGAAAAAAAAAACAATCAAGGAGCTTGGACCAGATCGACCTTCCTTGCAAAACCAATGAAAACAAATTCACCAGTAGTCAAGTGATGGCGAGCGGGCGTATATTCGGGGCTTTTCCAGCACTTGTCATGACAAACGGGGTTGGCTGGTAAGTTGAGATGTAAGTCATGCCTTTTACTGTTTTCCATGTTTGCCGTTTCAAACAGCATGATGCAAGAGAGGCTGAATGCATTGGCCATGCTGTCAATAGAGAAGAGACTGGTGACTGAGATGACTGACGTTAACCAAAAGTATTGCTACTGGCCAGTGATTAGGCAACATTTATGTGTGTGTGTTTACTGATTATCTTGATTACTTCATTACTGATAAACACAAATTAAACTAAAATGAACTTATTTGTCAAGCATTTATTGTATGCTTTAGTCATTTTTTTTTTGGTACATCACCTGAAAAATGGCTTTTAAAATGCGCCCCCCTGACATTTTTTAACACCAGCCGCCACTGCTCCCTTCTTCAACTGTTATGAGTTTCTTTCTTCTGTTAAACACAAAGGAAGATACTTTGAAGAATGTTGGAAACCGGAAACCATACAGAAGTCAAGGGTTTCAGCTTTCTTCAAAATATCTCCTTTTGTGTTCAACAGATTACATTAATGTCTTCAACCACTCGAGGAAGAGAGAGAGAGAGAGAGTACATGTACATTTTTGGGTCCCTTTAAACCGCCTGAGGCTCCGTTTACACTAATGCGTTTTCGTTTTGAAACGGCGTTTTAGATCAAAAACGATCCGCGTCCACACTAGCGTTTCATCTAGCGTTTCTAAACTTATCTCCGTCCACACCACTCCACCATAAACGTATATCACGTGACCATTCACGCACTCTGGGCATGCGCGTCCAAGTATAAACAGGAAGCATGTGTCTCGCTCGCCATTTGGTTATTGTTAGTCAACAAACGCTGGTTGAACGATGAACGCGAGCGATTAGCCAGTGCTGGAACAATAGCTTGCCTCTTGTGAATATATGCAGCTGCTGTAGTAAAAAGGCAGAGTTTAACTGCACAATGGCGCCTAAAACAGACAATAGTGCAAACAACGCTCCCATTTCTGTGTCCATGTTGTTGTTTACAGTGAAGGCTGGTCTGCCGTCTTCCGGTAGCGTTATAGTCATGTGATAGGGGCTTGACGAATAAGGGAAGGATACGCAATGACCCAAAAGCCCCAATCAGGTAGCGAATCTCAGCAGCCATGCCTCCGTTATCAGATGTCTCCGTTTTCCCCCATCCACACTGAGACGGAGCAGCAGCGCTTTAGAAGGAAAACGACCTGTCCAGCGTTTTCAAAACGCTCCATTTTCGGGGCTCGAAAACTCCGGCGTAGTGTGGACGGATGGCGTAACCTTAGCAAAACTTATGCGTTTTAAAACAAAAACGCATTAGTGTAAACAGGGCCTTAAATAGTGATTGCTGTATTTACACGGTTTTGATCACCAGGGGTCACTAGCATAAGGTTCAGGATAGTGAACGTCCAGGGGTCAAGTGTGTACAATAAAAACATTAATTTCTCTAAAGATACTGGATGTTTTTGTCTCTCAGTCGACACATAAATTATCATCAAAATTATTACAATAAACACTAGGAGTGGGTCAATAGATGATGCCATCGTGCATCGCCGATGGCCAATAGATATCACGATGCTGCTGAGCCTGCATCACGATCCTCCACCCCGGCCCCGACACAGCAGCAACTCGCTCGCGAAAAACACACACTCAGACCCCGTTTACACGAATACAGCTTAGTTTAAAATGGCATTTTAGAACAAAAATGATCCACACTGGCGTTTCATCTACTGTTTCTGAACAGTCCTCTGTCCACACTATACTGCTGAAAACACACATGATGTGACCACACACACACACACACTCTGTCTTGCGCTGCAGTGTAGGCTATGCATGCTCGTCTGAGCTCCAGCAGTCAGCGGGTGCTTTGAGCACAGAACCCCAGAGAGCAGTGCAGGTCAGACAGTTGATCAGGGATGTCCCGCTGGATGGCGTCTCACTATAGTGGTTAAAGGTGATCTTTAATTAATCTCGTCTCTCTCTAATGACTCTTCGCTCTTCTGAATCTATCAGGTAGCGTGTCACAGCATCAGTACACTGCTTCAGTCTTCCTCTGTCACGCTTGTACTTTTAGTAAACCTCACACACTGTTGGTCGGTTCCTGTTGGTTTTGCACCTTTGTGGACGCCATTACAGCGACACAGATCACTCGGCCTACTCATGCCAGAGTCCTGCAGAAACAGTGATTGACAGGTGGACATGTGTGTGTAGCTTATCTTTATTTATTTATGATGTGGTTATGGGTAAAACAAACACCATGCGGGTCAGCTAGTTCAACTGTAGGCTACAAATAATTAATTTGTTATGAATTCATTAATTATTCATAAATAATTAATTCACCTCTGCCTACGATCACGCTGCCATTGTCCATCACCATGTTTCACATTAGACATCATACGACGCCAAACTAATCGACATCGCCCAACCCTAATACATACCAGAAAACATCGTGATATAAGGTTAAAGGCTGATTTATACTTCTGCGTCAAGCGCACGTGTATGCTACACCGCAGCCTACGCGTGGACGCATAGCCCCGTGGCCATCGGCGTCGTTGAAGCGCACCTCTCAAAAAATGTAATGCGTACGCGTAGCGCACGCTCTGTGATTGGTCGGCTTGGTAGCGCTGACGAGTGTGAGCGGAGGTGAGAGCCGCGTGCCCGATGCAGCGAGTGTTTACAAGTGTGGAGTCCCGTGAAGGAGCTCCGGATGGAGACTGTTGTTTTGTGTTTACCTCATGATTAAAGTTGTTGCACGTCCGCCGGTTCCCACCTCAAAATGAGCGAATTTGAGCCACTTGTACATTAAGGAAGTGTTCAGAAAAACTAAACACCAGCGAAGAAACTCGACACAGAGAAACATAAACACCTACTGCCAGCTAGTGTTTCGGAAGTGTATTGCAGAGAAACAGAAACAGCAGCAAGTATAAATGCACGGCTACACGCGAGGCTTGCGCCGTGGGTTACGGCGATCACTTAACGCAGAAGTATAAACCAGGCTTTAAGTCCATATCACCCATCCCTAAATCTGAGTTCAGTGTTTAGCATAGACCCCACACACACACACACACACACACACACACACACACACACACACACACACACACACACACACACACACACACACACACACAGCAGAAGTGAAGTGTGTATTAGCAGTGAGTCCGAACACTCGGCCCCAGTTTTTCCAGTTCAGTTGTGTGCTATTACAGTAGACCTCATTCATCAAACTAAACATGATGACTAACAGCAACATTCACACACACACACACCAGCTACACACACACACACACACACACACACACACACACACACACACACACAAATGACATGAACACACCCTTCATGAGTCCCTCACTGATGAGTCAGGCATGGGAAACTCTCTACAGATAATGATATTAATAAGAGGGTAATCTGCACCCGCCTGCTGCATGAGCAACAGCTGGACTCTCAGTACCATCACTACAGTTCACCCTATTCAGCACACATGAGCACATCTTTAGGCTCTCATTCACTTGCACTGATCTGTAGACGTTAATCAGCCATCTCTGCTGCTCGATGTTAACTGATATTTTCCTATTATTTTATTCTAGGGCTTGTGTATAGTCATGAACACACTAGTTTGTAGAGTAAAGTGTGACTGTTCATTACTGATTCTCTCATAGACAGCTGAATATGAAGTTCTAAAACAACCAGAAAAAGGAGCTCAATACAAAGCCACCTGAAGCAGAACACAAGAGACCACCAAACTCAGAGTAACCATCATTAACCACTTCTGGAGGAATCTAACAGCACTACGGCTGCGTCCCAAATCACATACTTCCATACTAGATAGAAGACTAAACAGCAGCAGAAGAGTATGTATTGTACAAACAGAACGTGAGATGTACCCGGATGACCTACTTCTTCTGGGGAGATTCTGAAGTGCACATCTGATGCACACTACGCTATCCCATAATGCACCGCGAGAGAATTCATGAATGGGAGTAAAGCGATGCAACTTACGCGGGCAGGTCACCTGATCATAACAAATGGTGGATGAAGTACAGTCATACTACACAGCACATACTTCACTCTATAGTAAACTCTAATTCAAATGTAGTATATAGCCCAGTAGTAGATGATTTCGGACGCAGCCTATTTGATTAATTTACCTCTGCTCATTTAAAAGATGTTTAGTGAGGATAAAGCAGCACTTCATCATCATCATCATCATCAGAGAGCTGCATTATAGAGAACTCTTAAGACAAATCTCTGTTTATCTTCTGCTGTGGACTCCTCCTCTACAGGTGAGAACGTGTGTCCTCCTCTACAGGTGAGAACGTGTGTCCTGCTCTACAAGTGGTTTGTCAAGTGCACTCACTAGAAACAGAGTTTAGAAACATGCAGTGCTGGTAGGAAAGTATGGAGCCAGATCAGTCTCAAAATAAGTCGCCTTTCCACTGCACACGACATTCGGACATGACTGTCGGTATACGCCCCCTTGTGGCAGTCACACAGAATTTTCCGTGTTGGCGTGCACCATGGGAGAGAAGCTGGATTCTCGCAGTGTCCAAAATAAAGAAATGCAAAAGCTAAAGCCTTCATTATCCATCCGTTCACCATGGGTGAATGAATGAATGAATACTAGAAACTCATAGGTTGTTAATAATTTTGGAGGGAATGTGGAGACAACATTACAATAAATTATATTTTTTATTAGTCATTTATGGTGTTGCGGTGGCGCAGTGGGTAGCACGATCGCCTCACAGCAAAAAGGATGCTGGTTTGAGTCCCGGCTGGGTCAGTTGGTGTTTTTGTGTGGAGTTTGCATGTTCTCCCCATGTTGGTGTGGGTTTCCTCCGGGTGCTCCGGTTTCCCCCACAGTCCAAACACATGCGGTTCAGGTAAATTGGGTACGCTAAATTGGCCGTAGTGTGTGAATGTAAGTGTGTTTGGGTGTTTCCCTGTGATGGGTTGCAGCTTGAAGGGCATCTGCTGCATAAAAACATATGCTGGAATAGTTGGCGGTTCATTCCGCGGTGGCGACCCCTGATGAATAAAGGGACTAAGCTGAAGGAGAATGAAATGACTCATTAATGAATAGAAATGTTTTTTTAAATACACTTTTTTTCTGATTAAAAAAATAAAGAGAAATCTCCTGTTCCTCATCTCTTGCACACCGATCTGCTTAGACAACACTGGAATACGTCACATCCGGTTGGCCAGTCACAGGAGTTCAACTATTTCAACGTGTCTGCAGCTCAAATCAGATCTGAATTTTCCACATACGGAGATGATCAGAACTCCACGCAGCTCCCGGACTACTCTCCAATGGAAATGAAGGACTTCCGGTCTGTCGTTTGTCGTGTACAGTGGAAAGGTGGCTATACATGCACAGCACAACTCACATTTACAGACACAATTGAGAAATTCACAAGTAAAAAACATTCATATTTCCCTAAATCAACTGGATGTGTGCATTTATGAAGTGTATTTTAAGTTTACGAATTGTGTTTTTTGTGTATTTATAAACTGCGTCTTGAATTTACGAATTAACTTTTGTAAATGTATTATTTTTGAGAGTGATCTGGCTCCATAGTGTGTCCTACAGGTGACGCATAAACCTGCTCAAGACACGACAGAGACTGAACTGACAACAACAACAACAACAACAACAACACATGTAGAAGATCAAACGCTACAGTCACGTGGCCGGTTAATGTGGTCACGTGGAGCTGGACAGCGTCAGAGCAGCTTGAACATTCCGCTAAACATCTGCAGAAAATCAACCAGCGAGAAAAACGCGACAGAAAGCTCATTTTAAATCTGAACTGAAGCAGAATCCTGCAGTGTGTCTGAGGTGTTCAACTCCCGGTGTTTACGTTATATCAGTGTGTGCGCGTGTGTGTGTGTACCTGTGTGTGTCGCTGCTCGTCTGGATCTCCGAGGGTCGTCTCTTCAGCCCGGGCCCGCGCTGGAACTCTTCATCCGAGCGGCGGAAGCGGATCCGGTCATTGGCTCTCGGTCGGTGCGGTGGCGGCGGGAGGATCGACGCGCTCGGAAGGGTGGCTCCGGTGAAGATCGCTTCGAGTTGTTTCTCCGGGAGTCTCGTGACCTAGTTAACGTTACTCTACCGAGAAGCGGCCGTTCGCGGATAATGGCGATGTGTTGTGCGGAGCGAAGCATTCTGGGTATATTGAGGGAGTGCAGTGCGCATGTGCGGCCGCTAGAGGGTACTGCCACTGCACATCATTACTAGTGTTAAAGGGGCAGTTCACACATGAAATGAAATGTGCTCACTATTTACTCTCCCTCAAGATATCTATTTCATCCAAAAAGTTCATTTTCTTTTCGGCTTAGTCCCTTTATTAATCCAGGGTCGCCACAGCGGAATGAACTGCCAACTTGTCCAGCACGATTTTACGCAGCGGATGCCCTTCCAGCCGCAACCCAGTACTGGGAAACATCCACACACTCATTCACATTCATACACTACGGCCAACTTAGTTGATCAATTCCCCTATAGCGCATGTGTTTGGACTGTGGGGGAAACTGGAGCACCCGGAGGAAACCCATACCAACACGGGGAGAACATGCAAACTCCACACAGAAACACCAACTGACCCAGCCGGGACTCAAACCAGCCACCTTCTTATCCAAAAAGTTCAAAGAAATAAATCAAATTAATTATGATTTCATTTGGAGAGAAACGGCTCATTATATGAGGAAAGATGACATGATTAGGGAATATAAGGTGGATTAAAGGCTGTAGAGTTTGATATTATGAACGGAGCACTTAAACTTCTGCAAACCTTTATAAAAATGAGGATTCATGTTGGCTTTTAATCCCATCTTATTTGTTTATAAACTGGGAGATATAAAGTGATTTTACAATGTGACTGAATTAAAACTCCACTGAAACTTTCCAGTTTTCATAAGCAGGTTCTGTTGTGTTGGAAAATGCTCCGCAAACATAACTTCAGTCCACATAATGTGTCATTATGGAGCAATCGCTGTATATTAATGCAACGTTAATCTGCAACGAGGACTGCTGGCAAAATGATGTTCGGTCAGTACTGCATATTTTAGATAAGAATGGTTGTTTTGTTAGTCGCAATGAGCTTTGGCACTATCTTCACATTTAATAGTGTTAAAAAAGATTATTAGATGTATTCCCTTACCATTAATATGTTAAAAGAGATCCTAGATTATTCCACTCACCAAAATTATGGATATTAAATTAGGCAAGTTACATTTTGTGGACAAAAAATGTAAAAATACATTTATTAGAAGTTACAGCATTTTTCAAAATATCTTCTTTTGTGTTCAGGTTTTGAAACAAGTAAATTGTATTTCAGTAAAGTGTATTTCAGTGATCATTAATAAATGTTTGATGTGTGTATCATGTTGTGCTGTGGGTGTGGAGACGCTGGAGGCTATCAGACGCTCACAGAAACACAGATATCATTCACACACACGCTATTATTTGATATGAAACATAAACATGAACTCTCCATGACTGATGAAGAAGGAAAGCAGACCAGAACACACTCGAGGACGCTGACTGATGATGCAGAGACGAAACTGGAGCGATCGGTCAGTTTAATGAGTGTGGAGAGCCATGATCTGGAAGAGTTTATTAAACTGTGGCACTGCTTCTCCAGTTTGAAAATATTCTGAAAAATACACACACACACACACGCACACACACACACACACACACACACACACACACACACACACACACACACAAAGCAAAACATCTAGAAACATATCTAATTCCTGGAAATATTCACAAAAGGAGTATTCAGAGGCAGTAAAATCTGTAGAAGAGCGCGTGACGGGGTTGGTTCCGCTAGTCGTCCTGGGCCCTCTGCCGCAGGCTCCTGGGTTTTCCGTTCTCCGTCTTCCTCTTCCTGAAGGAGGCGCCGGCGCTGCTGTCGGCCCCCAGAGAGCTGATGCTGCGCTCCTTAAAGCTGCGGGGGGACGTCTGCGGGGCGGCTGCGGGACTCTGAACACACACCTCCACCTGCGGCAGCTGCAGGTCCACACTCTCACTGCACAACACACACACACACACACACACTTAATAACAATACAACCTCACTGCAGAACACACACACTCATTGCAGAGAACAAACACAACTAGGAAAGTAAAGTTCATAGACAACCTTCATGGTGTCTTGAGAAAGCCGAGTGTGAACGTTTGAAGTGGTTGAAGACGTGTGCAGCAGTCGGCACAGATAGAGAGGTATGTGTAGGTTAGCAGGCTTCTAGTATGAATTGGCTTTTCTTGCTAGGCTGTTGGTAGGGGGTTCTGAGTGGTTGCTAAGGTGTTGCTAAGTGGTTGCTAGGGTGTTCTGAATGGTTGCTAAGGCGTTGCTACTGTGTTCTGAGTGCTTGCTAAGGTGTTGCTAGGTGGTTGCTATGATGTTTGGAGTGGTTGCAAGCTGTTGCTATGCGGATGCTAGAGTGTTCTAAGTAGTTGTTAAGACATTGCTAGGGTGTTTTATGTGGTTGCTAAAATGTTGCGTGGTTGCTAGGGTGTTCTGAGTGGTTGCTAAGGCGTTGCTAGGCAGTTACTAAGGGGTTTCTTGGTGGTTGCTAAGGTGTTGTTAGGTAGTTGCTAGGGTGTTCTGAGTGGTTGCTAGGGGGTTGTTAGGTTGTTCTGAGTGGTTGCTAAGGCATTGTTAAGTGGTTGCTAGGGTTTTGCTAGTCAGTTGCTTGGTTGTTCTGAGTGGTTGCTAAGGCATTGCTAGGTGGTTGCTAGGGTGTTCTAGGTGGTTACTAAGGCATTGCTAGGTAGTTGTTAAGGTGTTCTGAGTTGTTGCTAGGCGGTTGCTAAGGTGTTTTGAGTGGTTGCTAGGCAGTTGCTAAGGCGTTGCTAGGTGGTTGCTAAAGTGTTGCTAGGCGGTTGCTAGGGTGTTCTGAGTGGTTGCTAAGGCATTGTTAGGTGGTTGCTAGGGTTTTGCTAGTCAGTTGCTTGGTTGTTCTGAGTGGTTACTAAGGCATTGCTATGTGGTTGCTAGGGTGTTCTAGGTGGTTGTTAAAGTGTTCCTAGGTGGTTGCTAAGGTGTTCTAGGTGGTTACTAAGGCGTTGCTAGGCGGTTGCTAAGGTGTTGCTAGGTGGTTGCTAAAGTGTTGCTAGGCGGTTGCTAAGGTGTTCATAGGTGGTTGCTAGGGTGTTCTAGGTGGTTGCTAAGGCGTTGCTAGGCGGTTGCTAAGGTGTTCTGAGTTGTTGCTAGGCGATTGCTAGGGTGTTCTAGGTGATTGCTAAGGTGTTGCTAGGTGGTTGCTATGGTGTTTGGAGTGGTTGCAAGCTGTTGCTATGTGGCTGCTAGAGTGTTCCAAGTAGTTGAGTGTTCTGAGTGGTTGATAAGGCGTTGATAGGCAGTTATTTAGGGGTTTCTTGGTGGTTGCTAAGGTGTTGTTAGGTAGTTGCTAGGGTGTTATGAGTGGTTGCTAGGGGTTGTTCTGAGTGGTTGCTAAGACATTGTTAGGTGGTTGCTAGGGTTTTGCTATTCAGTTGCTTGTTCTGAGTGGTTGCTAAGGCGTAGCTAGGTGGTTGTTAGGGTGTTCTAGGTGGTTGTTAAAGTGTTCCTAGGTAGTTGCTAGGGTGTTCTAGGTGGTTGCTAAGGCATTGCTAGCCGGTTGCTAAGGTGTTCTGAGTTGTTGCTAGGCTGTTACTAAGGTGGTCTGAGTGGTTATTAGGCAGTAGCTAACATAAATTACCATGGTTCTAGTAAGAATTAGCATGTTGCTAGTATCTTTATAGTATGAATTAGTATGTTGCTATTATGATTAGTATGTTGCTAGTGTGGATTGGTATGTTGTTAGTATGTCCAATGTAAAGTCAATGGCAGTTTTTTTCAATTGAAGTCTTTGAGACAGTTGCTAAGGTGTCGTAAGTGGTTGCTAGGGTGTGGCTAGTAAGTTGAAAGGTCATCAATGATTGGTAGTCAGAGTTAAATGAGCTTAAGTCTGTATGACAGTCTGGCACAAAGTTATGAGGTCATAAAGTTTGGTCCAATGTTAAGTCAATGGGACTTTTCCAAATTTTCCGGGTCAGTTTTGGGAAAACCGTAAGTCGGATCAGTCGGAAAAGAGAGCAACCCGAGTCAGACCAGTTTGGAGGTTTGGTGTTAGTTTGGTGGTTGTAGTATGAACAGTCTAGGAGGAGATGCATATAGAAATTAGTCTCAGAAGAAGAAGACGGCAGAATAATAAGTTTCTGTAGTATAACAGTATATTGGCTTTCTCAATCCACCATAATTAATAACACACAGGACTAATTTAACCCCCGAGGCCTCGGGTAAGTTATAGCTAGGCCCACACGGAATCTGCGCGCGCAGAATTGCGCAGATTTTTAGCCCATCATTAATTCTGTTTATTTACTTGAGTAAATGTGTGTAAATCTATATATTCAGTTTTTAAATTTCAGTAATATTATTGACTAATATGAAAATGTTCATCTGATTTATGTACAATGCAGTTTGAACAGTAATATTTTCTGTCTTTTAATAGTTATATTATATGAGAGATTTGCTTTGTTTACCCCCAAAAAAAGTAAATCTATTTGAATTTGCATTTTAAACATTAAATAAAAGTTAAATATGTATTATTTTTTATTTCATTTATTAGGGTTTTAGTTATGATACTCCCAAAATAATTCCGCAGATTTTGACCAAAATTCTCCTCAGAAATGGCAAAATAATGTCGGCAGATTCCGTCTGGCCCTAGTTATAGCCCATCATTCCTCAATAACCCTCATGATATGACCCTCATTCAGGCGTCGAGGACCAAAGGTGCAGGACTAGTTATGTGCCAGAATAACAGCAGGTCTTACTATGGGTCGGGCTGGATCTGGATCTGCTCCCAGGCTCCATATGGATTGGTGGTTCTGGCTCTCTTCACCAGCCTCACCTCCTCCACCACCACAGCCACTGCAGCTTTCTCCACCTCCACCTCCACTGCAGCCTCCGTCCCTCCGCTGTCCTCCTGCTTCTGCTCTCCGCTCTCTCCATCATCAGAACTCTTCTGTTCTCCACCGTCTGCTGGAGGCCGAGTCGCCTCTTCTTTTCTCTTCTGTGCAAAGATCAAACACACACAAACACACGGCTGAGTCTCTCTGGGTATATGTGTGTGGGTGACACGGTGGCTCAGTGGTTAGCACTGTGGCCTCACAGAAAGAAGGTTGCTGGTTCGAGTCCCGGCTGGGTCAGTTGGTGTTTCTGTGTGGAGTTTGCATGTTCTCCCCGTGTTGGTGTGGGTTTCCTCCGGGTGCTCCGGTTTCCCCCACAGTCCAAACACATGTGCTATAGGGGAATTGATGAACTAAACTGGCCGTAGTGTATGAGTGTGTGTGTGTGTGTGTGTGTGTGTGTGTTTTCTAGTATTGGGTTGCAGATGGAAGGGCATCCACTGTGTAAAACATATGCTGGAATAGTTGGCGGTTCATTCCGCTGTGTTGACCCCTGATGAATAAAGGGACTAAGCCGAAGGAAAATGAATGATATATACTGATATACAACACAATACAATATATATATATGTGTGTGTGTGTGTGTGTGTGTGTCTCACCCTGAAGCTGATCTTGGGGCCGCTGCTCTGTGTATTGTCGTCTGCTTCAGCTGTATCTTCTGCTTTATCTTCAGGAGTGTGTTCCGGCTGAGCAGAAGAGGAATCGTCCAGCGCTGCGCTCTCCGTCTCTTCACGAGGAGAATCGACCCCCGGGGGGGACACATCGTCTGAACTCAACTCTTCTGGCTTCTCCCAGCTGGACTCTGGAGGAGGACGGAGATCAGACTCTCTCAGACCAGCAGACGTACACGTGTACGCTCAGACAGGGTGATGCGCTTACTGAACTATAGGATACATACATGAAGAGATTTCACCTGATATTAAACTCTAAACTCTCAGGGCCAGGGGGTGTGCTGGACAGGTTTAACAGCGCAGTACACTAACTGTTGAATATGCATCATGAGCTATGATTGTGATTCTCACCGCCGCTCTCAGTGTTGTAGTAGTATGTAAACCCATCAGGACTCACAGCCTCCATCCACGCACTGCCGGACGACTCCTGCTGTGTGTACACACGAGGTTAAACATGCAAACACACACACACACACACACACACACACACACACACACAATCAGACAGAGCTTCACCTGTGTTTGTCCTGCGGTGGATGATACATACTTGTCCACAAAGCCATCCGGTTTCTCCCACTGAGACTCTAAGTACACACACACACACACACACACACACATTGGTATTGGTGGTTTATGAGGACTGTGAACGTGATGAATGTGGGAAATCCCTGTTAAGTATGATTTGAAATAGTTTTACATTATGAGAACACAGCACATGTCCTCATAAACCACCTCAACATTGTTATATCTAGACCATACACATGACATTATACACGTGTGTGTCCTTATAAAACACACACACAGATTTAGACACACTCATCCTCACACAAAGACACAGACACACAGCGAGATTACAGATGTGTGTGTGTGTCTGACCTGCAGTGAGTGTGTTGTAGTAGTAGAGAAGGCCGTCGGCTGTGGTTCCGCTGACCCAGGCCTGCGTCCGGCTGCTGCTGCTGGAGTCCGAGCGCGGCTTCACTGCACTGGGCTTCAGCTTCTTCTGTTTCTTAGCTGGAGCTTCAGCTGGAGCTTTAGCAGAACACACACTCTCACCTGCACACACACAAACAAACACACACACACACACACACACACACACACACAGCAGAGCCGTCAGTATGTGTGCAAGTGTGTGAAAATAAATTATAATAAATAAATAATGTGTGTGTGTGTGTGTGTGTGTGTGTGTGTGTGTGTGTGTGTGTGTGTGTGTGTGTGTGTGTGTGTGTCTGACCTGAGGTGTGTCCGGCGAGTCTCTTCAGATCCTCCTCGTACGCCTTCAGAGCCGCTTCCTCCATCGCTGCGAAGTCTTTGGACATCTTCTGCTCCTGCTTGGCCTTCGCCACACTCTTCTTCTTAATCTGCACAGCAGCGCGTCACACACACTCTTATCAGCACACACACACACACACACACCCATAATGCACAGCGGTAGCGCTCACCCCGCCTGACCCTCCATGAGCAGTGGGGCGTTCTGGAAGGTCTCGAGTGTGTGTGGAGGTTTACCAGTAAGTCTGCATCATTAGGTGAACTGCACCTTTACACACAGCCAGCAGGAGGAGGAGGAGTGTGCCACTGTCTGACCTGCAGTATGCAGTACACTACACTGCAGTGTACACTGCGCAGCATGCAGTAGTCTACAGTGCACTACATTGTGTGATATGCTGTGTACTGCAGTCTATAGTGAGCAGTAGTCTACAGTCTGCATTGTACACTATGAAGTAGACTACAGTGCACAGTAGACTAGACTACAGTGTGAAGTGTACAGTAGTCTACAGTATGCATGCAGTGCGCTACACTGTGAATTGTGCAGTACTCTATAGTGTGAAGTATGCAGCATTCTACAGTATGCAGGACACAACACTACAATAAACAGTAGTGTACACTGTGCAGTATTCATTAGTCTACAGTATGCAGTAGTGTACAGTGTGCAGTATTCATTAGTCTACAGTATGCTGTAGTGCACACTGTGTAGTATGCTTTAGTCTACAGTATGCAGTAGTGCACACTGTGCAGTATTCTACATAGTGCAGTAGTGAACACTATGCAGTACTCTACAGTGTGCAGTATGTGAATGCTGTAGTGTACAGTGTGCAGTATATCATAGTGTGCACTGTGTAGTATGCAGTAGTCTACAGTATTCAGTAGTGTGTGTTTTGTGCAGTATTCTACATGGTGCAGTAGTGTGCACTGTGCAGTAATCTACAATGTGCATTATGTCGTAGTGTGCTCTGTGTAGTATGCAGTAGTGTGTTCACTGTATTGTAGTCTACAGTGCGCAGTATATCATAGTGTGCACTGTGTAGTATGCAGTAGTCTACAGTATTCAGTAGTGTGTATTTTGTGCAGTATTCTACATGGTGCAGTAGTGTGCACTGTGCAGTAATCTACAATGTGCATTATGTCGTAGTGTGCTCTGTGTAGTATGCAGTAGTCTACAGTATGCAGTAGTGTGTTCACTGTACTGTAGTCTACAGTGCGCAGTATATCATAGTGTGCACTGTGTAGTATGCAGTAGTATACAGTGCACAGTATGTGAATGCTGTAGTGTGCACTGTGCAGTATGCTTTAGTCTACAGTATGCAGTAGTGTACACTGTGCAGTATTCTACATAGTGCAGTAGTGAACACTATGCAGTACTCTACAGTGTGCAGTTTGTGAATGCTGTAGTGTACAGTGTGCAGTATACACTGTGTAGTATGAAGAAGTCTAGTATGCAGTAGTGCACACGGTCCGGTACTCTACAGTGTGCATTATGTCGTAGTGTGCACATTGCAGTATGCAGTATTTTACAGTGCGCAGTATGTGAATGCTGTAGTGTGCACTGTGTAGTATACTTTAGTCTACAGTATGCAGTAGTGTACACTGTGCAGTATTCTACATAGTGCAGTAGTGAACACTATGCAGTACTCTACAGTGTGCAGTATGTAAATGCTGTAGTGTACAGTGTGCAGTATACACTGTGTAGTATGAAGAAGTCTAGTATGCAGTAGTGCACACAGTCCGGTACTCTACAGTGTGCATTATGTCGTAGTGTGCACATTGCAGTATGCAGTATTTTACAGTGCGCAGTATGTGAATGCTGTAGTGTGCACTGTGTAGTATGCTTTAGTCTACAGTATGCAGTAGTGTACACTGTGCAGTATTCTACATAGTGCAGTAGTGAACACTATGCAGTACTCTACAGTGTGCAGTATGTCGTAGCGTAGTGTTCACTGTACTGTAGTCTACAGTGTGCAGTATACCATAATGTGCACTGTGTAGTATGCAGTAGTCTACACTGCGCAGTATGTGAATGCTGTAGTGTACTCTGTGTAGTATGCAGTAGTCTACAGTATGCAGTAGTGTGTTCACTGTACTGTAGTCTACAGTGTGCAGTATATCATAGTGTGCTCTGTGTAGTATGCAGTAGTCTACACTGCGCAGTATGTGAATGCTGTAGTGTGCACTGTGTAGTATGCAGTAGTGTGTTCACTGTACTGTAGTCTACAGTGTGCAGTATATCATAGTGTGCTCTGTGTAGTATGCGGTACTCTACACTGCGCAGTATGTGAATGCTGTAGTGTGCACTGTGTAGTATGCTTTAGTCTACAGTATGCAGTAGTGTACACTGTGCAGTATTCTACATAGTGCAGTAGTGAACACTATGCAGTACTCTACAGTGTGCAGTATGTAAATGCTGTAGTGTACAGTATACCATAGTGTACACTGTGTAGTTTGCAGTAGTCTAGTATGTAGTAGTGCACACGGTCCGGTACTCTACAGTGTGCATTATGTCGTAGTGTGCTCTGTGTAGTATGCAGTAGTGTGTTCACTGTACTGTAGTCTACAGTGCGCAGTATATCATAGTGTGCTCTGTGTAGTATGCAGTAGTCTACAGTGCACAGTATGTGAATGCTGTAGTGTGCACTGTGTAGTATGCTTTAGTCTACAGTATGCAGTAGTGTACACTGTGCAGTATTCTACATAGTGCAGTAGTGAACACTATGCAGTACTCTACAGTGTGCAGTATGTGAATGCTGTAGTGTACAGTGTGCAGTATATCATAGTATACACTGTGTAGTATGAAGTAGTCTAGTATGCAGTAGTGCACACGGTCCGGTACTCTACAGTGTACATTATGTCGTAGCGTGCACATTGCAGTATGCAGTACTCTACAGTGCGCAATATGTGAATGCTGTAGTGTGCACTGTGTAGTATGCTTTAGTCTACAGTATGCAGTAGTGTACACTGTGCAGTCCTCTAGTGTGCAGTATGTCATAGCGTGCACTGTGTATGCAGTAGTCTACAGTATTCAGTAGTATGTATATTGTGCAGTATTCTAAATAGTGCAGTAGTGTACACCATGAAGTACTCTACAGTGTGCATTATGTCGTAGTGTGCAATGTCTAGTAAGCAGTAGTCTACAGTAAGCAGTAGTGTATGCTGGGCAGTTCTCTACAGTGTGCATTATGTCGTAGTGTGCACTGTTTAGTATGCAGTAGTCTACAGTATGCAGTAGTGTGCAGTATGCAGTAGACTGGAGCTGTATAGTGAACTCTCACCTCTTGTATTTTGGCCGCCACATTCTCTTTATGGTTCTTTCCTCTCTCGTGGAATTCGACACTCTGCGGAGAAACACTGATGAGAAACCAGCACCTATCGAGAGTGTGTGTGTGTGTGTGTGTGTGTGTGTGTGTGTGTGTGTGTGTGTGTGTGTGTGTGTGTGTGTGTGTTTCACTCACGGGCTTATTATCCGCTATCCAGCATTTACAGTACTGACAGAACTTCCTCGGCTGTGACTTCCAGTAATCAGCCCTTCACCACACACACATAAACAAACAAACACACACACACACACACACACACACACACACACACACACACACACACACATAAACAAACACACACACGCGGCATTACAGTGTATTCTGCTGTTTTTAAACACACAGTTCCGCTCCGGTGAAGCGCGAGAGGCAGAGAGGATCAACACAAACAGAATTACTTACATTGTGAAGGTTTGACGATCTCAAATCCACTAAATGTACATAAATGCTGCTCTAATTTACATGCTCACTGATGAGGGATCACTGCCGGCGCCTGTGAATGACGTCACTGAGCGCGCGACAAACCTTAAATGAGGATCGGAAAATGCGGATTAAGACTACACTCGTAAGCAGGACTGTGAGTGAAGATTGTTCGTGAATTACAGACAGCGTTAAAAAAAAACAAAGCCATGAAACAGCGTCTATCCGTGTTCATCTGCAGAATAACTGGCCATCTGGCGCACTATGTTGCAGGACCTCCCATATGGTCTAGCGGTTAGGATTCCTGGTTTTCACCCAGGCGGCCCGGGTTCGACTCCCGGTATGGGAAGGAGAGTTTTTTACGTTATTAACCCTAAACACACCGAACATCAACACTGCAAGAGATGGTCAAATGAGAACTGCTATAAACCGGAATATATATATATATATATATGGGTAATTCTTCAACTACGGGCACTTTTATGTCCTTTGAGTATACTGTATATCCAAAAATATATATAATTTTGTTCAAATTCCTCTTTCTTTGTCAAACTAACAATAAAACCTACTTTAAAAAATGTATTCCCTTTCTATTATATATTTTCATAATATTCAACCTACTTTTAGGTGTCAAAATCACTGTTTTCGCCTTGTTGCACACCCAGAACAATGAAAATAACATTTTATAATATGATTTATCTGGTAATTATTAATGTATCCTAATTAAGCACTAGTGAAATAAGTTAAACATTTTATAGTTAATAATGTGAGACTATTATCAATATTATATTTTATACAAAATATAGCTGTCGCAGTGTCATTTCCACCACAACACTGTAATGTCGCTTTAAAAAGTTTGTGTGAAAGATTGTTTAGGTGGTTTGGATGAAAATGAATAGTGCCATCTGAGCACATGGTCAAGATGGAGGAATTTAAATGTTTATTAACAACTCTTGAAGAAAAATCAAGGTAAATATTGCTTGATAAGGAAATACATTTATTCTGCGTCATTTCCAAACATGCTGTACCTTCAAAGATGTTTTTAAAAACCAAACAGAATTGAGGTAAATAAGAGTGTTTTGTATACATGAAATGCTAGCATCAATTCAAAGCTAATCAGTGAAGCTATCTTTCATTTCCCCCTGTGGTGGAAAAGACATTTATAGATACAAAACACACGAACAACTTTAATACATGTATAAGAGCTGAACTGAGTACACCTCAGCTTACATTAACTGTGTGTCATTGCACAAATAAAACAGTCAAACTGTTCCATCATTTAGTTTTGGTTTCCAGAATAATATAATAGAATAATCTCAATAATTATAAAAGCACAAATATAAAATCTGATTTAAACAGAACATTTTAATATCACAGCAGATGATCAGCAAAGCAGAATATTGCCTAACTTTGGAGAAAGTGAACTATTGATCTTCAGTTTAGCTCTGTTATATATGTAATAAAACTCTGTCATTATGTATACTGAGAAGATAAAAACGACACAAACATTGAAATATTATGCTATTTTAAGAGTAATATCCTATATCCAGTTCAGAATAAGTTTGCTCAGATATGGAAAAACATCTGAAATCTTATTAAAACATGAGGGGATCCTCAATTATAGATGCTAAAAGCCCAATAAATGAGACTGAATAAATGTTTAAGATCTGTTCTGAAAACGTCTCTCACACAGACTCTCAGTAAAGCTGAATCAGAGGTTTAGATTCCCACAACACACACACACACACACACACACACACACACACACACACACACACACACACACACACACACACACACACACACACACACACACACACACACACACACACACACACACACACACACACACAAATGCACACACACAGAATATAAACAAACAAAGCTTTATTTGGACTTTAATGGTACAATATTAAAACATCAGTCATAAATATTCCAGGAGAGATCTGTGGTGAAGTGATGTGCACACACCCTTTAAACAGATTTAACACAATAATAGAAATCAGCAGAAGAATGAATATGAATAAACACAGAGCTACATCTGAAACCCCCTGACTCCAGAGCAGAATAGAGAAATCACCAATGCAGACTCACACAATGACAAACACAACCAAAGAGCTAAACATGATTACAATCAGTACAGTTATTGGTCCACACACACACACACACACACACACACTGCAGTGTTTCAGCACCTGTAAATAGTTAAAAATGTGTAAGATTTGGTTAAAACCCAAAAACTCATACTCCATCTTCACACACACACACACACACACACACACACACACACACACACACACACACACACCTCCAGGTCTTTAGTTTCAGTCTGGATGAGGATGATGAAGGTTTGATGATTTCAGCTCTATAAAATCTGTCATATATGCAACATATATTCTGAAATATTGCAGAAATGGTCATTTGCATATGTTTTCTTTTGACCACTGTAATGTGAAGTATGTACACAGGCCTATATATATGTTCATATATATACTGATATGTAGTTAGTATATATATATACAGTGGTGTGAAAAAGTGTTTGCCCCTAACTGATCTCTAATTTGTTTGCATGTTTATGAAAGTTGAATGTTTCAGATCATCAAACTAATGTAAATATTAGTCAAAGACAGCACAAGTAAACTCATCATGCAGTTATTAAATCAAGGCTTTTATTATTAAATAAACCAAAATACAAACCTGCACAGCCCTGTGTTCAGCCACACTGGAGGCTTTTCCAGCATGAAGCACCATTTAAAGGTCATTTCACAGCATCTCAATTGGATTCAGGTCAGGGCTTTGACTAGGCCAGAAGGTGGGGGGCTTTTTCACACAGGGCTATGCAGATTTAGTGCTGTTTTATTTTCCCTTAATAACAACACTCTTCATTTTCACCCTGCAGTGTGTGTTCACTCGTCTTATCTGTGACTCAGAGTTACATTTGTTTGATTATCTGAAGCATTAGAGTGAGGCGAACCTGCTAATGTGAGCACTTTTCACAACACAGTTCATATCAACACATATATACTGTGTACAGCTGAAGTCAGAATTATTCGCCCGCTTTTGAATTTGTTTTTCTTTGTTAAATATTTACCAGATGATGTTTAACAGAGCAAAGAAATGTTCACAGTATGTCTGATAATATTTTTTCTTCTTATTTGTTTTATTTCGGCTAGAATAAAAGCAGTTTTTAATTTTTTAAAACCCATTTTAAGGTCAATATTATTAGCCCATTTGAGCTATATTTGTTCTCGATAGTCTACAGAACAAACCATCATTATACAATAACTTGCCTAATTCCCCTAACCTGCCTAGTTACCCTAATTACCCTAGTTAAGCCTTTAAATGTCACTTTAAGCTGTATAGAAGTGTCTTGAAGAATATCTAGTCTAATATTATTTACTGTCATCATGACAAAGAGAAAATAAATCAGTTATTAGAGATGAGTTATTAACACTATTATGATTAGAGATGTGTTGGAGAAATCTGCTCTCTGATAAACAGAAATTGTGGACAAAATAAACAGGGGGGCGAATAATTCTGACTTCAGCTGTATATCTAATATAATTGACTTAATAATCTTGAATTGAGTTCCAGAGCCCAAACTGTGCTGGAGGTGAGCCTGAATATCTCTAGTCTGTACCTTTCACCTCCTGCACCAGCTCAGGCTCGTTCCCTCCCAGTTTCTGTGTCTGACGATCGGGTCGTCGAGGTCCTGACCTGCTGCAATGCACCCAAAAGCCTTACGGCTCCCCCTGCAGGTGGATGGACCCCTGTTGTTCCTTCAGGCTGAGCCGGAGGGGGTTCTGTCTGATAAAGCCCAGCCACCAGGCACTCACATACAAGCCCCAACCCCAGACCCGGCTCCAGGGTTGGGCTCCGGCTTCACCATACTGGAAGACATCACAGTCCTGGATTTCTACTCATGAGGGGTTATTGACGAGGGGCGGTTAAAGCCTGGTTTATACTTCTGCTTGGAGTGAGCAGCGTGACCCACGGCGCATGCAATGCGTGTACCCGTGCATTTATACTTCTGCTGCTGTGTGTGTTGCTCTGCAGTAACACCTCTGAAACACTATTGTTTATGTTTCTCTGTGTCGAGTTTCTTCTGAACACTTCCTTAATGTACAAGTGGCTCAAACTCGCTCATTTTGAGGAGGGAACCGGCGGACGTGCAGCAGCTTTGATCATGAGGTGAACACAAAACAACAGTCTGCATCTGGAGCTCCTTCACAGGACTCCACACATGTAAACACTCGCTGCATCAGGCTCACGGCTCTCAGCACCGCCCACATCCATCATCGCTACAGAGCTTGCGCTATGCGTCGTTCAGTGGCGTAGCGGACGGGCCCGCAGGGCACGCACCGCGGGGGGGCCCCGCGTGATAAGGGGCCCCGCGAGATATTTTTGTGTCAAAACCATAGACTGTAAAAGATGGTCAAAACGTCACGGATATCAGCCATTGGCGGCAAACTGCGGAGAAATGACTGGAGCTTCTTTCGCGCGCTCTAGAGGTCGCGCGCATTCGCTCTCACGTGCACTCCTTTTCTCTGCCTTCACGCTCCCTCTGTGCGCAATAGTTCCCCGCATTCAGAAGTTAACCCCCAAATTAACACGGGTAATAAAAAGATTCAACTTCAGTCATGTTCATGTTGTGAAACAAAATGTCCACTGTTGATTATATTAGACTTTTTTTAACCTTTTAATAGAGGAAGTCCTCGTCTCTGCATATTATTAATCTGAAGCTGTGTGTATAGTTTTACGTTAGGAAATGCAGTCTTGAATTTACAAACAGTCGGCCAGTACCGGAGAACAGATAACACATTGATCAAATTTAGTTTTCAGTCACGTTGAAAGTAATATTCTACTCGTTTAGTTTTGCCTTCATTTATTTTAGATGTCAGTACTGACATACGAGTCTTCAACACATGATTTTTTACAACACGTTTTTTTAACATAATAGTTTAACTAACTAATTTCTAATAAGTACTTTTTTATCTTTCCCATGGTGACAGTCAGTGCAAAATATTTTACTAGTTATTTTGCAAGATAGTTGTATTCAGATTACAGTGTAATTTAAAGACTTCACTAGGTTATGTTAACTAGGACAGCTAATAATTAGTCAAGTTATTGTAGAACTGGTTTGTTGTGTAGACTATCAAAAATATACAGTAAATATTTCTTAAGGAGGCTAATAATACTGACCTTAACATTGTATTTTTAAAAATAAGAAACTGCTTTTATTTAAGAAATAAACTATAAGAAAAATACTTATTATTTATTATTATTATTATTACTTCTTTTTTTTTACTGGAAATACTAAAAAATAAATCCTTGGTTTGTTAAAGATCACTTGGAACACATTATTTTAAATTAACCGGAGGGCAAAAAAAAAATGACTTTAAAGTTTACAGGTGTAAAAATGTGCCTTGATGTACTTGAACGTTAGAAATGTGTTATCCACTACAATACAAAGTTCCTTGTCAAATAAATTAAGGAGGAAGATTATTTTGAGTATGGGCTGCATGGTGGCGCAGTGAGTAGCACAAATCCAAAAACATGTGGTGTAAGTGAATTGGGTAGGCTAAATTGTCCGTAGTGTATGAGTGTGAATGAGTATGTTTGGATGTTTCCCAGTGATGGGTTGCAGCTGGAAGGGCATCCGCTGTGTAAAACATATGCTGGATAAGTTGGCGGTTCATTCTGCTGTGGGGACTAACCCGAAAAGAAAATGAATGATTATTTTGAGTTTAAGTTATATAATTATCTTGTTTATGAAGACTGCAGAGTCATGCATGTAAAAATGACTTTGAATAATTAAGTAGGCTAGTTTGTGATGTATGTTAAAGTCTGCCCTCTAAAAGCACATTCACCCCCCCCCCCCCCCCCCCCCATCCCCCCCCCCCCCCAGTCATTCTGGTCTAGAACCGCCATTGCTTGTAACACTCGCACCAACACCCCCCCCCCCCCCCCCCCCCAAACACTAGGGGGCCCCGTCAATAATCCCTGCAGGGGGGCCTCCGCATTTTGCGCTACGCCACTGGCGTCGTTGCAACGTGTAGTTACATTATTTGAGAGGTGCGCGTCAGCGATGGCCACGTCAAGGCCTACGTGACCACGCACAGGCTGTGCTGATGCATACACGTGCTTGATGCAGAAGTATAAATCAGCCTGTGACGATGTCGGAAATAAAATACATAAATGAAATTGTGGTTGAGTAAGTTCAGCAATCTCAGTAAATCCTTTAATTATGGATGGCGTCTGTTCCTTGATAAGAGGGCGGAGCTTGGCGTCATCGAGAAAAAAAAAGAGCTAGAAGGAAAGAGAGAGAGAGGGAAGTGATACAGGGCCTCTGGCAGTCACGGAAGACTCACGCTACGGTTTGTGGTTTTAACAAAGTTACGGTTTCTCTTACGGTTCGTTTGAGTTTCAGCTCATCATGCTTTCATCAGCCAGCGTTGTTTAAACCCTGCCGAGATGTCAAGAAGCGGATGAATATGTGAGCAATGTAAAGCTTCAACATAAGTGAGAACCGCAAAGCCTCTACTGCCAGCACTGCAAAGCTTCAGTCTAGAACCGCCGAGCCCCAACCTTCAATGAGGATTGGTGAGTAAACCCGCTGATGTCTCTGTCTGTTGACTCGGATTTGCACTTTGAGTTTTTCTCTCTTCTCTTTCAGAGACTTTTGAACTGTTGAATAATTGAACTACTTTTGGTGTTGATGACAAGACTGAGAGCACTTTTGTTGCTTGACCACTTTGAGTTTGTTTCAAATTGAGCCTTTTCTGAAGTTATTTGAGTGTGTGTTTGTTGGTTGCCACAACGTGTTTCTTTGTTGTTTGATTCCTGATTTAATTCTCAAACATGATTGATGGTGATGAAAGAGCATTTCGAGTGTTTTTTCTTGTGGGTCTGTGCATGAACAGGACTTTAACAGGCCTTGTAGGGTTTCCTGCTTGTACTGTTATTGTTATATATATATTATTGTTGTGTTTTTGTTTGACTTATTTGACAGTGTGATACTGTCTGGCACCCCAGCATTATAAAGTGAGTAAAGGAAACGTTACAAGCCTTAAGGGATGGTTTGCTTCTGTGTCGCGGCAGGAATGAGGATCAGCACCTCCAAGTCCAAAGCCATGGTGCTCCACTGTGAAACAGTGGCTTGCCATCTCCAGGCTGGAGGAAAGTCTTTACCCCAGATGAAGGAGTTCAAGTGTCCTCGGGTTTAATTTACGAGTGAGGGAGAGATGGAGCGAGACACTGACAGGCGGATCAGTGCAGCAGTAATGCAGTCAGTGTATCGGCCTGCTGTGGTAAAGAAGGAGCGGAGCCGAAAGGCAAAGCTCTCGATTTACTGCTCAGTCTATGTTCCTACTCGGATACAAGCAGCCGGAATGAGTTTCCTCCACAGGGTGGCACGGCTCAGAGCTCTGTCCCCCAGGAGGAGCTCACAGTAGAGCCGCTGCTCCTCCACATGCAGAGCAGCAGCTGAGAGACTGGGCTTCTGATTCTGATGCCTCCTGGAGGCCTGCTGAGTGAGGTGTTTCACACGTTTCCTAAAGGAGGAGAACCAGAGGAGACCCAGGACACACTGGAGGGAAGCCTGTATGAGTCTCTGCTCGCCTGGGAACGCCTCAGGATCCCCTGGAGTGTCTGGAAGAGGGAGTCTGGGGTTCTGCTGAGACCCGGCCCCAGATAAAGAGAAGAAAATGGATGGAAGGATATTTGATATACTCCAATCTTTCAAAATATGTTTCATATATGACAAATATCAGATTTCTATGAGTGTATGATGAAGGTGATGATAGTGTTCAGTGCAGTGTGTGTTTGCATACAGCGCCCCTGTGTTCCTCCAGCAGTGGTCAGTCTGTGCTCCGGTGCTGCAGTGAGTCTCCTGACCCGCAGGACACTCGTAACCCGTCACAGCTCCAGAGCCGCTGACCATTTGTCTGTCAGTAACACTCGTCAGTAACACCCGTCCCGCCAGTGTCCGTCCCGTAGAGCGCTCAGCGGCGCCAGGCTCTTTGGTGGAGTCAGTAAACTACAGAAACACCAGAGAGAGAGAAAGATCACTACAGCAGAGGAATAAATCATCATCTCCAGAGCTCAGCAGAAGCCAGAACACACACGTTACAGCATTTTAAAGACAAGCACAACATATCCTCTAGATTTTAGAAATAATGAGTCTAAATGAAGAGAGTTTCTCATTTAAACAAGCTAAATTATCTGCCAACCGGGAAGAGGAATAATTATTACGTCAAAACGAAAACTAGACTATTCTGCTTGCCCCATTGGCAGATTATTCTGCTTGTTTTAAGTAAAAACTCTTCATTTTGACTCATTATTTGTTAAAACAAGACAACATTTAAAGTTTGTCTAGAAAATGCTTACTGATTTTAAGAAATTGAGGATATTTGGACTAGAATCACGACAGAAACTCTAAGAAAAGGGTCAAATACAGTATTTTACAGTATTTTCTTTCGTAGGGTTTTGTCTTATTTATAGTACAAATTTTAAATGAAGAAGTGTTTGGTGACGTGTTTTCAGAAATAATAAGTCCACATTAGGTGAGATTTTACTGAATGAAGTAAATCTGCCAGCAGGGTCAGCAGAATAACCTTGTTTTAAGTTGAAAGTAATACGATTGTTTTGCTTACAACACTTGCAAATTATTGATCTTGTTTTAAGACAAAACTCCACTATTTAGGCTTTATTTTTAAAAAACAAGACTTTTTTGCTTCTTGATTTCAGAATTTCTTTTAAATATTTCAAGAATCAAGACAAAAGCATATTTTTATTGGAGTTTTTGTCTTGTTTTTAGTACAAATACCTAAAAACTGTAAAATCAAGATGTTTTTCAAGACATTAAGTAAAGAATTAGTGTTTTGTTTACAGAAATGTTGTCAAAATTATTAAGTTGAAACAAGCAAAATAATCAGATCTGCCAATGGGGAAAGCAGAATAATGCAATATTAAAAGGAAAATAAGAGTTTATTTGGGTTGTCTAGAAATGCGTCATGATCATTTATTTTTGTTGCTTAAAATAAGCAAAATAATCTGACAGTGGAGAAAGCAGAATATTATGTCACGTCACAATCAAAAGCTAATTATTTGCTCATTATTTTGACTATATTTATTGCTTTTCCATCAAATGCTTGGTGATTTAGGAGTTTTAGACATTTGGACTAGGTGTGCAGTGTACACATGCTGTCTCTGTGGCTGTGTAAGCGGTGATAGACCTATACTGGAGCTGTAGATTATATTAAGCTTTAAACGTGATCTCTGCTGTGATATCTAAAGCTGTATTTGGATGAAAGTGTTTAAATTTCTCCAAATAAATGAACTGAATAAACACGTCTCTCACAGAGTTAAAGCCGTCATGGTCTGATAAAAGAGGTTGGTCATGTGATGTTCACCTGCGCACAGGTGTGCTGAGTTTACTGCGAGGGTTCGAGCCCGCCGCTATGAAGGACGCCGGCCGCGGCAGACCACTGCGGGACGGGATCTGAGACGCTGCAGACGCCTTCAGAACGCCGCTGGACACACACTGAGGCTCGCTGGGGGACGAGCTGCAGGACGGGCCCTTGATAGTGGGACTGACGTACGCCGTGGCCTTGAGCTGCGGACGACTGGAGAAATTCCCCACACTCTGAACACGAGTCTGCAGATGACCAGGAGCTGGAACTGCACACACACACACACACACACACACACACACACACACACACACACACACACACACACACACACACACACACACACACACGTGATCAGAGTCACACACATGATCAGTCACACATACACACACACACACACAATAAGAGTCTAGCACACACTCTTTAGATCTCTAAACTCAGGGCTTCTGCTAGTACCCAGAACAGCAAAGTCCACTAAAGGAGGTCGAGCCTTCTCATTTATGGCTCCTAATCTCTGGAATAGCCTTCCTGATAATGTCCGAGGCTCAGACACACCCTTGCAGTTCAACACTAGATTAAAGACCTATCTTTTTAGTAAAGCACACACACACTGCAGCACATAACGGTATGATGTGTGAGTGTGCAGGTGAGTGGGCTTGACAAACCACCTGTAGGACACACTCCTCCTGCCCTAATGCAGCAGACACTGTGTTACAAACACTCCTGTGTTTAATATGTTTGTTTACACAACTCCTATTTTCATGTATTAACATTTAATTGTGTGTGTGTGTGTGTGTGTGTGAGTGTGTGTGTATGTGTGTGTGTGTGTGTGTGTGTGACGTACTGCAGGTCCTCATCAGAGCGCTGGAGGACTCAAAGCTCTGGCTGCTCCTGATGGACACAGAGTTCAGTGCTGGAGTCAGACTCACAGCGGTCAGCAGGTCTGGCATACTCCTCCTCAGCGTATCTGCACACACACACACACACACACACTTCCTGTCAGAGCAGCCAATCACACACTCCACACTGAAACATGCTGAACACCAGATTACAGCCCAATTACATCTGCTGTGCTTTAAGAGGATTGAGCTGTGTGTGTGTGTGTGTGTGTGTGTGTGTGTGTGTGTGTGTGTGTGTGTTTATATTAATATTAAGATGCTTAGAGACTCCTGGCATCCAGCTGAACATTAGAGTTTTACCCATCAGCCCCTCTGCACGGCACGAGCACACACAGCACACACATCATGTCTCCAAGATCAGCATGTAGGGTAACTGCTTCCATAAGCGCAATTTTGTTTATGATGAGTTAAAAGTAGATATTTATTAACATGCATTCATTAATCAGAGTCTGCACTGGGTGGAATTGTGCAAGCACATGATTTACTACAGGATGATTTAAAATAGAATTAAAAAGAACAATACATTTGACCAATTTACTGATATCTGCAGTGCATGCGGAGAGGAGTGATAGCGCTTCACTTTTCCACATATTCCACATATTCCAAAATGGATTAAACTCATTTATTTCCTCAACATTCTACACACAATCCTCCAAAATGACAATGAGAACAAGAGTTTTTGAAACTGTTGCAGATTTATACAAAATAAAAGCTGCTAAATCTCATGTACATCAGTATTCACAGCCTTCATTCTGTTTCCACTGGTCATTCTGGAGATGTCTCAGCAGCTTCATTGGAGTTCACCTGTGGTCAGTTCAGCTGATTGGACATGATCTAAAAAGGCATACACCTGTCTATATAAGGGCCCAGGGTTGACAGTGCATGTCAAAGCATAAACCAAGCATGAAGACAAAGGAATTGTCTGTAGACCTCAGAGACAGGATTGTCTGGAGGCACAAGGCTGGGGAAGGTTACAGAAACGTTTCTGCTGCTCTGAAAAGCCCAGTGAGCACAGCAGCCTCCATCAACCATAAGTGGAAGATGGAGAACCACCAGGACTCTTCCAAGAGCTGGTCGGCGATCTAAGCTGATTGATCGGGGGAGAAGGGCCTTAGTCAGGGAGGTGATCAATAACCCGATGGTCACTCTGTCTGAGCTCCAGCGTTCTTCTGTGGAGAGAGGAGAACCTTACAGAAGGACAACCATCTGTACAGCAATCCACCAATCAGGCCTGTATGGTTGAGTGGCCAGACGGAAGACACTCCCCACCTGAAATCTGCCAAAAGGCATCTGCAGGACTCTCAGAGCATCAGAAACTAAACTCTCTGCTCTGATGAGACTCAAATTGAACTCTTTGGAGTGAACGCCAGGCGTTACGTTTGGAGAAAAGCAGGCAGCGCTCATCACCAGGCTAATA
>LR812524.1:74072510-74107510 GCA_903798195.1 Danio kyathit | reverse complement strand
GTAGTGGATATTTGGGCGGTATTGTAAAGGTACGCCCGCCTGCCCGCGATCTCCCGTAACCCCCCAATTTTCATAAATTGTGGGACCGTCAACCCCCCCCACTTTTTGTAAAATCGAGGTTGTTGGGCGGGTGTTTTCGCATGTCGGCGGGTTTTTGGGCTGGAAAAAGTCAGCCTAACATCTGAGGCAACACTGCACAACACCCCAGAGCTTCATTAACGAATTAAACACAGCCCTGTTAGACCATGCGCCGGCGCAGAGCGGATTATCCATCCTTACAATAGCAGAAGTGGATTCAGACACGCTCTTAATGCTTTTGCACCATGCACTGCAAACTTTGTGTCTAGACCATTAAAATAGAGCCCTCAGTCTCTCTCTCACGCACACACACACACACACACACAGCTGCATGTATGACCGTGAGTGTGTCCACATACTGCTCACCCAGCGTCTTCCACACACACACTCCTCAGTGTGAATATTTCAGCAGTCACATGCGACTCGGCTCTTATCGTGACTCTTTGATGTAAACACAGTTGCTATGGTAACGCTGCTCTCAGCCGCGCACACAGGCTGAATATAGCAGCACTAGCGGTGGGTGGGAGCCGCTAAACACTACGGTGAACGTGCCTCAGTATTAACTCAGTATACTGTCTAAACCTTCACACTGTCAGAGCTGTCCGTCAAACTCTCCCTCATCTGCATATTCATGAGCAGCTCCTCCCCCTCAAACACTGACTGACTCTACTAGCTGATCAGTCAGGATAATCTTCTCATGTGTGTGTGTGTGTGTGTGTGTGTGTGTGTGTGTCTTCATCTGCACAAGTCAGAACACACAGTCCTGACGCAGCATTATTCTGAGTGTGTGTGTGTGTGTGTTTATCTTGTATTCCTCACTTTGTGGGGACCCCAAGTATAGCAATCTGCATTCTTACATTTTCTTACTGCTTCTGTCTGTGTGGTTAAATAATGTCCCCATAAGGAAAAGCCCACAGACAGAAGCATCGTGAACATGCAGAAGTGCAGCGTGTTTCCTGTGAGGGTTGGGTTTAGGGGTGGGGCTGGGAGTAGAAAAATAATTACGTCAATGGGAAGTCCTCACAAAGATATACAAGTGTGTGTGTGTGTGTGTGTGTGTTTATATATGGCCGCATTAACACACCACTCACTGTGTCCTTACTCTAATCCTGCAGAATAACAGTTGTCATTACATCAGACTGATGACCCCTGATGACCCCGCTGACCTCCAGACGCTCAGACAGTGGTCAGTCAGTATAAACAACTGAAGGCTAAAGGCTAATAACGTGTGTGTGTGTGTGTGTGTGTGTGTGTGTGTGTATTCTGTGCTGTGTGTTTGTGGTATTAGGAGTGTGTGTGTTGTGTGTACCGGACTGGCAGAGCGAGTGTCGGAGCGTCTCCATCTCGGGCCGCTGCTGGTCCAGAACCCGCCGACACCACTGAACAGCAGACAGAGGAGAAGCAGACCACGGAGGAGCCCGCGGACACACATACAGCCTGAGGAGACACACACACACACACACACACATATCAGTGATACTCAACACACACACATATATATATATATATATATATATAGCCATAAAGCCATACGTGTGTTTGTGTTGGAGTGTGCATGTGTGTGTGCTGTTGTGTGTGTGTTGTATTGTGCACATGTGTGTGTTGTAGTGTGTCTCAGTAGTGTTTTTTTTTTGGTGTAGAAATGGTTTTGTAGCTGCTGGGTCAGCCGTTGAGCCCTAAATGTGTTCATCTTCATGAATACGACAACAGAAAAGCATTTATTTTTCCTAATGTTGGGTCATTTCAGAAATAATCGACTCCAAACTTCAGGATAAAAACAGTTTAGTTTTTTCTGCGGTGCTGTTAAAACGGTGCCTGGGTCATTTTTGACCCATAAGTCAACAGGAAGGGGACGATAACAGAATAGAATGATAAAATACAGGAGAATCCAGAGAACAACACACACACACACACACACACGTCAACATGAACACACACTCCTCAGACGAGACAGTAATCTGAGATTTGCTCTTGATGACGATCGTCAATAAGACGCACACTTTAATCTGCTTTAATTACTGCGTTTCCCTGTTGAGCTCCTCCTGTGCTGAATTCATCTGAATATATGAACTCTTTCTGGAGGGGGTGTAGAGCTTCAGCAGCAGGTGGAGGTGAGAGGCTGCAGTGCCAGAGCGGTCCTGTAATCAGACATCAGTGATCTGAAGATGACCTGAGATTAAACTGGAAAACACTGAAGAGCAGACGAGCTGCAGCGCTCTGGAGCATCTGTAGAGGATGAAGAGTCCAGCACTGACATGACCACAGCTCAGACTCTCATCTACTGATGATGATGATGAAGACTGCAGACCTGCAGGACGGAGCGGTCCAGGAGCACCCCAAGATTCCTTATTAAACTACATGAGGTAGCAGTGGATGATCCCAGCCGGATGGAGAAGAGTCATGATGTGTGTGTGTGTGTGTGTGTGTGTGTGTGTGTGTGTGTGTGTGTGTGTGTGGAGTTTCAGGGAAGATGAGAAGTTCAGTGTTTTAAGATGACATCTAACACTCATCAGCAACATATTCACAATGTCACACAGCAGAGATGAGGGAATGTAGATCTGACACACTGAAACCTCAGCAATACCCCTGAAATACAGCAGAACTGGCCAATCACTGCCCTCGGACATGTCTGCATATTCATGAGCTCATCTACTCTAATATTACACATCTGAATATTCAAAGCTAAAATGACTGACTACATATTAACCATCATATGAGACTCTGTCACGTGTGTGTGTGCGCGTGTGTGTGTTAAAGGGAACTGAGTGAATCTAGTTCGCCTGTCATCTCAGATCCTCATACTGTTGACTATCTAGGGCACTGACTGTGTGTGTGAGTGAATGAGTGGGTGAGTTTGTGTGTGTGTGTGTGTGTGTGTAAGTCTGTCTGTGTTTGTATGTCTGAAAACTGAAAACCAATGTATTATCCCCACACTTCACAGAAACAAACCTGTGTGTGTGTGTGTGTGTGTCAACTGTTACACTCTTATGTTTAAGTCAGCATTGAGAACAAACAGAATACCAGCTGAATGATGGAGCTACATGGGTGTGTGAGTCCTATATAATAACACACACACACACACTCACCAGGTCTCCTCGGACTGCGCGCTCGGGCTCAGGGTCTCCAGATCCAGCAGCATCAGCTCCTCTTCTTTATCATCATCCTCCTCCTCCTCTTCATCTTCCTCCGAGGCGGAATGCGGCCGGAAGTACGGGAACGGCTCGTCCTCCGGAAAGCACCGGCAGGCTCGGCTCGGTGGCGCGGTGATTGCGCGCGCCCGCAGCTGCTCGTTCTGGAGCTCCAGTTTCCGCACGAGCTCCTGCAGCTTCTGCAGCTCCAGCTCCGCCATCACCGCCGCCTCCATCCGCCACACACACACACAGTCGCCCGGTGCAGATTACCGAGCAGAGAGCGCGTGTGTGACCGGCGGCTGAACGGCGCTTCACGGACACGAGAGGCGCTCGACCAATCAGAGACGAGCAGCGCGAGACGTACACACACACACTCATACAGATTATACACACAAACAATTATAGACACACTTATACACACAAACTTATGCTCACAATCATTGAGACACATACCCAGATATACTATACTGAAACACACACACACACACACACACACACACACACACACACACACACGCATACTCATCTACACACATGCACATACTCCGACACACACACACACACACACACACACACACACACACACACACACACACACACACACACACACACACTCATACATATTATACACGAATAAAATTATAGACAGAGACACACACACACACACACACATGAATTATCAAACACACTCATACACACAAACGCCTACTCAAATACATTCATATGCACACACTAGCTCAGACACAGACACACAATCATAGACAGACTCACACAAACTAAAACACACTCATCTCAGACTTAAACACACTCATCTCAGACTTAAACACACACACACACACACACACGTACAGCATGTCTATGTAATGTAATTGGTCTGAATATTAAAACAGCAGAGCTCTGTGATGATCAGGATATAGTTTATTATCTGCTGTAGCGTCACACTGAGATGAACAGAGCAGGCTGTGTAACTGTGCACACTCTCATGATGACTGATCAAAGCTTTATGCATTAGAGATTAATGTAGAGATATAATCATGAGCACGTTAATGCTGTAAACCCTTTCTGAATATACTTTAATAACTTATATATTTATGAACATTTCTTGATCAGTTTTCATTCTAATATCTGCTGCTGAACTGTCGTCTGCACATGTGTGTAGTGTACATTCTCATCCGTCCGTCTCAGATGTACCACTGACCTGAAACACATGATGAGGACAGTAATGACTGTACAACACAGACACGCACACACCATGATAGAGAGCAGTCTGAATATAATCTCAGGGTTAGTTCACACAGAACATCACATTCTCTCATTCCAACCCTCGAGATGTTTACAACCGAACAGCATTAGACCATTCAGGAACACAGAGGAAGATATTCTAATGCATGATATATTACACATCATCATTAATGTGGAGTAATGAGCAAGAGTCTTATGACGTGTGTGTGTGTGTGTGTGTGTGTGTGACTGTAGATGAACACTGATGTAAATACAGCACATTACCTCTGACTTTACTGTAGCAGTTTGAGCAGTTCACTCGCTCACGGTAAACCCACAGAGACTTTCCTGCTTCCAGACTGCCCAGATCACAGCGACACACGGCACACTGACACACACACACACACACACACACACACACACACACACACACACACACACACACACACACACACACACACACACACAAATAAAAATATATACACACATTAATACTGAGATATATATAAATATCATTCATTTTCCTTCAGCTTAGTTCCTTTATTCATCAGGGGTCGCCACAGAGGAATGAACCACCAACTATTTCAGCATATGTTTTAGACAGCGGATGCCCTTCCAGCTGCAACCCAGTACTGGGAAACACCCATACACACTCATTCTCACACACACACTCATACACTACGGCCAGTTTAGTTGATCAATTCCCCTATAGTGCATGTGTTTGGACTGTGGGGGAAACCGGAGCACCCGGAGGAAACCCACACCAACACGGGGAGAACATGCAAACTCCACACAGAAACACACACTGACCCAGCCGGGACTCAAACCAGCATCCTTCTTGCTGTGAGGCCACAGTGTGACACCACTGAGCCACCGTGCTGCCCCATATATATATATATACCCACATCACTGTTCTGATCTTCAGGTTGTGTGTTCAGCAGGTTGTGTGTTCAGCAGGTTGTGTGTTCAGCAGGTTGTGTGTTGGTCAGTGTGTGTGCTGGTTTACCCTAAAGCAGGCTGTGTGGCTGTTGATCTTCAGCTCCTCCAGGATCATGCGTTCTCCTCCAGCCATGGCTTTCCCACACACAGAACACAGGTCCCGGCTGCTCATCGGCCTGCACACACACACCAATATAAACTGCTTTTGCTTGGAAAGATGATCATTTACTGACCTCTTTTTCTAGTTTTAATGAAAAACTCTTAAATTCATTATTTCTCAAAGCAAAACAATATTTGATGCTTGTCTAGAAAATGCTGCTTGGTTTAACAATTTTTAGATATTTGGACTGAAAGAACTCTAATAATACCATCTTTTGCAGTGTATAGAGTGTGTGTGTGTGTGTGTGTGTGTGTGTGTGTGTGTGTGTGTGTGTGTGTGTGTGTGTGTGTGTGTGTGTGTGTGACCTGCTGGACTCCTGAGAAGAGCGCAGAGAGGCAGAATCAGCTGGAAACTCTGAATAAACACTCCTGGTTTGAGTTCTGATGGAGAGAAAACAGATATTCAGCATCAACTCTGTCTACACCAAATAAGAACATGTGAGGAATGGATTTACTTTTTTTTTAGAGACGTTTTTGATCACTGATTGTTTTTTTTAAGTTTATTTCTTTGAATCAATCTGCATGGTAAAGTCTGCTGTAGAAATAAAGTTGACTGATGATTTGTGTTGTATTATAGTGTATAATATCAATCTGTAATCCTACTGTGACGAATCTGAAGCTACTGGAGCATGAATGTCAATATAAGAGATGACAATCCTGAATCTGATAGACGATGAACCTGAATCTATATGAGGACTAATCTGATGGACAATTAATATGAATCTGATGATGAACCAATCTGAATCCGATGGTAAATGAATCTGAATCTGATGGTGAACGAATCTGAATCTGAAGGTGGACAAATCTATATCTGAATCTGATGGTAAATGAATCTGAACCTGATGGTGAACGAATCTGAATCTGAAGTTGGACTAATCTAAATCTGAATCTGATGGTGAACGAATCTGAATCTGATAGTGAACTAATCTGAATCTGAAGTTGGACTAATCTAAATCTGAATCTGATGGTGAACTAATCTGAATCTGATGGTGAACCAATCTGAATCCGATGGTAAATGAATCTGAATCTGATGGTGAACGAATCTGAATCTGAAGGTGAACGAATCTATATCTGAATCTGATGGTGAACGAATCTGAATCTGATAGTGAACTAATCTGAATCTGAAGTTGGACTAATCTAAATCTGAATCTGATGGTGAACTAATCTGAATCTGATGGTGAACCAATCTGAATCTGAAGGTAAATGAATCTGAATCTGATAGTGAACCAATCTGAATCTGAAGGTGGACTAATCTAAATCTGAATCTGATGGTGAACGAATTTGAATCTGATAGTGAACTAATCTGAATCTGAAGTTAAACGAATCTGAATCTGATAGTGAACCAATCTGAATCTGAAGGTGGAGTAATCTAAATCTGAATCTGATGGTGAAAAAATCTGAATCTGATGGTGAACTAATCTGAATCTCAAGGTGGACTAATCTAAATCTGAATCTGATGGTAAACTAATTAGAATCTGAAGGTAAACGAATCTGAATCTGATAGTGAACCAATCTGAATCTGAATGTGGACTAATCTAAATCTGAATCTGATAGTGAACCAATCTGAATCTGAAGGTGGACTAATCTAAATCTGAATCTGATGGTGAACGAATCTGAATCTGATAGTGAACCAATCTGAATCTGAAGGTAAACAAATCTGAATCTGATAGTGAACTAATCTGAATCTGAAGGTGGACTAATCTAAATCTGAGTCTGATGGTGAACCAATCTGAATCTGAAGGTGGACTAATGTAAATCTGAATCTGATGGTGAACGAATCTGAATCTGATAGTGAACCAATCTGAATCTGAAGGTAAACGAATCTGAATCTGATAGTGAACCAATCTGAATCTGAAGGTGGACTAATCTAAATCTGAATCTGATGGTGAACTAATCTGAATCTGATGGTGAACCAATCTGAATTTAATAGTGAATTAATCTGAATCTGAATCTAATGGTGGATGAATCTAAATCTTAATATAAAAGTGGATGAATCTATATCTAATAGTGAATGAATCTGAATAAAATGGTGGATGAATCTGAATCTAATAGTGAATGAATCTGAATCTAATGGAGGGCCGATCTGAATCTGATGACGTATTTATGTACTATTATAGTGTCTGTGATCTTACTGTGATCGGACGGGTTGCGAGTACACACTTCCAGACAGCAGAGAATCAGAGAGCTCATCCAGTGGAGCACTAGCAGAAACACATCAGACGTGAGCTAGTGAAGATCAGGAGTGTGTTCAGTAAAGTACAGGTGAGCAGCGTTACCTGTCGCTCCGGTAGCTGTAGCGTGTGTTCACAGTCACGGCTGACGGAGATGAGCGTGTGGGAGAATAACTCACATCACTGCATATGAAGCAACACAGATTCATTAGCATGTTCAAGGTAGCAAGAAATTAAATCTTTAAAACTAAAACTTAAATAAAAATACAACGTACATAAAAACGTTCTCTTGCTACTCTCCCTTCACTACATTAGACTAAATCTTGTACCTTGTCTTCAGGGTCACTGTAGGCTTCTCTGCAGATTTGGCAGGAGTCCAGTCCTCCAGAACTGATGCTTTAGTGTTTGTGACGCTCGTCCTGTTTGACAGACAGAGGAATCACAGATCATGACGAAACACTCAGGAGAAGGTCAGTGTGGAGACACTTACTGGACAGAAGATGATGAGGACGTGGACACACGCGGAGAGATGGACACACTTTCACTCCTGAGAACAGAAGACAACATCAGGAGTCAGGGAGATGGAGTTTCACGATATCTGATGACAGAACAATCTGAATCTAAAGGAGTATGAATCTGATGTTGGATGAATCTGAATCTAACAGATGTTGAATCTGAATCTGATGTTGGATGAATCTGAAACTGATGTAAGGTGAATCTGAATCTAATAGAGGATGAATCTGAATCTGATGGAGGATGAATTTGAATCTGAAGCAGGATGAATCTGAATCTGATGGAGGAAGATCTGAATCTAATAGAGGGTGAATCTGAATCTAATAGAGGATGAATCTGAATCTGATGGAGGGTGAATCTGAATCTGAAGCAGGATGAATCTGAATCTGATGAAGGATGAATCTGAATCTGATGGAGGGTGTATCTGAATCTGAAGCAGGATGAATCTAAATCTAATAAAGGATGAATCTGAATCTGATGGAGGATGAATCTGAATCTAATAGAAAATAAATCTGAATCTGATGGAGGGTGAATCTGAATCTGATGGAGGGTGAATCTGAATCTGAAGCAGGATGAATCTGAATCTGATAAAGGATGAATCTGAATCTGATGGAGGGTGAATCTGAATCTGAAGCAGGATGAATCTGAATCTGATGAAGGATGAATCTGAATCTGATGGAGGATGAATCTGAATCTAATAGAAAATAAATCTGAATCTGATGGAGGGTGAATCTGAATCTGATGTTGGATGAATCTGAATCTGATGGAGGATGAATCTGAATCTGATGGAGGATGAATCTGAATCTAATAGAAAATAAATCTGAATCTGATGTTGGATGAATCTGAATCTAATAGAGAATGAATCTGAATCTGATGGAGGATGAATCTGAATCTAATAGAAAATAAATCTGAATCTGATGTTGGATGAATCTGAATCTAATAGAGGATTAATCTGAATCTAACAGAGGACGAATCTGAATCTGATGATAAATGAATCTGAATCTGATGGAGGATGAATATGAATACTGTGGGTGACAAATCTTAATCTACATTAGAATGAATCTGAATACAAGGGATGATGAATCTAAATCTATTGGAGGATTAATCTGATAGAGGATGAATCTGATGGATGACGAATCTGAATCTGATGGTGAATGAATCTGAATCTACTAGAGAACTAATATGGTGGACAATTAATATTAATTCAATGGAGGGCCAATTTGAATCTGTTGATGAATATATGATGTATTATAGTGTCTGATAGCTGTCTGTGATCTTACTGTGATCGGACAGGTTGCGAGTACACACTTCCAGACAGCAGAGAATCAGAGAGCTCATCCAGTGGAGCACTAGCAGAAACACATCAGACGTGAGCTAGTGAAGATCAGGAGTGTGTTCAGTAAAGTACAGGTGAGCAGCGTTACCTGTCGCTCCGGTAGCTGTAGCGTGTGTTCACAGTCACGGCTGACGGAGATGAGCGTGTGGGAGAATAACTCACATCACTGCATATGAAGCAACACAGATTCATTAGCAGCCATATCTAAGAGATTATTGCATTACATTAGACTAAATCTTGTACCTGGTCTTCAGGGTCACTGTAGGCTTCTCTGCAGGTTTGGCAGGAGTCCAGTCCTCCAGAACTGATGCTTTAGTGTTTGTGACGCTCGTCCTGTTTGATAGACAGAGGAATCACAGATCATGACGAAACACTCGGGTTAATGTCAGTGTGGAGAGTACTGGAGGACGAATCTGAATCTGAAGGACAATGAATCTGAATCTGATAAATGACAAATCAGATTAATATTAATTTTATGATTAAACAATCTGATGAAGGACGAATCTGATGATAGAGTGACAGAAAACTAATGGTGGATGAATCTGAATCTGATGTAGGATGAATCTGAATCTGATGTGGGATGAATCTGAATCTGATGTTAGATGAATCTGAATGTGAATGACTCTGAATCTGATGTTGGATGAATCTGATGTTAGATGAATCTGAATGTGAATGACTCTGAATCTGATGTTGGATGAATCTGATGTTAGATGAATCTGAATGCGAATGACTCTGAATCGGATGTAGGATGAATCTGAATCTTATGTTGGATGAATCTGAATCTGATGTTAGATGAATCTGAATGTGAATGACTCTGAATCTGATGTTGGATAAATCTGAATCTGATGTTGGATGAATCTGAATCTGATGGCGAATGACTCTGAATCTGATGTTGGATGAATCTGAATCTGATGGCGAATGACTCTGAATCTGATGTTGGATGAATCTGATACTGATGGCGAATGACTCTGAATCTGATGTTGGATAAATATGAATTTGATGTTGGATGAATCTGAATCTGATGTTGGATGACTCTGAATCTGATGTTGGATGAATCTGAATCTGATGGCGAATGACTCTGAATCTGATGTTGGATGAATCTGAATCTGATGTTGGATGACTCTGAATCTGATGTTGGATGAATCTGAATCTGATGTTGGATGACTCTAAATCTGATGTTGGATAAATCTGAATCTGATGGCGAATGACTCTGAATCTGATGTTGGATGAATCTGAATCTGATGGCGAATGACTCTGAATCTGATGTTGGATGAATCTGAATCTGATGTTGGATGACTCTAAATCTGATGTTGGATAAATCTGAATCTGATGGCGAATGACTCTGAATCTGATGTTGGATGAATCTGAATCTGATGGCGAATGACTCTGAATCTGATGTTGGATGAATCTGATACTGATGGCGAATGACTCTGAATCTGATGTTGGATAAATATGGATTTGATGTTGGATGAATCTGAATCTGATGTTGGATGACTCTGAATCTGATGTTGGATGAATCTGAATCTGATGGCGAATGACTCTGAATCTGATGTTGGATGAATCTGAATCTGATGTTGGATGACTCTGAATCTGATGTTGGATGAATCTGAATCTGATGGCAAATGACTCTGAATCTGATGTTGGATGACTATGAATTTGATGTTGGATGAATCTGAATCTGATGTTGGATTAATCTGAATCTGATGTTGGATGAATCTGAATCTGATGTTGGATGAATCTGAATCTGATGGTGGATGAATCTGAATCTGATGGTGGATGAATCTGAATCTGATGTAGAATGAATCTGAATCTGATGTTAGATGAATCTGAATGCGAATTACTCTGAATCTGATGTTGGATGAATCTGATACTGATGGCAAATGACTCTGAATCTGATGTTGGATTAATCTGAATCTGAAGGCGAATGACTCTGAATCTGATGTTGGATAAATCTGAATCTGATGTTGGATGAATCTGAATCTGATGTTGGATGAATCTGAATCTGATGGCGAATGACTCTGAATCTGATGTTGGATGAATCTGAATCTGATGGCGAATTACTCTGAATCTGATGTTGGATGAATATGAATTTGATGTTGGATGAATCTGAATCTGATGTTGGATGAATCTGAATCTGATGGCGAATGACTCTGAATCTGATGTTGGATGAATCTGAATCTGATGGCGAATGACTCTGAATCTGATGTTGGATGAATCTGAATCTGATGGCGAATGACTCTGAATCTGATGTTGGATGAATCTGAATCTGATGGCGAATGACTCTGAATCTGATGTTGGATGAATCTGAATCTGATGTTGGATGAATCTGAATCTGATGGCGAATGACTCTGAATCTGATGTTGGATGAATCTAAATCTGATGGCGAATGACTCTGAATCTGATGTTGGATGAATCTGAATCTGATGGCGAATGACTCTGAATCTGATGTTGGATGAATATGAATTTGATGTTGGATAAATCTGAATCTGATGTTGGATGAATCTGAATCTGATGGCAAATGACTCTGAATCTGATGTTGGATGAATCTGAATCTGATGGCGAATGACTCTGAATCTGATGTTGGATGAATCTGAATCTGATGGTGGATGAATCTGAATCTAATGTAGAATAAATCTGAATCTGATGTTAGATGAATCTGAATGCGAATGACTCTGAATCTGATGTTGGATGAATCTGAATCTGATGTTGGATGAATCTGAATCTGATGGCGAATGACTCTGAATCTGATGCTGGATGAATCTAAATCTGATATAAGATGAATCTTACCTGCTCTGGCTATTAACAGTCTGATTCACAGGAGTTGTGACGGCAGAACTCTTGACACTGCTGCAAAATCAATAAACACACATTAATCAGATGCGAATCTGAAACTGATGTTGGATGAATCTGATAATAAATGAATCTGAATCTGATAATAAATGAATCTGAATCTGATAATGGATGAATTTGAATCTGATGTAGGATGAATCTGAATTTGATGTTGAATGACTCAGAATCTGATAATGGATGAATTTGAATCTGATGTAGGATGAATCTCACCTGCTCTGGCTGTTCACGGTCTGATTCACAGGGGTTGTGATGGCAGAACTCTTCACACTGCTGCTAAATCAATAAACACATTCATCAGATGCGAAACACAAGTTTTATCATCAAGATCAGGATGTACAGTATCTTACGTTGAAGTGGAAGTTGCTGAAGCGGAGGATGATGATGATGAAGATGAGATGCTGTTTACATCAACACACACACACACACACACACACACACACACACACACACACACACACACACACACACACACACACACACACACACACACACACACACACACACACACACACAGATAACATTACAGACTCCAGCTTTCTTTTGACCAAGCATTTAATCTCAGCTGTCGTATAAACATCTTCAAGTAAATATCTGATCTTAAAGGGGTTCTACAGTTTATGAACGGCTGAGTTATTGACAGACTCACCCATTGGTAGTTTGAGATGCTGCAGTGACATCAGGAAACTTCTCACCAAATGATGGTTTAACAGGACTGAGACTGTCAAACAGGGCCAGTTAAAACCAGTTCAGACACTGATGGGTGACTAATACTGGTGTGTGTGTGTGTGTGTGTGTGTGTGTGTGTGTGTGTGTGTTAAAGCTCCAGTTCTGGTCCACTCACGTTTTGCTGCTGGAGTTTGCTGAGAAGACTTTGGCGGTGAAGCTGGACTGAGCGTTTGGTGAAATGCTGAGCGCTGGTTTCCTGGAGAAAACACACACACACACACACACACACACACACACACACACACACACACACACACACGTTTATCAGACTGATGTGCATCTGAAGTGTTAGTATGCTAAAGAGCGGCGGATCTCACTTGGCAGGGACAGGCGGTTTGGTGGGGGACGGTGGAACGGTCACTGCGCTCTTAGTGTTAGATGTGTTTGTGCTGCGACACACAGATTCAGAGTCAGTGGACAGACAATCATATCAGCTGCCAAACAGAGAGATTCTAGAACTGCAGGACATTTACAGGAGCGCCGCTAATGAGAGGAAAGCATTTATCACACTGTCATTCTCAAATAGAGTATCAAAACAGAAGTGTCTGATCATGGTCTGTATCACGGCTTACATTATGTTTACATTACCAATTAACATTCACAAGAGTTCTGTTATGAAACTGAAAATGAAAGTGGTTCAGTGCTGAGTGGACCAGACCGGCATGGAATGGTGAAGATAATAAGCCCATTCTGGCCAATAGTGGAAAAGCAGCTACAGATATCAGTGTTACTTTCCCACAAAGTTACATAGTGGAGGATGAGTTTATGCAGGAAACCACATCACACACACACACACACACACACACACACACACACACACACACACACACACACACACACACACGTCTGCTACAGTTGAGGAAGCTTGATGTTTTGGATGAAAGTTGATTTTGTGGATTATTCTGAACTCTGTACTGCAGATCTCCAGCAGGAAGGACACACAGTTGTTCCACTGTTAGACTCTATTATCTCTCTCGGTAGCAGAATGATGTTCATCCAGTTAAAGAAACTGAAGGTAAAATGCTTAAAATGTTTCCGCAATTCAGGATTAATCATACCCACCCGCTATTACTGAGCAGCTCCTGACTGCCACTGAACCTGCAGGAGAGAGAGAGAGAGATCAGCATCACACTGACATACGAACACACTGATGTACACACACTGATGTGATCATGTTTATGGTTTGGTGTTTAATGCACCTCTTGCTCAAGGAGCTGACGGATGTCCCAGAGTTCCCTGCGGTCTGATCTGTGTCCACTGATTGGCTGAGGTCAGACAGGAGATGGTGTTTATATATTAATATGCAGAGCAGCTGATGATGATGATGATGATGATGATGATGATGATGAAGAGACGCTCACCTGTCCACTTCTGTGGGCTTCACCTGACCCAGGACCACTCTGCCAAAGTTTGGGTCATCACTACAACAACAACATTCAGACAGGGTCACGTGTGTGTGTGTGCAAGTGTTTTGTGTGTATGTGTCTGTGAAAGTGTGCTAGATTGTGTATGTGTGTTAGTGTATGTGTCTTAGAGTGTGTCTGTGTGAGAGACTGTGTGTATGTGTCTGTTGGAGTGTGTCAGAATGTGCATGTTTGTGAGAGTGTGTGTGTGCAGTGTGTAATAGAGTGTGTAGTTTTAGAGTGTCTGTGCAAGTGTTTTTTGTGCATGTGTTAGAACGTGTGTGTGTGTGTGTGTGTCTGTAAAGATGTATGTTTGTGCAAGTGTTTTGTGTGCATGTGTGAGAGAGACTGTGTTTGTGTGTCTGTGAAAAAGTGTTATAGATTGTGTATGTGTGTGTGAGAAAGAGAGTTAGTGTATGTGTGTGTCTTAGAGTGTGTTAAAATGTGTATGTGCATGTGAAAGAGAGTTTGTGTGTCACTGAGAGTGTGTGTGTGTGTGTGTCGTACTCTACAGTCTCCTCCTGCTCTGTGTTTCGTCTGATCCAGCTGTTGTCTTTCAGGACGGTTCTCCTCTTGTTTTCTGCACCTGTGGATCATCAGCGCACACACACACACACACACACACACACACACACACACACACACACACACACACACACACACACACACACACACACACACACACACACACACACACACACACTGCTGGAGAATTCATCATAACACACAGCATGGACAAACAACAACAACAGACAAAGGCAATGCTGAGATGTAAAGCAGGATCACACTTCACCAACACTAATATACCGCTCATATGCTGATATTAGGCAGGTAATAAGACAGACAGACAGCAGTAAACAGCATGATCTGTGTCCAACTGAAGTGTAACTGTGATTTCAGCTAAATAAGATCAGTTGATGATAACTCACAGTGCATTCACTAATGTTAACACACACACCTCTGGCTTTAATAATGCATTAGTAAACGTTAGATTTAGATCTATAAATACTTTACAAGATCATTTATTCCTGGTTAATGTTATTAAAGCCTGAACTAATGGAGCATTATTCTCGAGAGAGAAGCGGAGCGTGTCGGTGGTCTTGATATTTCTCCATGAGGATGTGGTCAGTGAGTGCTGGAGACGCTCTTACTGGTCCTGCTGGTCTGTGTGTTCATGGTTCCTCACAGCTGTTCTCCTGTCAGAGTCACTATAATAAACCAACACACAATCTGAACATTATTCACACACATCGTCATCATCATCATCATCATCATCATGTAAACTCTGCTGCAGGCGTGTTATGATATGTTGCCATGCATATTTGCTCCGGGTGCCAAGTGTGTGTGTGTGTGTTTTGTCCCCAGCTCTTTCTCTGTGGGTGTGAACTGAAGTTACCTGTCCTGATTAACCAGCAGACGCCCCTTAAAAACAATTAACACACACACACACACCCTGCTGATTACAGCCTCCCATTACCGCTGTCAATCACTAACATGCTCATATTTATCTATCTGCACATACACACAGCTATTAGCAGTGTGAGTCCATCTCCTGCTGTGATCTAGTGAAACACACTGCACAAACGCTGCGTTACACTCAACACAAATCAATTAAGTTAACTCAGCATAAACACAAATTTAAGAGGACTGAACAAAAACAATGAAGTTGCCTCAATAATCAATGAAGAGCTGTGCCGTTTCAACTCATTTTAAATAAGTAGCTTGAACAAGCAGTCATTTGTGTGTGTGTGTGTGTGTGTGTACATAAATTAATTTGCTGTAGGGATTTAACAGTTGCTATGGTAACACAACAACTACAGTAATATAAACAAATGACCCAACACTAGTTTTCTACCATTATAGGGTATATTACACAACACACCACAGTTTACTGGAGTAAAAGCTAGGGTATACTACAGTATTTATTAGGGTTTATGAGTTCACTATAGTCAACACTACAGTATGCTGCAACATCCATTAACACATAATAACACTATAATATACACAGGATAATACACTTTACTAGAGTATTGTTCAAGAACAGCAGTATTTAACATGCATTACTGTAGTATTTGTTCCTGCAGAAAGAAAAACATCAGTAAATAACTCTAAATATCTTCTATAGTCAAGCTGCCGTTGAGTAGTTCAACATCAACACCTGAATGCTGGAAGTCACACGCTTCTGTAATCAAACTACATCTACATCCTCGAACCCGGAGCCTGCTGCAGGACAGATGAACATCACATTAAACACATTCAGGTGCTGCTGCTGGACTCACCTGTGTGTGAGAGAGTGTGTGTGTCGCTGCGCTGTGTGTGAAAGCGTGTGAATGAGTGTGGATGTGCTTCTGCTGTCACACCCTGTCCTCCTGTCAGAGCCAATGAGGACTTTGATCAGCTTCACCTCCAGCACACAGCAAACCTGTACGGTGAGTTTTCAGCTCACACACACACACACACACACACACACACACACACACACACACACACACACACATATATATATATACAGTTAAAGTCAGAATTATTCGCCCCCCATTGAATTTCCTTTTCTTTTTTAAATATTTTCCAAATGATGTTTAACAGAGCAAGGAAATGTTCACAGTATGTCTGATAATATTTTTTCTTCTGGAGAAAGTCTTATTTGTTTTATTTTGGCTAGAATAAAAGCAGTTTTTAATTTTTTACACACCATTTTAAGGTCAATATTATTAGCCCCTTTAAGCTATATTTGTTCTCGATAGTCTACAGAACAAACCATCATTATACAATAACTTGCCTAATTCCCCTAACCTGCCTAGTTACCCTAATTACCCTAGTTAAGCCTTTAAATGTCACTTTAAGCTGTATAGAAGTGTCTTGAAGAATATCTAGTCTAATATTATTTACTGTCATCATGACAAAGAGAAAATAAATTATTCTTAGTTATGAGAAATCAGTTATAAAAATGATTACGTTTAGAAATGTGTTGAGAAAATCTGCTCTCTGTTAAACAGAAATTGGGCAAAAAATTAAACAGGGGGGCTAATAACTCTGACTTCAACTGTAAACACACACACACACACACACACACACACAGCTGCTCTCTTTACTGTAAATAAGTGAGAACTCTATCAGAGCAGATGGACACACTTAAAGACTCAAACTCTGTAGTTGTGATTGACTTTGGGTCCCTCTCTCTCTTTGTCTCTGTTTTGTTTTCAGAAACTTCATTTAAATTGAGTGATGTTCAAGACACTCATCATCTTCATCTAATCACCCTACAGCCACTCACCTGTGTTCAGTTTACCTGTTTAGCTCACCGCTGTGGGGTGTCTGTTCATGTGTTTGTTCATTTCACCTGTGTTTGTTCAACTCACCTGTGTTCAGTTCACCTGTGTTTGTTCAACTCACCTGTGTTCAGTTCACCTGTGTTTGTTCAACTCACCTGTGTTCAGTTCACCTGTTTGTTCAACTCACTTGTGTTCAGTTCACCTGTGTTTGTTCAACTCACCTGTGTTCAGTTCACCTGTGTTTGTTCAACTCACCTGTGTTCAGTTCACCTGTGTTTGTTCAACTCACTTGTGTTCAACTCACTTGTGTTCAGTTCACCTGTGTTTGTTCAACTCACCTGTGTTCAGTTCACCTGTGTTTGTTCAACTCACCTGTGTTCAGTTCACCTGTGTTTGTTCAACTCACCTGTGTTCACTTCACTTGTGTTTGTTCAACTCACCTGTGTTCAGTTCACCTGTTTGTTCAACTCACTTGTGTTCAGTTCACCTGTGTTTGTTCAACTCACCTGTGTTCAGTTCACTTGTGTTCAGTTCACCTGACCTGTGTTCAACTCACCTGTGTTTGTTCAACTCACTTGTGTTCAGTTCACCTGTGTTTGTTCAACTCACCTGTGTTCAGTTCACCTGTGTTTGTTCAACTCACCTGTGTTCACTTCACTTGTGTTTGTTCAACTCACCTGTGTTCACTTCACTTGTGTTTGTTCAACTCACCTGTGTTCAGTTCACCTGTGTTTGTTCAACTCACCTGTGTTCAGTTCACCTGTGTTTGTTCAACTCACCTGTGTTCAGTTCACCTGTGTTTGTTCAACTCACCTGTGTTCACTTCACTTGTGTTTGTTCAACTCACTTGTGTTCACTTCACCTGTGTTTGTTCAACTCACCTGTGTTTGTTCAACTCACTTGTGTTCAGTTCACCTGTGTTTGTTCAACTCACCTGTGTTCAGTTCACCTGTGTTTGTTCAACTCACTTGTGTTCAGTTCACCTGTGTTTGTTCAACTCACCTGTGTTCAGTTCACTTGTCTTCAGTTCACCTGACCTGTGTTCAGTTCAATTGTGTTTGTTCAACTCACCTGTGTTCAGTTCACCTGTGTTTGTTCAACTCACCTGTGTTCAGTTCACTTGTGTTTGTATAACTCACCTGTGTTCAGTTCACCTGTGTTTGTTCAACTCACCTGTGTTCAGTTCACCTGTGTTTGTTCAACTCACCTGTGTTCAATTCACTTGTGTTTGTTCAACTCACCTGTGTTCAGTTCACCTGTGTTTGTTCAACTCACCTGTGTTCAGTTCACTTGTGTTTGTTCAACTCACTTGTGTTCAGTTCACTTGTGTTTGTTCAACTCACCTGTGTTCAGTTCACCTGTGTTTGTTCAACTCACTTGTGTTCAGTTCACCTGTGTTTGTTCAACTCACCTGTGTTCAGTTCACTTGTGTTCAGTTCACCTGACCTGTGTTCAGTTCACCTGTGTTTGTTCAACTCACCTGTGTTCAGTTCACCTGTGTTTGTTCAACTCACCTGTGTTCAATTCACTTGTGTTTGTTCAACTCACCTGTGTTCAGTTCACCTGTGTTTGTTCAACTCACCTGTGTTTGTTCAACTCACCTGTTTGTTCAACTCACCCGTGTTAAACTCACCTGTGTTCAACTAGCCTGCTTAATTCATTTGTGTATGTTCACCTCACCTGTGTCCAGTTCACCTGTGTATGTTCAACTCACCTGTTCGGTTCACCTTTAACTAGCCTGTTCAGTAATTTGTATTTGTTCATTTCACCCGTTTGTAGTTCACTTGTTTGTTTAATTCACCTGTTTGTTCAACTCACCTGTGTTCAGTTCACTTGTTAGTTCAGTTCAGCTGTGTTTGTTGTTTTTTCATCTCACCTGTGTCTGCATTGTGTAGGTGTTGATGTCAAGCCCAGGCGTGTTTTATTGATGGGTGTGTAGATCAGATGAGCGTGTTGAACATTCTTTATCTGTCAGGTGTGTTTCCACCTGTCCGTATCAGGATTGAGAAACACCTGCGCAGCCCCTCACTGATGAACTCCAGCTGTGTCACAGCACACACAACAGCTCAACAACACACACAACAGCTCAACAACACACACAACAGCTCAACAACACACACAACAGCTCAACAACACACACAACAGCTCAACAACACACACAACAGCTCAACAACACACACAACAGTGTAAAGCAGCTTTAAATGAGGTCTGTCTCATGTCATTTCAGTTTTTTTGAGCAAAGATATAAAAGACTAAAAGTCAACAGCAACATACTCATTACTGTAATCTGACCGCTTTATTCTTCAAACCGCCAGACTTTACACTGTTCACAACCAGTTTCTCATCATTTCAAACAGAATCACATTAAATTTGATCATTTATTCTCTGATATGTTTGGATAAGTACAGCTCTGAAGAGGAGACAGAAACACATTTAATTAAGCTGAAAATAAAGTACATCATATATATCCATTAGTCTGATTGACTTTAGGCACTCATCCTGTAGGCCGACAGTGGGCGCATGAACTAAAAATATGAACTAAAAAATTAAAGTAGCCACTCCACAGCTCCAGAAAGAGCTAAATATTGATGATGTTCCCATCAGACCTCCCGTGTCCATCAGAGACATGTGTAACAGCAAAAACTGCATCAGGACACTCAGAGCTGAACATACAAATAATCTAATGAGGAGAGATGAACATTTCCCATTCAGACGATTAAGTCACTGAGCTCCCACTGCAGCTTCAGAACTGTCTCTCTCTCTCTCTCTGTGTGTGTGTGTGTATCAGCTGTTGTCCTTCAGCAGTTTCAGCAGTTCTTCTCTATCCTGGTTCTCCTGCAGGAGCTGCAACAAATCCTCCAGACCTTCAGCTCCACGCATGAACTCCTGCAACACACACACACACACACACACACACACACACACACACACACACACACACACACACACACACACACACACTTTTAAAAAACCTATACAAATTCTAAAAAAACAAAAGAACTAAACTAATTGATCAGTCTGATGAGAGCTCAGCTGATGATGGAGATCATCTACAGCAGGGGTGTCAAAGTCAATTCCTGGAGGGCCGGAGCCCTGCAGAGTTTAGTTCCAGCCCTGCTTCAACACAGCTATCTGTAGGTATCAAACCAGCCTAAAGCACTCAATCAGTTTGATCAGGTGTGTTTAATTAGGGTTGGAACTAAACTGTGCAGAGCTCCGGCCCTCCAGGAACTGGCTTTGACACATGTGATCTACAGACTTCAGAAACTGATGATCAGATCAGGTAAATATATATATATATATATGAAGAATAAAATTTGAAAAAGAATACTAATTTCATAGGAGAGCGAAAAATTGAGACTTCAACTATATATAAATAGAGTGTGTGTGTGTGTGTGTGTGTGTGTGTGTGTGTGTGTGTGTGTGTGTGTGTGTGTGTGTGTGTGTGTGTGTGTGTGTGTGTGATGTGTTTCTGGGGGTGCTGCAGAAGAATCACTCGCATCACCTTGATGTCCCTCGTCACGAAACCGATCCTGTGGTCCGTCACTCGATCCTGGGTGAAGTTATAAGTGCGAATCCTCTCAGACTGAGCCCGTGTGCCCACCTGGACCACACACACACACACACACACATACGCACGCACACATTAACAGCACACTAAAGCTGTTCAGGTTATATATACTGTATATATATATTGGCAGATTAGGATTATTCTCATTATGAACTGCTCAGGGTTCCCTCTCTCAGGGTTTCTGCAGATATCATAATGTCAAATTTAAGACTTTTTAAGACCTTTAAGTATTCAATTTAAGACCTATATCACAATATCAAAAACGCACATACACATAAAGAGAAAATGCAAAAATCACAAAATTAGTAGCAAAATAAATGTATTTAAACTGAACTGTACAAACAACAGGTTAGATGCAGCATTGCACTACAGAAAAAACAAACAAACATCTTAAGTCTGATTTATACTTTCGCCTGGCACCACATCGCACACCTCACGAAACAATCAAGATATATTATAAACATTATTATAATATTTTATAGATTATTATAATATTTTATAAAGAAAATATTATAAAGATTTTTATAACCATTTCAAGATTTTTTAAATCAAACTTTGATGCATCACTTGCTTTCAGGGCCGGATTAACCAATGGGCATTATGGGCACAGGCCCAGGGGCCCGTGCGAACTTGGGGCCCCTGCGAGGGGGGTAAAATGCCGATTTTAGAGTGACTATTTAGGCGAAGAGCAAATAGCGCACCTCGTTGGAATAAACTAGATGAGTAAGTCATGCATATCACCGTTTGATTGACAGAGACAACACAAGTAATGAGCACATCAGGTACCAGCGTCAGTGGCGCAGCTCGTAAAGCGCATGGCAACATGTTTTGACGCGACTGACCATGAACCCGGTTCGAATCCAGCGTCTGATAAACACGTTCTTCTTTTTTCTCCCCCACTACATATCAGATTTTGCCTACTCTTCATCACAAGGAAGACAAGTAGGAATCATTAATAAGTATGTGTATTATGGAGGACTCAGACTCATAGAACTGGATTGGAGTGGTGTTATATCCAAATCATATGCATTATAAGTTTGTAGAAGTTATACATTAAAAATACCACTGAATTTACATTTTTAGTATTGCTTTATTGAACTTGAACAAGCATATTAAAATCCATTCATGTTCACTAGTTGTATTAGTATTTTTTTTTTTTTTCAAAGTGTGCTTTAAATGCTTTAAAAATAAGTTAAATCTTTGTAGACTAGAAATATGTGCTGTATATCATTTATTAAAAAATGCGGACAATACATTATAGATTCATTTTATTTAAAAAAATATTATATTAATCTTATTTTTTAATTCAACTATAGGGGTGCGGCCAGGTAGGGGGCCTACAAGACATTGTGCCCAGGGGCCTCTGAATTCTTAATCTGGGCCTGCTTGCTTTAGTTCATATCTCGGACAGTTCTGCCTATTAAAGTAAAATATTAATGGCAACAGAACATGGGCTGCACTACAATTATATTTTTTATTATGGCAAGAATAAAAACAAAAAATACACTCACTAAAAATACTGATGTTTTTTTATTTTTATTTTGCCCACTCAACAATTCCCACATTACTGTCTGGCTAGTTTCTGTCCTCTACTTTAAGCTAAAAAGGCAATAATGCTCCAACATTCGTAACCATTATCACCAATAAAGCCTAGAAACTGGGCATCAGTATATTGTAAACCGATAGGTTCATATAGTCCTTTCCAGTTTTCAAAGACAGAATTTGTTACTTAAATTTAGTTTGTAACTATTAAATTATTTAAATTCTAAATTGTAATATCTACATGAGTGTAAAACATATTCTGTAATATAAAACCACCCGGGTCTCCACATTTGCATGGCCTCTTTTTTTTTTTGCTTTAACAAACTGATCCCTCAGGTTTTTCCAATTGTTTACAAAAACTTTCCTCCTTTCCCACTGCAGTTGCAACTTCTAGTCAAGAATTATTGGTCATCTGGTTATCTCTATGATGATCACTCATGGACGGATCATAAAGGTGTCTGTACAGTCGTAGCTGTTTCAGACAAAATCTCTTCAAAGTCATTCATATTCAACTCAAATCAAATGCAGCGCCGCGAGAACTGTTCACTCGAGTCTCAAAACATTACGTGAGCTCCGCCAGCCGAAATAATGTTGTGCGCACCCAAAGCGAACGTCGGCAAACACAGCGATGACGTCACATTCGCCGCGCATGGAATTCAAAAGCAGAAAGCTGATTGGCTATTGCATGCTGGTCTCATTTGTAGTTGTAATACCACAAATTACATTAGGACTAGTGAAGTTAAGAACTACAACACCACGAAAACCAAGCAACGACAACAAAAAAGAGTTTAAATGAGCATTAGATGTAGCGTTACATAGACATCGGAAAATTAACTTTAAGGACTTTTTAAGACCCTGCTCTCTAGACCAAATGTCAAATTCTCTGACTTTCACTGCCCAAACGCTGAATTTCCATGATTCTGTGAGTGCTGAACTCAGTAAATTGTATTGAATTTAGAATTTGTCATTTTTAAAACTGGTGCAGAAATCTGTTCAAACTCCTCCTCCTATTAAATAATGAGCGCCGGCAAAAATTAATCATGTTTAATAAATAAAAGCCTGTTTTGACAATTGCAATGTGTGTGCTGTGAATATTGCATTTGGTTTATTTTGAACATAAATCATACACTTAAAACAATTCTTCAAACTAAATAGATTTGATCATGATCAGCTAAATATTGTCATAACAACTGTATTCAGCCGTGTGTATATAAATCAGGGTTTCTGCAGATATCATGTCAAATTTAAGACTTCTTTTTTTTTTTTTGAACTTATTTTTATTAGAAAATACAACGTTGCATGGAGTACAATATAGTGTAACAGTTTTTTGCATGTTAGACCATCAATTTCTATCTACCAAAGTGGTTGTAAATACGTGTACAGAACAAAAAGCATCCTTAGGACATTTTTAAAACAACAAAACAAATAATAATTATAAAAAAAAATATATATATATACACACACATACATACACACACACATATATACATACACATACATATATATAGAAAATAAAATTTAAAAAAAAATTAAAAAAGGAAGAAAAAAAGTGGCCTTGTTCTCCGATACTTCACAGAGTTCGGTATGGCTCATTATTGAAGAATTAGAGGCATGACAGGAGACCATCTCTTTAGGAAAATTGTTTTTTGAAGTCGTAATGTATATGTTATTTGTTCCATTTGATACAGTTCCCACACTTTTTGAATCCAAACGTTATAGGATGGAGGTTCAGAATTTTGCCATCTGCATGTGATGCACTTCAAAGCGGCAGCAAGTGAGATTTGTAATAAGTAAACTTTTGATCTGCCATCTAAACCCTCAGGGCATACACCTAGCAGAGCAACTGTGAGATCTTAAGAAAATTCATAATGGAAGATTTCTTTAAGGGCATTAAATACTTCTTTCCAATAGTTACTTAATTTAGGACACGACCACAGAATATGAGTGTGGTTACCAATATTCTGACCACAATTTCTCCAGCACTTGTTAGAGCAGGAAGGGTTCCATTTTGAAATTATTTGTGGAGTTCTGAAAAATCTAGTTATAACCTTTCCTTGGTCTGGGTGTATAATCTGACTTATGATTTTATTGACTCTTTTTGCAAGAATGGTAGTTAGTATCCATAAATCACTGTTTAATAATGAAATAGGCCGGTATGATTGGCATTCACTGGGATCTTTGCCCTCTTTATGGATTACCACAATGGTTGCATCCCTCCACGAGGGTGCCACTATCCCAGACTGTAAAATTTAAGACTTTTTAAGACCTTTTTAAGACCATTAAGTATTAAATTTAAGATCTATATCACAATATCAAAAACACACGAGAGAAAATGCAAAATCACAAAATTAGTGGTAAAATAAATGTATTTAATATGAACTGTACTAAAGACAGGTTAGATGCACCATTGAACTACAGAAAAACACATCTTAAGGCTGATTTATACTTTCGCTGGCGGCACATCGCACACCTCACGAAACAATCAAGATATATTATAAACATTATTATAATATTTACTATACTCACGAAACGGACGAGGCTTTTATACTTGACACGTTCGACATTGTGATATTTTTTAAAACGACAGGGGCCGGTCAAAAGAAACCCACCGTAAAGTCAGACGGATAAACAGAGAAGTAGTACATTTCCAGAACTATGTCATATCATTAATATCGTTAACAAGATTTTAAAACGAATTATTTTTTATTATTTTTATCATTTATTTTAATGATTATAAAGATTTTTATAACCATTCAAGATTTTGTTCAATCAAACTTTGATGCATCACTTGCCTTTGTTCATATCTTGGACAGTTCTACTTATTAAAGTTAAATATCAATGACAAGAGATAAAGGGTTGCTCCACAATTATATTTATTATTATGGCAAGAATAAAAGCAAAAAAGTAAACTTACTAAAAATACTTTTTATTTTATTTTGCCCACTCCACACTTCACACATTACTGTCTGGCTAGTTTCTGTCCTATAAAGGCTAAAAAGGCAATAATGCTCCAACACTCCTGACCATCATCACCAATAAAGGCCAGAGTTTGGGCATCAGTATACTGTAAACTGAGAGCTTCATATATTCTTTTCCAGTTATCAAAGACAGAATTTGTCACTTAATTTTAGTTTGTAGCTATTAACCACACGGCTCTCCACTTTTGCCATGGCATCTTTTTTTTGTTTGAACCTCCGCAAACACAGCGATGACGTCACATTCGCAGAAATGTCAGTAAATTATCAATAACAGAAAGCTGATTGGCTATTGCATGCTGGTCTCATTTGTAGTTGTAATACCACAAATTACATTAGGACTAGTGAAGTTAAGGACTACAACACCACGAAAACCAAGCAACAACAACAAAAAAACTCTCAAAAACTAAAATGAGCATCAGATGTAGCGTTACATAGACATCGGAAAAATAAGACCTGTGCACAAATATTTAAGACCCAAAACAGCCAATTTAGGACTTTTTAAGGCCTAAAATTTTGCTTTTTACATTTGAGACTTTTTAAGACTCCGCGGAAACCCTGATAAATGCACACGCATCATGCATATATCTGAGAAAACCTTTGTTTATATTTAGATATAAAATGTGTATATGATATAAATTATACAATTCCATATCTAAGTAACAAAATTGTTTTGTCTTTTTTATTCCTATGAATGTGTGCGTCACATATACATAATAGATATATTGTATAACACACACACACACACACACACACACACACACACACACACACACACACACACACACACACACACACTACGTCAAAACAAACTTTTATTTTGGATCATGATTAACCTCTGCCCAGCACTAGACATGACATATTTGCGAACAGAATGTGTGCAGCAGTGTGAGACTCGCTTTAGGCATGTCAGGTGACATTACTGCAAGGCAAACTCAGCCAAAGCAGGAGTCAGAATCTTTGATAAATGAGAGGAAACATTTTACATCACAAATAAAAATCCCTGATAATCAATGAAAAAAAAGTTTCAACCCTCATGTGATGCGTGTAGTGTGTATCTGACCTGCAGTCTGCGAGCGGTGTGTGTCTGCTCCCTCTGCTGTCCCATCATGCACTGGTGCAGTCGTGCGCGCAGCACACGCAGAGCCGTCTCGCGGTTCTTCAGCTGAGAGCGGAACTGCTGGCACTCAGACACGGTTCCTGAACACACAACATCTCATCCATCATCCAAGCTGCAATATTAGTTTCATCTCGGTGAATGCTGCTCTTTAGCGATGGTGAACGCGGTGTCAGTCGCACGACTGACAGCATCATGACGATTAAATGAAGGATTAAATAACGTTAGAACATCTTGTGATTAATGTGTAGATTCAGTGGCAAACGCTGTTACCTGAAAACTCCGTCCCACAGACTTTACGGTGAATTCTTTAGTGATTTTCATAGCGGACTTTAACCACTGGAAGTCTTTTATCCACTCTTGGAAAAGTCTAAATGCTGGATTAACATTCATTACACTGATCAGATGTGCCATTATTAGTGACTTTAGGTGGTTTCTAAAACTAAATCTGCCAGTGTTGTTTTTATTCTCTCGTATCCATACCTTTACGTTTTTACGGCTGTAGCTCTCTGTCATCGGAACTGAGTGATTGACAGCTGATATTAACCAGTCCATTCGCGTTCTGTTCTAAGGCAGTGGGCCAATAAGAAGAGCTTAAAGGCGGGGCAAGGATTGCGGGCTTTGTTTACTGCAGCAAGTTGACATGTCAACTGTTATAAACCATTCCTGAGCGCTGCGTTTGGTGTTTTTAGGTGTAAAGATGCTTAATGCGTGAATGCCTCCTAATTTCGCTGTAAAAACAACAACTTTATGCACTCGCACAAATGCTCCCACATATATTTTGAGGTCGCATAGATAACATTTCGGGCGCATATGTGACCAAAACAGTCACAATTTCAAGCCCTGTTAATACTTATTGAGCTATAGGCATGTCAATGAAAAAGCCTTTTTCTCCATATTAGCAGAGCACCCACTGATTTACACTGCTAAACACAACAGCTTTAATTGACACATACCAACTGAGAGCTTCGAGGACAACAAACACTTGATACACGAATAAACTTTATTTAACATGTATTATTATTAATATTACTACATGAAATGCTTTTGGAAGGACACTATATACTGTATAACTGCAGGTTAGCTATGTTTACACACTGCCAACCCTTTACACACTCCTTCACTTTACTGATTCTGACTGTAATGTAGTGATGTGCACTGATGTGGAGCTGCTTTGGAGCCATAATTATTGTGGAAAAAACATGATAATTACTAAAATAATAAAAATATTAAAAATAAAAATCACCATAAAAGTAAACTGAATTGAATAAACTGCTAAATACAACAGATTCTACTAAAAGAGCCACTGATCGCTGTGTAAAACAATGATGTTATCCTGTCAATGTCATTTTGCTCCTCTGTAATTTGCCAATAAATCTGAAAATTGTCTCTTCGACCCCTAAAAACTATGAATCACCCAGTAAATCCATTCATTCATTTTCTTTTCAGCTTAGTCCCTTTATTAATCAGGGGTCGCCACAACGGAATGAACCACCAACTTATCCAGCATATATTTTATAGAGCGGATGTCATTCACACACACACACACACACTCATACACTACGGCCAATTTAGTTCATCAATTCCCCTATAGCGCATGTGTTTGGACTGTGGGGGAAACCGGAGCACCCGGAGGAAACCCACACCAACACGGGGAGAACATGCAAACTCCACACAGAAACACCAACTGACCCAGCCGAGACTCAAACCAGAGACCTTCTTGCTGTGAGGCGATCGTGCTACTCACTGCGCCACTCTGTCGCCCCTAAATCCATTCATGACTTTTCCTATTTTTCACATTATTTAAATCTTTCTTTCCTCCAAAGACTCTATATGATTACATTACAGTAATGATGCAGTGTGTAGAAGCGCACCTGTGGGCAGGTGTACGAGCCGCACGGCGCTGTCAGTGGTGTTCACGTGTTGACCGCCGGCGCCGCGAGATCTGAAGGTGTCGATCCGCAGGTCTTTAGCTGCGATATCAATGTCCACCTGTAATTACAGTGATACACACACACACACACACACACACACACACACACACAAACACACACACACACACGTCAGATTAGCAGTGAACTCATTATTTTGACTTGTGTATAAATATAATATACAAAATTATTCACCCTCCTGTGCAACGTTTATTCTTCTTCAAATATTTCCCAGATGATGTTGAACAGATTCAGGGATTTTTCACAGTATTTCCTCTAATATTTGTTCTTCTGGAGAAAGTCTTATTTGTTTTATTTGGGCTAGAATAAAAGCAGTTTCTAATAGTTTTAAACCCATTTTAAGGTCAACATTATTAGCCCCCTTCAGCAATATTAGTTTTGGATTGTAATAGAAAGTGTTCACGCGAGGAAAGAGAAGAGTCAATCGAAAGAAAAACGATCACACAAGTGTGCTGCGTGAGACCATGTATCGGCCCACAGGAGATGTGCACGCACGATGGTTTACAACAAGTTTGTGGGCTCCTGTTTCATCGCATCTAGTTTTAGTTCTGTGCACAATTATCCTCTTGCAGTTCACTGCGCGCGTAAACATCACCGGTGCGCTCGGTTCTTTTTTGGCATAGATTTGCCGTCATGATGATCAGTTCATTTGCTCACTTATGCTCCATCTTTCCATTGTAGTCAACAGCATTATAGGCTACTAACGCTATATAGGAAGGGAGTGAACATATCAGTGTTTTCAGCCAGAGCTTATTTTATTTATTTAATGACTCATAAATCATTAACTCACCTGAACTGCTCAAATACAGATATATGAAACACATGCTGATTTGAACAAATAACAGACTAATGCTGTCACAGTTTGTCATTTCACTTGATTCAGAAGATATGATGCCTTGATATAACCGAGATCTGCAGTGCTGGTTGCGGGTCTTGTATTCAAAAATAAAGCTCAACTGCGGGTGGGTCGCTTTCTCTAAAATATGAACGTGTTTTAAGCATTTTTATCTGACAGTTTAAATTAAGCACCGTGGGGACAGACCAAGTGTGCCACAAGCCTGCTTTTGAGTGAAGGTCTCGGCCGTTAGATCGCCCCCTGGGGGCTGGCTGCAGTACAAGTCATAAAGCCCACCTCCTCCTCCGTGTTAATAAAGGAGACATGAGACTAAATAAAATAATTTATTACACTTGCAATAAAGTGTTCCAAAAGATGGTTCTGGTGAGTTAAGGCACTGGTTATCAGCTGATATAGGTGCAGATCTTCATGTCAGTATGTCTTGAGCAGTAATTTAATGCTGGGCGTGTCCTCGTGATTGACAGCTGTGATTGACAGTTTCTCAAAGCCGGAGCTTCAGCAGGAGACTAAAGTGTTATTATTCCATTTCTGTGTTATTTTACCATCATAAAATGAGTTGCTAAACAGTAAACTATAGTTTCTGACATACAGGATCTGGTGGAACACTGTTTATTCGGTAAGGTCAGGGCTTTATCAGTTTGCTGATACACATCTAACCACCCAGATAGCAAAATACACTCGGGCCAGTACCGGCTAGACTCTCGGCCCGTCTCCGTCTGCGGCAGAGCAGCTCGCTAACGGCTGCCGCATCTGGCCCGATTGACTCGGCCAGTAAGTCCATAGGCATCCGGCCCGAGTGAATCGGACTAGATGCGGCGGCCGTTAGCGAGCCGACGCTGCCGCATCCAAGCCGGATCGGCCCATGAGTAATGTGCGCTGCGGCCCGGATATTAACAATAAGACATTATTACACATTATGAATAGACTTATTTCACTTTAAAAGGTCACGAAACACCAGAACACATGTGTTGAGCTGTTGACAGTCATATATGTGTCCCACGCTGCTATAAACACTATGAGGACACAGATATCTCACTAACAAGTGAAAATTGGTTGTTTTTGCATTATTTTGAGCAAATTTGTTCTTTCTGGTTTGAAACGAATTGTTGAAGCTGCGTCACGGCGATTAGATACTTGCGTGTAAATCCAGCGTGGAGAGTGGATGTCTGTACCTGCGAGTACATCGTGACGTCTCTGAGTGTGCAGCATTAATTCATGAGAAAGACTTGGCTCAAACCAATCAGCGCGCTCTATTGTGAATGAGGTGCAACTTCATTAATATGCATGATAGCTTCGGAGACTGTTTTCCTGTTACAGTGTTCAGACGACAGAGAGACGCCACATTGTGTTGCCAAAACAAGTGGAAGAACAAGAATTTGGAGACACGAGTCGTCAGTGTTGCATTTATTAGTGTGCTGCAATGTGCTGTTTTTATTTTCCCGCTGTGAGAGCGCTCCTGGACTCATATGTGGATTACAGTGCACGCGACACGTGACAGAAATGCGTTTGTAAGGAACATTTTTACCCGAGAGCTTTTTGCATCTGGAAATGATGAAATCCAGATTTGCCGCTCGTCTCCTTTTTAAAAAAAGACACAGCTCCAGTGTGATTGTCCTGTGTCGACAGATTTGGTGTGTGAGAGCAGTGCCCTTTGTTTGTACACTCAGATGGCAAAGTTAGTTGGTATGGTCAGCAGAGCTCTTTCAGTGTTTAAAGACAGACCTCAGTCAAAATGATTTAGTTACTGAGTTTACAGTATGTTAATATCACTGCAATATTATAGTACAATATTATAGACTGAAAGATCCACTGTAAATGCTGCTCTCTGAATCAAACTATAACCATTGAGTAAGATTTTTGCCGCATTTTGTGACAGGATAGTCTATACACACACGGCTTTCTGACGCTACCTACCGAGTGCATCTACGTTACCGAGAAATGCAGAGGGTTGTTTTCTCCCATTCGCCGTGTGGTATCAAACACTCCATTAAAACTCCACTCCACCAGCAGTTCATCGCATCCAGTATCTCATTTGTCATAGGGGGCATGCATGAAATGTTCCTGAATGAAAGTGAAAGTGCCAAACTGCACTAAAGTCCACAAATTATTAATTTGGCAAGTAATTCGATGACTGATGTCCATGTAAACACAGTCACTGTGTTTCTCCCCTGCGTCTGTGTTTGTTTTGTCTCTGTGAAAGTCAGCGCGTGCCCAAACGGAAACTCCTATTTATATGCAAAATCTTCCCTCTTTCCCTTCCCCGACACTCCCACCTAAAGCGAGCTGGACACACCCACTTTCCTGAATTTTTCCAAACTAGGTGTGAAAACACGCTGCTGAGACTGGGGGGCTTCGTGGCCCTTTATCTTTGTGTTTGGACCGCAGCGGCTTTTGACGCACATCACTTTACCTCAAATGTTATTTGTTTTTTCGTTTATTTTGTAGATTAATGACCAACAAAAATATATTGTAACTTAATTTTAAATCATACTAAACAAAATTTGTTATAAGAAGAGATTTTTTCAACTAAATATGAAGCAAAAATGATTGTTTCCTTAGTGTTTCCTGTTGGTATTTTCGGTTTTTCTCATCTACTGTATTTCAGTCTTATCAGATAAGAATCTAGTACAAATGTCACTTTAGTGAGTTGTTCTTTCTAAGAGATTGTTGCGGTAGTTGCAGCTAAATCATATTCACAGGAACAGAAATGAACAACTGAGATGTGTGTTTGAAGCATCAGAAAACGTGCAATACCATAAAAGGCACACATGCTACACAGTTTTGCAGCCTCAATGCAGACTGTTAAAATTAAAATAAAATAAAGTGGTCTACTGATTATTTGCCGGCACAAATGTGTGAGCATTTTAGTGACTTTCCCATATGCAACATTAACTATTGTAGAACCGTTAATGATGACACTACCCTTTACAAACTACAGAGGCAGTATTTTGGAGCCATAGTATCACAGTGCTACCGAAGTACCGGTAAACCGTGCAACCCAAGAGTGTGTATGCATGTTTGTTAAATGAGCCCGATGTTTTAAGCACAGCCTGACCTCCTCCATCTGCGGCAGCACGATGACCGTCATGGTGCCGGTGTGAATGCGCTGCATGCGGGACGATAAACCCACTTCAGGGATCCTCTGCACTCGGTGTGTGCCGCCCTCAAATTTCAGCCAGCGGAAAACACACTCGCCGGAGACACGCACAGAGGCGTGATGGAGACCTCCTGAACACACACACACACACACACACACACACACACACAGCTCAGTTACATTATACTTAACTAGATTAACTAAAATAACTAAATCTGAATTTATTGCGGGGCGATGTGGTGGCGCAGTGGGTAGCGACCTAGCCTCACAGCCCTCAGGTCGCTGGTTTGAGTCCCGGCTGGGTCAGTTGGTGTTTCTGTGTGGAGTTTGCATGTTCTTCCCGTGTTGGTTTCCTCCGGGTGCTCCGGTTTCCCCCACAAGTCCAAAGACATGCGGTACAGGTGAATTGGGTAAGCTAAATTGTCTGTAGTGTGTGTGAATGAGTGTGTGAATGAGTGTGTATGGGTGTTTCCTAGTGTTGGGTTGCGGCTGGAAGGGCATATGTAAAACATATGCTGGATAAGTTGGCGGTTCATTCCGCTGTGGCGACCCCTAAATAAAAAAGTGACTAAGCTGAAAAGAAAATGAAGGAATGAAATTATTGCATTAATAAAAACTATACAGACCTATTTTAATATGCATTATTTTTTATACACATACATACAGTCAAGCCTGAAATCATTTAATCATTGATTTAAGTTAAAAATATAAGTCATAAAGTATACTAATAAATCACTAATAAGTTATAAATAAGAGTAACTTTAGGTCAGAATATATACACACATATAAAGAAACACACATACATTAAATTGACCACAACTAAATAAATAAATAAGTAAAAGACTGCCAAACAATCTCTCAATGATGCATAACCTCCATAACTATCTAAAACCTCCAATATGAATAATAATTTAGTGTTTGAGAAAGAATCCAGCCATTTATTGCATTTCTGAGAGCATGTATGGCAACGTCAGGAGAGGTTCAGTACAGGAAAGAGACAAAAACATGTAATAAAAAAATCAAATGTGTACTGTATTTTCTAGAATATAAGTCACATTTTTCATCATCTGAAATCTGCTGCTGTTATATTATCTGAGAAACGTTATTCTATACTGTACATTCATTCATTCGAGTAAAATGCAAAGGATTTGTTGTGTTTATGATGTTTGTAAACATTTTTATTTTATTATGTGTTTATATTATGGTGTCCACCTTCAGTCATGTCCAGAATAATACATGAGCTTGAATAAAACACTCTGCGTGTGTGAAAAACACAACACTGCAACAAAATGACCACACATTTATTGACTATAAATGTAAATAATACAATTCTAACTAATAATATATATTATATATGTATATTCTTAAATTGTAGTGAAATAGGCCTGCGTTGAGCACAGAGGGGTAATGCAGCGTACCGTATTCAGCCGCAGTGTAATTGAAGAGCTCAAAGTCCCAGTTTTTATAGGAAGCAAAGCCCTGATACATGTCGAACATCTCTCTGGTGAACTGCTGACAGATGTCTCCTGCACACACACACACACATGCACACACACACACACACACGCACACACACACACACACAAATAGGTTTGTTTTTGTGAATTATGGGCACATTCCGTAGGTTTCCATTGTTTTTTTATGGTACAATGTGTATTTTCTATTGCCCTACACCAACACTGTTACCAACATACACACACCCTACACAAACGCACAAAGACAGACACACACACACAAACAGGCACACGGACAGACAGACAGACACGCGCACACACACAGATCAGCATACAAACACAGTCAGACAGACAGACAGGTGTCAGTGTGTGTCTGTTGTAAATGTGATCAAACCTCCAGTGGTTCGTCCTGATACGACCTCCAGGATGACGCTTCTGCTGTCCAGATCATCAGGGGGAACCAGAGTCTCCATCAGCTGAAATCACCGGAGAAATGAGAGATCAGCAGTAGAGACGCCACAGACACACTACTGACAGAGAAACACAGACACTGAGAGCTGAATCAGTGCAGACCTGCTTGTGGAGCCGCTCAACTCTTCTGCCCAGCTCTTCATGTTCATCTCGTAGGAGAGAAAGC
>LR812524.1:73967201-74072010 GCA_903798195.1 Danio kyathit | reverse complement strand
GTTCTGTTCTAAGGCAGTGGGCCAATAAGAAGAGCTTAAAGGCGGGGCAAGATTGCGGGCTTTGTTTACTGCAGCAAGTTGACATGTCAACTGTTATAAACCATTCCTGAGCGCTGCGTTTGGTGTTTTTAGGTGTAAAGATGCTTAATGCGTGAATGCCTCCTAATTTCGTTGTAAAAACAACAACTTTATGCACTCGCACAAATGCTCCCACATATATTTTGAGGTCGCATAGATAACATTTCGGGCGCATATGTGACATATTAAGCCCTGTTAATATTTATTGAGCTATAGGCATGTAAATGAAAAAGCCTTTTTCTCCATATTAGCAGAGCCCCCACTGATTTACACTGCTAAACACAACAGCTTTAATTGACACATACCAACTGAGAGCTTCGAGGACAACAAACACTTGATACACGAATAAACTTTATTTAACATGTATTATTATTAATATTACTACATGAAATGCTTTTGGAAGGACACTATATACTGTATAACTGCAGGTTAGCTATGTTTACACACTGCCAACCCTTTACACACTCCTTCACTTTACTGATTCTGACTGTAACGTAGTAATGTGGAGCTGCTTGGGAGCCATAATTATTGTGGAAAAACATGATAATTACTAAAATAATAAAAATATTAAAAATAAAAATCTCCATAAAAGTAAACTGAATTGAATAAACTGCTAAATACAACAGATTCTACTAAAAGAGCCACTGATCGCTGTGTAAAACAATGATGCCATCCTGTCAATGTCATTTTGCTCCTCTGTAATTTGCCAATAAATCTGAAAATTGTCTCTTCGACCCCTAAAAACTATGAATCACCCAGTAAATCCATTCATTCATTTTTTTTCAGCTTAGTCCCTTTATTAATCAGGGGTCGCCACAACGGAATGAACCGCCAACTTATCCAGCATATATTTTATAGAGCGGATGTCATTCACTCACCCAACACACACCCTACACTACGGCCAATTTAGTCATCAATTCCCCTATAGCGCATGTGTTTGGACTGTGGGGAAACCGGAGCACCCGGAGGAAACCCACACCAACACGGGGAGAACATGCAAACTCCACACAGAAACACCAACTGACCCAGCCGAGACTCAAACCAGACACCTTCTTGCTGTGAGGCGATCGTGCGACCCCACTGCGCCACTCTGTCGCCCCCCTAAATCCATTCATTGACTTTCCTATTTTCACATTATTTAAATCTTTCTTTCCTCCAACGACTCTATATGATATACATTACAGTAATGATGCAGTGTGTAGAAGCGCACACTGTGGGCAGGTGTACGAGCCGCACGGCGCTGTCAGTGGTGTTCACGTGTGACCGCCGGCGCCGCGAGATCTGAAGGTGTCGATCCGCAGGTCTTTAGGTGCGATATCAATGTCCACCTGTAATTTACAGTGATACACACAACACACACCGCACAACACACACACACACACACACACACACACACACACACACACACACACACACACCACACACACACACACACACACACACACACACACACACGTCAGATTAGCAGTGAACTCATTATTTTGACTTGTGTATAAATATAATATACAAAATTATTCACACTCCTGTGCAACGTTTATTCTTCTTCAAATATTTCCCAGATGATGTTGAACAGATTCAGGGATTTTTCACAGTATTTCCTCTAATATTTGTTCTTCTGGAGAAAGTCTTATTTGTTTTATTTCAGCTAGAATAAAAGCAGTTTCTAATAGTTTTAAACCCATTTTAAGGTCAATATTATTAGCCCCCTTCAGCAATATTAGTTTTGGATTGTAATAGAAAGTGTTCACGCGAGGAAAGAGAAGAGTCAATCGAAAGAAAAACGATCACGCAAGTGTGCTGCGTGAGACGATGTATCGGGCCCACAGGAGATGTGCACGCACGATGGTTTACAACAAGTTTGTGGGCTCCTGTTTCATCGCATCTAGTTTTAGTTCTGTGCACAATTATCCTCTTGCAGTTCACTGCGCAAGTAAACATCACCGGAGCGCTCGGTTCTTTTTGGCATAGATTTGCCGTCATGATGATCAGTCCATTCGCTCACTTATGCTCCATCTTTCCATTGTAGTCAACAGCATTATAGGCTACTGATGCTATATAGGAAAGGAGTGAACATATCAGTGTTTTCAGCCAGAGCTTATTTTATTTATTTAATGACTCATAAATCATTAACTCACCTGAACTGCTCAAATACAGATATATGAAACACATGCTGATTTGAACAAATAACAGACTAATGCTGTCACGGTTTGTCATTTCACTTGATTCAGAAGATATGATGCCTTGATATAACAGAGATCTGCAGTGCTGGTTGCGGGTCTTGTATTCAAAAATAAAGCTCAACTGCGGGTGGGTCGCTTTCTTTCTTTTTTTTAAGCATTTTTATCTGACAGTTTAAATTAAGCACCGTGGGGACAGACCAAGTGTGCCACAAGCCTGCTTTTGAGTGAAGGTCTCGGCTGTTAGATCGCCCCCTGGGGGCTGGCTGCAGTACAAGTCATAAAGCCCGCCTCCTCCTCCGTGTTAATGAAGGAGACATGAGACCAAATTAAAAAAATTAATTACACTTGCAATAAAATGTTCCAAAAGATGGTCCTGGTGAGTTAAGGCACTGGTTATCAGCTGATATAGGTGCAGACCTTCATTTCTGTAAACAGTATGTTTTGAGCAGTAATTTAATGCTGGGCGTGTCCTCGTGATTGACAGCTGTGATTGACAGTTTCTCAAAGCCGGAGCTTCGGCAGGAGACTGAAGTGTTATTATTCCATTTCTGTGTTATTTTACCATCATAAAATGAGTTGTTCAGCAGTAAACTATAGTTTCTGACATACAGGATCTGGTGGAACACTGTTTATTCGGTAAGCTCAGGGCTTTATCAGTTTGCTGATACACGCCTAACCACCCAGATAGCAAAATACACTCGGGCCAGTTCCGGCTAGACTCTCGGCCGACTCCGTCTGCGGCAGCGTCGGCTCGCTAACGGCTGCCGCATCTGGCCCGATTGACTCGGCCAGTGAGTCCATAGGCATCCGGCCCGAGTGAATCGGACTAGATGCGGCGGCCGTTAGCGAGCCGACGCTGCCGCATCCAAGCCGGATCGGCCCATGAGTAATGTGCGCTGCGGCCCGGAGCTGGCGCGATTAAATCTTCGTTATACAAAACCACACCTTTGTTAACGTTATTAAAACCATTTGTGTTGATAAAACAGCAAACAGCTGCTATGTAAACGCAAGGTGTACATTAGTGAGCCTTTGTTATAGTGCAGACACCAGCGGTCAAGTGAGCAGTTCGGGGGGCGTGGTTGATTTGATGAACAAGCGTTTGGTTGGAAGTTCCATTCCGCAGCTCCTCTGGCTCCATCAGGCAGTCCTTCTGCGCATGCCCAGGCTGCAGTTTCAGCAGTCTTTTGCGACAGTTTGTGCCCGTCACGAGGCGTTTTTTTCCTTCACAGCGTTTAATGGAATATGGCGCTCTCGCGACGTCCATATTTTATACAGTCATTGGGAAAGACGCAGGGTTTCAGTTTTTAAAGCAGATGTTTTTGTCATGTGAAATGAGTTCAAAATATGCTATTCTTTTATTTTTGGTAATGCATTTAACAATAAGACATTATTCCACATTATGAATAGACTTATTTCACTTTAAAAGGTCACGAAACACCAGAACACATGTGTTGAGCTGTTGACAGTCATATATGTGTCCCACACTGCTATAAACACTATGAGGACACAGATATCTCACTAACAAGTGAAAATTGGTTGTTTTTGCGTTATTTTGAGCAAATTCGTTCTTCCGTTATGAAAGGAATTGTTGAAGCTGCGTCACGGCGATTAGATACTTGCATGTAAATCCAGCGTGGAGAGTGGATGTCTGTCCCTGCGAGTACATCGTGACGTATCTGAGTGTGCAGCATTAATTCATGAGAAAGACTTGGCTCAAACCAATCAGCGTGCTCTATTGTGAATGAGGTGCAACTTCATTAATATGCATGATAGCTTCGGAGACTGTATTCCTGTTACAGTGTTCAGACGACAGTGAGACGCCACGTTGTGTTGCCAAAACAAGTGGAAGAACAAGAATTTGGAGACACGAGTCGTCAGTGTTGCATTTATTAGTGTGCTGCGTTCATTAATGTGCTGCAATGTGCTGTTTTTATTTTCCCGCTGTGAGAGCGCTGCTGGACTCATATGTGGATTACAGTGCACGCGACACGTGACAGAAATGCGTTTGTAAGGAACATTTTTACCCGAGAGCTTTTTGCATCTGGAAATAATGAAATCCGGATTTGCCGCTCGTCTCCTTTTAATAAAAAGACACAGTTCCAGTGTGATTGTCCTGTGTCGACAGATTTGGTGTGTGCGATCAGTGCCCATTCAGATGGCAAAGTTAGTTGGTATTGTCAGCAGTGCTCTTTCAGTGTTTAAAGACAGACGTCAGTCAACATGATTGAGTTACTCAGTTTACAGTATGTTAATATCACTGCAATATTACAGTACAATATTATAGACTGAAAGATCCACTGTAAATGCTGCTCTCCGAATGTAAACACCACAATCAAACTATAACCATCGAGTAAGATTTTTGCCGCATTTTGTGACAGGATAGTCTATACACACACGGCTTTCTGACGCTACCTACCGAGTGCATCTACGTTACAGAGAAATGCAGAGGGTTTTTTTCTCCCATTCGCCGTGTGGTATCAAACACTCCATTAAAACTCCACTCTCCAGCAGTTCATCGCATTCAATATCTCATTTGTCATAGGGCGCATGCATGAAATGTTCCTGAATGAAAGTGAAAGTGCCAAACTGCACTAAAGTCGACAAATTATTAATTTGGCAAGTAATTCGATGACTGATGTCCATGTAAACACAGTCACTGTGTTTCTCCCCTGCGTCTGTTTGTTTTGCCTCTGTGAAAATCAGCGCGTGCACAAACGGAAACTCCTATTTATATGCAAAATCTTCCCTCTTTCCCTTCCCCGACACTCCCACCTAAAGCGAGCTGGACACACCCACTTTCCTGAATTTTTCCAAACTAGGTGTGAAAACACCCTGCTGAGACTGGGGGGCTTCGTGGCCCTTTATCTTTGTGTTTGGACCGCAGCGGCTTTTGACGCACATCACTTTACCCTCAAATGTTATTTGTTTTTTCCTTTATTTTGTAGATTAATGACCAACAAAAATATATTGTAACTTAATTTTAAATCATACTAAACGAAATTTGTTATAAGAAAAGATTTTTTCAATTAAATATGAAGCAAAAATGAATGTTTCCTTAGTATTTCCTGTTGGTATTTTCGGTTTTTCTCATCTACTGTATTTTCAGTCTTATCAGATAAGAATCTAGTACAAATGTCACTTTAGTGAGTTGTTCTTTCTAAGAGATTGTTGCGGTAGTTGTAGCTAAATCATATTCACAGGAACAGAAATGAACAACTGAGATGTGTGTTTGAAGCATCAGAAAACGTGCAATACCATAAAAGGCACACATGCTACACAGTTTTGCAGCCTCAATGCAGACTGTTAAAATTAAAATAAAATAAAGTGGTCTACTGATTATTTGCCGGCACAAATGTGTGAGCATTTTAGTGACTTTCCCATATGCAACATTAACTATTGTAGAACCGTTAATGATGACACTACCCCTTTACAAACTACAGAGGTATCATAGTATCACAGTGCTACCGAAGTACAGGTAAACCGTGCAACCCTAGAGTGTGTATGCATGTTTGTTAAATGAGCCCGATGTTTTGAGCACAGCCTGACCTCCTCCATCTGCGGCAGCACGATGACCGTCATGGTGCCGGTGTGAATGCGCTGCATGCGGGACGATAAACCCACTTCAGGGATCCTCTGCACTCGGTGTGTGCCGCCCTCAAACTTCAGCCAGCGGAAAACACACTCGCCGGAGACACGCACCGAGGCGTGATGGAGACCTCCTGAACACACACACACACACACACACACAGCTCAGTTACATTATACTTAACTAGATTAACTAAAATAACTAAAACTGAATTTAATGCGGGGCGATGTGGTGGCGCAGTGGGTAGCGACCTAGCCTTACAGCCCTCAGGTCACTGGTTTGAGTCCCGGCTGGGTCAGTTGGCGTTTCTGTGTGGAGTTTGCATGTTCTTCCCGTGTTGGTTTCCTCCGGGTGCTCCGGTTTCCCCCACAAGTCCAAAGACATGCGGTACAGGTGAATTGGGTAAGCTAAATTGTCTGTAGTGTGTGTGAATGAGTGTGTGAATGAGTGTGTGTGTGTGTGTGTGTTTCCTAGTGTTGGGTTGCGGCTGGAAGGGCACATGTAAAACATATGCTGGATAAGTTGGCGGTTCATTCCGCTGTGGCGACCCCTAAATAATAAAAGGACTAAGCTGAAAAGAAAATGAATGAACAAAATTATTGCATTAATGAAAATTATACAGACCTATTTTAATAAGCATTATTTTTTATACACATACATACAGTCAAGCCTGAAATCATTTAATCATTGATTTAAGTTAAAAATATAAATATAAGTAGGGCTGGACAATAATTCGATATCAATATATACCGTGATAGATTTTTTTTCAATAACGATGATATGATTTTTAAACCCATTTCCGATATTTTGATATAAATTTGCATATATATAAATATATATATTATTATTTATATAAGATCTTATACATGTATCACTTGTCACTGAATGACGTTCAGTGCTCAGCCGTCAGAAAGAGCGTGATCTGATGTCACTTACGTGATGACAAACAACACAGACACGCTGCCAGCGCTCAGCACAGCAGGTGGTTAAGCTGCGCCGCAGAAAGTTTTAGCTACAAAATGAGTGCTCTGAATACAGATGCGAATGAACAAACTTCCACAAGTAAGAATGCAGACGAAATAGTTGATAAAGGGAAGACTAATGCAGTGGTGTGGAAGTGGTTCGGCTTTTTAAGTTTCGATAAACTTAGTTTCGGTGCTCTGCAAAGTGTGCCAGAGAGTGTAGCTGACTAGCGGCGGCAACACATCAAATCTGTTTCACCATTTGAAGCAGTTCCACCCGATAAAACATACTGAGAGTCAGAAGAGGAGGAAACATAAAAGTTTAAGCCAACCTGTGGCCTCACCATCACCACCATCCACCTACCCGACACTGAAACCAGCGGAGTTAGAAGAGAAGGCAATGAAGCAAACACAGATGGCTATGAGGCTCAGTGTAGGGTTTAAATCAAACTTCACTTATCAACACGTGCATATACACCTATAAATCACTCGCATATACACCTATACTATTGAATGTTCAAAACATGTATGAAATTTGCGCATATACATATAAACTTGATGCATGCATACACCCACATATGCATATAAACTCGCACTATACTCCCACATTAACACACGCACAAACAAACTCGCTGCATGCTGGCATATAGCACTCGCGCACTTACAAAATTAAACTCACAAACATATTTATCAGGAATCAGGTTATTGCAAAGCTGATGAAGTAGAAAGAATGTGATCAATAGAGCTATTAAATCTGTTAAATAATGAATATATATAAAATATTAGTCAATATAAATAAACTATATAAAATATATAAGAGATATTTATGTTAAACCTTTCAATTTAATGAGGTAATTACGTACACAAATATAAATAGACAGATAAAACCCTTAAAGGACGTTCAAGATGAAAAGCAATTAGAATTATGAATATACTGAGTTAATAAATATAAGTCATAAAGTATACTAATAAATCACTAATAAGTTTTAAATAAGAGTAACTTTAGGTCAGAATATATACACACATATAAAGAAACACACATACATTTACATTAAATTGACCACAACTAAATAAATAAATAAATAAGTAAAAGACTGCCAAACAATCTCTCAATGATGCATAACCTCCATAACTATCTAAAACCTCCAATATGAATAATAATTTAGTGTTTGAGAAAGAATCCAGCCATTTATTGCATTTCTGAGAGCATGTATGGCAACGTCAGGAGAGGTTCAGTACAGGAAAGAGACAAAAACATGTAATAAAAAAAGCAAATATGTACTGTATTTTCTAGAATATAATCATCATCTGAAATCTGCTGCTGTTTATATTATCTGAGAAACGTTATTCTATACTGTACATGCATTCATTCGAGTAAAATGCAAAGGATTTGTTGTGTTTATGATGTTTGTAAACATTTTCATTTTATTATGTGTTTATATTATGGTGTCCACTTTCAGTCATGTCCAGAATAATACATGAGCTTGAATAAAACAGAAGTCACTCTGCGTGTGTGAAAAACACGACAATGCATCAAAATGACCACACATTTATTGACTATAAATGTAAATAATACAATTCTAACTAATAATATATATTATACATGTATATTTTTAAATTGTAGTGAAATAGGCCTGCGTTGAGCACAGAGGGGTAATGCAGCGTACCGTATTCAGCCGGAGTGTAATTGAAGAGCTCAAAGTCCCAGTTTTTATAGGAAGCAAAGCCCTGATACATGTCGAACATCTCTCTGGTGAACTGCTGACAGATGTCTCCTGCATACACACACACACACACACACACACACACACACACACACACACACACACACACACACACACACACACAAATAGGTTTGTTTTTGTGAATTATGGGCACATTCCGTAGGTTTCCATTGTTTTTTTATGGTACAATGTGTATTTTCTATTGCCCTACACCAACACTGTTACCAACATACACACACCCTACACCAGGGCTATTCAATTAGTCTGTCATGGGGGCCGGTTCATGAAAAGCATCCCAAACGAAGGGCCTGAGAGATTTGACTTGCTATATGAGTGATAACACAACAGCAATATAAGAGCCCATATATGTTGTATTTTTGCTCCTTTAGACACCCACGTTGGCTTTTTCTACATTAAAATGTTCATATATTGTATTTTGAAACTACATAACATCACTGCATTGTACAATAGACTTTTTTTTTTTTTTTTTACAAACTTTCAAATGTTGTACTTCACAGCACAACAACAGCAGCGCATTGCTGAAGTAGGCTTCTTCATCATTCAGACACATGCATATGTTATTTTTTGAACTGCATAACAATTAGGGATGCAACAATTATAGATTTTGGTTGTACGATTATATAGTCTGAAGAATAATCATGGTTTGACGGTTATCAGGTCTAATGTAAACTCAAGCTTTATATTAGGTGAGCTATTTAGATGACCTGTTGTTGCCATCTGCGTTCATGCATACATAATCATCTTAATATTAATTCGTCTTCCATATCTTTTGTTTTCACTGCACTGAAAGGCGTGCAGAACTCTCACCGTGAGATGTTTTCTACTGCGTGAGCCCGCAAAGACGCAAGCACGTTGCTCCGCTTATGCCGCATATTGTCATATATTCTTACATTAGAAACAACAAACTTGCAAGCGGAAAAGACGTGATATGGGAACGGCCGCTGCTATAGTTAATCCGGTGTGTGGGCGTATTAGCCTCAGTGTACATACTTGGAACTTTAAACTAGGGCACAGTTGGCAACTTGGCATAACTTTGTTTAACTGCAGCAGTTTCGTTTTGTTCCGTGCAACAGAAATGCGGCTTAGAGAATCCTTTACGATTAATTGTGACAAATTAAAGGGCAGTTAATAGTGAAATCGGCTAATCGTTGCATCCCTATTGACGATATCAGTGCATAGTACAAAAGGCCTTTTCTACAAACATATCCAAATATTTTTGGCTGCCCGCGCTACTCCCTGAATGTCAGGTGACTCACGCTCTGCGCAGCTTGCAGTTTATGCTGTATTGAACAGGTGCACGTCACTTCATAACTATAGCGGCCGTTTTTCGACTGAATTAAATTTATTTTTGATGTCTTGGTCACACTATTTGGAGGGCCGGAACAAATTGCCTCGGGGGCTGGGTTCGGCCCGCGGGCCGCCAATTGAATAGCCCTGCCAGACAGACAGACAGGTGTCAGTGTGTGTCTGTTGTAAATGTGATCAAACCTCCAGTGGTTCGTCCTGATACGACCTCCAGGATGACGCTTCTGCTGTCCAGATCATCAGGGGGAACCAGAGTCTCCATCAGCTGAAATCACCGGAGAAATGAGAGATCAGCAGTAGAGACGCCACAGACACACTACTGACAGAGAAACACAGACACTGAGAGCTGAATCAGTGCAGACCTGCTTGTGGAGCCGCTCAACTCTTCTGCCCAGCTCTTCATGTTCATCTCGTAGGAGAGAAAGCATCTGCTGGTCTTCAGCACTGGTGTCTGGAACACACGAGGAACACTGACAGGATTACAGACACACAGGGGTGTAGCGGACATTTTAAAAGTGGGGGGGGGGACAGCTGTATCAGATCCAAAAGTTTACGTTCATATAATTATTAATCACCTGTTTCTAAATGGTCTGTCTCTAAAAGTGAGAGGGACAGATCCCCCCATCCCCCATGGTTGCTACGCCCCTGCTGACACAAACACTGAATTACTGACACACTGGAAAGATTACTGACACACAGGATTATCTGATACACAAACAGGATCACTGACACTGGATTACTGACAATGAATTACAGACAAACCAACAGGATCACTGACAATGGATTACAGACACCGTATTACAGACACAGACAGAACCACTGATGATGGATTACTGACACTGGATTACTGATGATTGGATCACTGAATATCAGACACTGCATTACTGACACAGACAGAATTCCTGACGATGGATCACTGACACAGACAGAACTGCTGATGGATTGCAGACAAACAACAAAATTACTGACACTGGATCACTGACAACGGATTACAGACACCGTATCACAGACAGAACCACTGATGATGGATTACTGACACTAAATCACCAACACACAAAATACTGAAACACAGACACCGGATCACAGACTGGATTACTGACACTGGATCGCTGACAATAGTTCACTGACACAGACAGAATTATTGATGATGGATTACTGACACACAAACAGGATCACTGACACTGAAACACTAACACTGGATCACAGACAGAATTACTGATGATGGATTACTTACACTCAAAAAGGATTACTGACGCTGGATCACTGACAATGGATTACAGACACAGTGTCACAGACACAGACAGAACCATTGACGATGGATTACTGACACTGGATCACTGACACACAAACAATACTGACACACAAACAGGATCACTGACACTGGATCACTGACACCGGATCACAGACAGAATTACTGATGATGGATTACTGACACACAAACAGGATCACTGACAATGAATTACAGACACAGTATCACAGACAGAACCATTGACAATGGATTACTGACACTGGATCACTGACACACAAACAATACTGACACACAAACAATACTGACACACAAACAGGATCACTGACACCGGATCACAGACAGAATTACTGACATTGGGTCACTGACAAATCACTGACACTGACACAGACAGAATTACTGATGATGGATTAATGACACAAACAGGATCACTGACACTGAAATACTGACACCGGATTACAGACACCGAATCACAGACACAGATGGAACCATTGACTATGGATTACTGACACCGGATCACTGACACACAAACAGGATCACTGACACTGAAACACTGACACCGGATCACAGACAGGATTACTGACTTTGGGTCACTGACAAATCAATGACAGACAGAATTACTGATGATGGATTACTGACACACAAACAGGATCACTGACGCTGGATCACGGACACCAGATCACTGACTGATAGAATTACTAACACTGGATTACAATACTGACACACAAACTGACACTGAATCACAGACAGATTACTGATGATGGATTACTGACACTGAATTACTGACACTGGATCACTGATGATGGAACATTGACAATCAGACACTGCATTACTGACACAGACTGAATAACTGACACTGGATTACTGATGAGGGAACATTGACACTGTATCACTGACAATGCATTACTGACAGACAGAATTACTGACGATGGATCACTGACACACAAACAGGATCACTGACGATGGACCACTGATACTGGATCACTGACGATTGATTAGTGACAATGGATCACAGACAATTACTGATGATGGATTACTGACACTGAATAACTGACACTGGATCACTGATGATGGAACATTGACAATCAGACACTGCATTACTGACACAGACAGAATGGCTGATGATGGATTACAGACACACAAACAGGATCACTGACAACAAATTACTGACACAGACAGGTACACTGCCACAGGATCACTAACACACACACACACACACACACACACACAAAATTACTGACACCGGATAACTGACACACATCAGTGCTAGTCAACACTTACTGTGAATGAGTGTCTGTAGGTCCTCCATCTCTCTGAGCAGCAGCTGAGTTTCCTCAAACGCCTCCATCAGCGCAGACGCGTCCAGCAGCCGCCGGTTTAACGCTCTCCGCTCGGCTTCACTCACCGCTCCGCTCTCTAAACGGCTACTAACGGCCCGGTGCTCGTCAACCGCGCGATTAACGAGTCTCCGGAGCGCGTCGTTCTGCAGGAAATCATCGCTTCTGTGGCCGCTGGATCTGCGGACTGTCGCGGTCAGAACACGAGGAGAAACCCGCTTCACGAGCCGCCACAGAAGCGCAGCCATCGCCGCATAAACAGAGGCTAGTTAGCTCTCAGCTAACCGGCTCAGCCAAACACATGACAGCAGGCGAACTCTCATACTAAACAGGACTGAGCATATTAGACTGGACATGAACTGGTCATCTAGATTAAAGAAGAGGTCAGGCAATGTACACAAGATCGCACATGGCTACAATAACACAGGAATAACCGGAACAGGAAGAGGCAATGAGGGGCATTACAGTCGGTGGCAAGAAGGGATACAGCTGCGGACGGAAGTTAACGATAACTATTTATTAAATTACCCATTAGTTGTATTTTATTACCGTCTGCCCCAACCCAAACATCACAGTAATGTAAAAAACAGTAATTATACAGAGTATTATTCATATTATTTAATAAATTATGCATAAATTGTCTAATACCCCCATGCCAAACCCTCAGAGTAAAGTAAAACAGTAGTAATTAGAGTATTATTCATATTATTTATTAAGTTACCCATTAAAATGTATTTTATTAACCTACTCTTACCCCAACCCTAACAGTAATGTAAAATACTAATTAATGTTGTAGTGCTATATAGTGAGTATCCGCAGCTGTATCCCTTCTAGGTCAGCGCTCACGGACTAAGAGTTCAGACTTTATTTAATAATTGTATATAGATATGACTAGAGTATTTCCATTTGTTTTTCAGGTTCTAATAATGTGATTTAATTAGACTTTACTAAAACAGCTTACTATTAAATATGTTTATATTAAATATAAATTATAATTATACCCGCTTCAGTGTAGTTTTCACTTCTGACTCTGAGCCCTCAGCGACCCCTGCAGGAGGAGCAGAGAAGCGCCACAACAGGAGGCTTTTAACGTTTTTATTCCAGTTCCCCTGTCTTGAATTTTCACGTTCTTCTATTTTAATTGTAGTACTAAATACATAACACTGAAATAAAACCAAATCTATAGAAAAAAATATATTAGATATCACTCCTTTCCGCGCATGCGCTTCTTCGTCATCTCTCATTCCCGCCGTAATAATGGACAGCCTCAGGTAACATTTTACTGGCTTAACTTATGAAAAACTCATCTGATCAGGGAAAATGTTTATAATATATGATAACTAATTAGTTTGCTAACTTGTATTGGTTTGGGAGCCTTTTGTTGACGCCAGTTTTAGCACGTTTAACCACATTTGAGGTGAAATCAACCGTTAAATGAGAGACGGAGATTCTGGATGCGGTTCCTCATTTGTTCCTCCGTCAATCACAGTAAATTAATGAATTATGAACTCATAATGAGCACACAGATCTGTGTTTGTTCAGTCAGCAGGAATTTCCTCTGAAAGATGCGCTTCAGGAGCTTCTACAGCAGGGGGAGGCACGCGCACAACAGATCAGTGACGCGCAGCGCGCTCTACTCTCACTGCAGGTGCGCACGCACGCACGCACGCACGCACACACACACACACACACACACACACACACACACACACACACACACCACACACACACACACACACACACACACACCACACACACACACGCGCGCGCACGCACGCACGCACGCACGCACACACACGCACTAACAAACACATACAAAATCACACACACAAACATTTGTTTCACTATATCAATGAGGACATTCCAAGGACCTAAAGTTCCAGAAGTAGTTTTTTTAACTAACTCCAAACCTCCAAACTATACTGAATTAAGTTGATATATTTTTTCTAACAGATCCGACTTATTGTTTCCGAAAACTGATCCGGAAAATTCGGAAAAGTCCCATTGACTTAACATTGAACCAAATTTTGTGAGCTCATAACTTTGCGCCAGACTGTCATACAGACTTAAGGTTGGGCTCATTTAACTCAGACTAACAATCTATCAATCACCGATCACCTTTTAACTTACTAGCCACACCCTAGCAACCACTTACCGCACCTTAGCAACTGTCCTATAGACTTCCATTGTAAAAAAAGTGTCATTGACTTTACATAGGAGACACTAACAACATACCAATCCATACTAGCAACATACTGATCCATACAATAAACACTAATCATAATAGCAACATGCTAATTCATACTAAATTCATGCTAACAACATGCTAGTTTATACTAGAAACATGCTAGCAACATCCTAATTCATACTAGAACCATGCTAATATATGTTAGCAACTACCTAGCAACTACTCAGGATGCCTTAGCAACCGCCTAGCAACAGCTCAGAACACCCTAGCAACACCTTAGCAACCACCTAGCAACACCTTAGCAGCGACCTTGCAACACCCTATCAACACCTTAGCAACAACCTAGAACATCTTAGCAACCACCTAGCAATGCCTTAACAACCACCCAGCACACCCTAGCAACACTTTAGCAACCGTCTAGCAACATCTTAGCAACCACTCAAAACACCCTAGCAACCATCTAGCAACATTTTAGCAAGCACATAAAACACCATAGCAACCGCATAGCAACAACTTTCAACCACATAGCAACAACTTAGCAACCACCTAGCATTGCCTTAGCAACCACTTAGCAACAGTTCAGAACACTTTAGCAACACCTTAGCAACCACACAGAACACCCTAGCAACGACCCAGAACATCTTAGCAACCACCTAGCAATGCCTTAACAACCAACCAGAACACTCTATTAACACCTAAGCAAGCGTCTACCAACACCTTAGCAACCACTCAGAACACCCTAGCAACCACCTAGCAACATTTTAGCAAACCACATAAAAGACCATAGCAACACCTTAGCAACTACTCAGAATACCCTAGCAACCGCAACTGCCTAGCAACATCTTAACAACTACCTGGAACACCTTAGCAACCAGTCAAAACACCCTAACAACGGCTTAGCAACTGCCTAGCAACCACTCAGAACACCCTAGAAACCTTTGAGAACACCCTAGCACTTAGCAACCACTCAGAACCCCCTATCAACAGCCTAGCAAGAAACATGCCAATCCATCCTAGAAACCTGCTAACCTGCATGTAGTTATAACTGTATAAACTGAAATAAACTGTTGGAGTGAGCTAACCCTTTAAGTGTTTACTGATGTCTCTGCAGGACTCTCTGGAGGTGATGGAGCGGAGCCGCGAGTCCGTCTGTTCTCAGGTCCGACTGAAGCAGAAGATGCTGACGGCGCTGCACTGCGATACGGAGACGCTTCAGTGCAGCATCATCCAGCTGCAGGCGCAGATTCAGAGCGCAGCCATGCAGAACCTGCAGCTCAGAGCCAAAATGGAGGATCAGCAAGAGCAGCGGCGCTCACAGCTGCAGGAGTTCAGCTCGTACCGCAGCCGCCTGCAGGCCTTCAGGTGCGCCATGAGCCCGCAGCAGAGCCCGGCACACGCCTGCGAGGAGCTGCAGATGAAGATGCAGGAGATCCGCAGACTCACACACACCTTGGAGGAGATGAAGAGGCAGCATGCAGACAGCAGATCCGGCCAGCACACGCAGGTCTCACACACTCCACACACATGAGCTTTCTGCTGGGAGACTTCTGTTTTCTTGACGAGAATAAATGTGAAATGTGAAGTGATGCTGACAACAGGGGTGCGGACCCAAATGCAGGGTTTATTAGCAGGAAGGGTCAGACAAGCAAAAGTCAACACAGTAGCAAACAGATGTGTACGGGCAATGCAGAGTCGTGGCAGATGGTCAAAAGGCAGGCAGCAGACAACGTAAAACAAACAAAGCAAAGCAAGGTTCAAACACAGAAGGCAAAGCAAGGAAACTATGGTGTAATGTTCACAATCAGTATCACAATGAGAGTGAGCCGTATATGTGTGTGTGTGTAATCAGTCCATGAGCAGCATCAGCTGTGGGAGTGTAATTAATGGAGACTTGGAGCAGGTGTGTGTGTTGCATGACTGGACCTTGTAGTCCATATACCCAAGACCGGCGCGTCCATAGAGGCGACCTCACTAGCACCCCAGCAAACCCCTACCCCCCCCCGCCGCCACCACACCCACCCCACCTCTACTCCACCCCCGCCACCCCGTACTCATCTGCGACAAACCTCCCCCCCTCCCCCCCAGTCCTCACTTTCATTCCCACACATCGCCTCCGGTCACTGGTTATTTCGGGTTGAGGGCAGCGTGATAGTCCTCTGCAGTGTTGTGGTTAATGCTAAGCAGGGCAACTAGTTTTTTGGGGGAGACACTCAATATTGTAATGCATCATTCTCAGAGGTAACTTTCCTCAACACCAGATATATCTATTAAAGCTGCAAAAAAGCTTATTTTTAACAGGTATAACAAAAAACAAAACACTTAATTTTTTAAATAATGTAAAGTACAAGAGTTACCACTTTACAATAAAGTCTCATTAGTAAATGTTCGTTAATGAGCAGTGAGAAATAGCCATATTATAGTTATATGTTATAGTTATAAATAGGGATCAGGTTTTTTCGCCCTAGAGTCGTTGTCATTTGATTTTGAGTATCTGCCGATGCTGAAACTCGATCCAATACTTCTATAATACATAAAGAATAAAATAGAGTGAAGAAACAGATCCAGGATGTTCCATTTATTTTATTCACCTTATTTTAACATTCAACAACTCTGTTAACAAAGCACTTCTGTGAGGAAGCCTGAACAATCCATAATAAATAACATCAATTCTTCACTTTTGGACTTCAGTGCAACAGTAAATCTGCTATAAAAACAAACAGCACCTCAACTTAAAATACCCGGCAGTAGGGTTGTCGCGATACCATTAATTCATCTTATGATACCAGGCCCGGATTGGCTAATCGGGAGGACTGGGAGAATTCCCGCTGGGCTAGGTTGTTTTTTGGCTGCGAGGGCTGGTGTCTCTAGCTCCTTGCACTCTCCGCAGTCGCGCTTTTTTTCATTTCTTTATTTATTTGACCATAGCCTCACTCTTTTTATTCATTATTTTGCCCCAGCTCCGCTCTTTTTATTTATTTTCTCGCAGCCCCGTGAGCAAAATGCAGCCCAAACAGCATCACCTTAGTGAATATAAGAATTTGAATAATTAATATTAATGAATATTACACCTGCTCAATGAAAATCAGATGATTCACTACATTAATAAATCTGACATGACTTGATCAGAAATCTAAAAAGGGGAGAAAAAGACACACCAAACACACCAGAACAACAGCGTCATTGTGGTCCAGTGGTCAGCACGTTGCGTTACTTCGCCGCCGACCCGAGTTCAAACCTCACCTGAGTAATTTATTTATTTTTTCATTTTTAGTGTTAAGACATATAATACTGTTTGGGTTACTTATTTAGGTGAACATATTTTATTTTATTTTTTGTGTGACCACCGTTACAAAGGGCTGGATATCTATAAAGAATTTTGCACAGAATATATATGCAGATATTGCAGGAAAGGACATCGTGGTGTTTTAAAGAATAGTGTTGGAGATTTAGCTCCCCTTTAATGTTCTCATATTTACGAAAAACATTTGAAGTTCTAAAGCAGCTGTTTCCTTGAAAAAGACGTGATGGTGTCATTAGAAACTGAACTGGAAATGACCTGATTTTAATAGAGTCAGTCATGAACTGAGGTGGGCTGGTCTAAGGCTTGAAACTCCAGGGCTGAAAAGGAGTCCCACTCTGGCCCTGTATGAAACTATACCAGCTGAAGTATCATGATGCCAGGTAGTATTGCAATACTGTAATTCATAACTAAATTATAAAGATAACAGTCAGAGATACTATATTTTGTGTTATAATAGGTCTACTTGAATGTAATTCATCATTCCCTTATTATTGAAAACAGTATTATTTGCACGTCACTTCACCTAAAATGTATTCACTCTTTTAGTTTATCTTGTAGAAAACTGACCAACAAAAACACATTAAAATCAAGATACAAATGATCCCCAATGACATGTGTTTAAAAGAGCATTTCTCCAACAAAATGAGGCTTTATGAACAGGTCTGAAACCGTTTCAGTGTTTCCTGTTGATATTTTGGGTTTTTCATGTATTTTGTTTTCAGTCTTATCAGGGAACAATCCAAAGTCAATCAAAATTTCACTGTGTGAGTCGCTCTTTTAAAGAGATTGTTGTGCTCGCTAAAAAATCATATTAACAGGAACAGAAATGAACAGATTGGAGCTGAAGCGTTAGAAAATGTGCAATAGGCTACCAGAAAAGGTGAGATTCTACACAGTTTTGCAACCTTAAAGGGCTCCAGACTATTCAGATCAAATGGTTTATTGCTGCACAATCGTGTGAGCATTTTAGTGACTGTTCCACATTCAACATTATCTATTGTAGATAAACCATTAATGACGATACTACCGTTCACAAACTACAGTGGCACCGCCAGTATTTTGGAGCCATAGTATCGTGATACTACCGTAGTACCGGTAAACCATGCAACCCTACCCGGCAGGCAATCACAAGTGTACATATCTCACAGTTTGCTATGTGAATGTTGTCGACATCAACTTTATAATACCTCCAGATCGCAGACATACTCGCGCTTTTAACTTTAAGCTGCTTCTGTGTTCTACTTTAATACTGTTACAATACGTGTAATACTGCCACATTTAACCAATAACGTCTCTGCAACAAAGTGATATCATGCTGCAAGCGCTGCTGTTTCAGTGTGAAGTCCAGAAAGAGGTCTAACTCTGTGCCACTGCATAACTATAGATGTGTTACAAAATAATGAGAATATATACATATATATATACACATATAGTATACAGTTGAAGTCAGAATTATTCACCCCCTTTGAATTGTTTTTTTTTTAATATTTCCCAAATGATGTTTAACAGAGCAAGGAAATTTTCACAGTATGTCTGATAATATTTGTTCTTCTGGAGAAAGTCTTATTTGTTTTATTTCGGCTAGAATAAAAGCAGTTTTTAATTTTTTAAACACCATTTTAAGGTCAATATTATTAGCCCCTTTAAGCTATATATTTTCTCGATAGTCTACAGAACAAACCATCATTATACAATAACTTGCCTAATTACCCTAACCTGCCTAGTTACCCTAATTACCCTAGTGAAGCCTTTAAATGTCACTTTAAGCTGTATAGAAGTGTCTTGAAGAATATCTAGTCTAATATTATTTACTGTCATCATGACAAAGAGAAAATAAATCAGTTATTAGAGATGAGTTATTAAAACTATTATGATTAGAAATGTGCTGAAGAAATCTGCTCTCTGTTAAACAGAAATTGGGGAAAAAAATAAACAGAGGAGCTAATAATTCTGACCTTAACTGTATGTTTGAGTCCTGATCGGGAGGGTAACGTTTGATTCCAATCGAGTCTGAAACCGCATGATCGGACATCCCTAATTATAAACCAATACAGCTGCATTTTAATAGTTATTACCTTACATGTGTTTAATGTTATTAACATTTAATAAAATGATTATGAGTTTAGCTCGATTACATTTTAATGCATCTAAGTAACTGACATCACCTAAGATTAATAAAAGGTTTTGTAGTTTTTATTACACCGACCTCAGTTAAATTAACTGACATTAAATGGACAGAGTTAAAGGGATAGTTCACCCAAAATTAAACCATTTACTCTCTCTTTACTTGTTTGGATGTTGGAAACCGGTAACCATTGACTTCCATAGAATGTGTTTTCCTACAATGGAAGTCAATAGTTACAGATTTTCAGCATTCTTCAGAATATCTTCATTTGTGTCAAACAGAGGAATGAAACTCATAAAAGTTTATAAAGCACTTGAAAGTGAGTAAATAGTGACCACATTTAGATTTTTGGGTGAACTGTCCCTTTAATGAACAAAACACCTATAAATAGTCTTAGGATTTTCAATGTCGCAGGCCGGATTAATACATGAAAATCATTGTTTTGACATAAATCAGCGATGACAGAGGTGTTAAACTGCTGCTCTGCAGTTTAGTTCCAGCCCTAATTAAACACACCTGATCAAACTGAGTCCTTCAGGCTTGTTTGAAACCTGCAGGTGAGTGTATTAAAGCAGAGCTGGAACTAAACTGCAGAGCTGCGGCCCTCCAGGAGCTGAGTTTGACACCCCTGAGCTATGAGGTGCCGTTTTAAACAAACACTAATAGAATAATCTGCATATTCTTCAAAAACACTCTAAACTTTGACTAATAAATAATTATTGACTGTATTGTGCAGTGCCCACGATATCAGTATGTGCAGGATCACGATCACCATATATTGAGTTATTGAATATCAGCGTATGTTTAATGACCACTCACACCTGTTTCCATCTTCAGGAGGACATCGAGTTTCTGAAGACGAGGATTAATGAAGCCAGACAGACGATGAAGGACAGCAGAGCTCATCTGGAGAATGAGAAACACACACACACACAGCTGAGGAGAGAGATCGAGGTACACTCTCATTTAATCAGACTGCTTTAACGCTTTAGATCGGCAAAACAGCAGATTATAGTGTGTGTGGGGAGAAATACAGCGTGTGTACGGTGTTCTGACAGCTGAGGGGATGATTTTCAGTTTCTAAAACATAACAAGATAAGTGTGCAAAGGTCTCACACACACAATTTTGAGTAAAATTGTTTGGGTGCAGTACCAGACATGACCACCAGGTTCTATTAGTAACCATATAAGAGAAGAGGTCAAATGTCACTTCTACTGTTGATCACGGTCAGAAACTCGCACACAGCACCTTTAAGTGGTTGATGTCCAGCTGTTCTCAGAGCAGTTTTGGTCATCTCTCAGATCCAGAGGCGCCGGTGTGAAGCCATCCAGAAGCGTCTGCGCTGTCAGCTGAAGAAGACTCAGTCCAGCCAGCGCCGTCTGCGCAGCGACATCACACACATGCAGAAGCAGCTGGAGGATCTGCGGCGTCTGGAGGAGCGATAAACACACTACAGCCTTACCTTACCTCTGATCTAATGCACACTTGCAGGTAAAACACGAGCACACTACAGCCGTACCTCTGCGCACACTCATGCTTTAATGCAAAATTGCTCATTTAAAACATGTGCACGGTTAGATAGATCAGCGTTCAGATTCAGTGTTCAGTCAGAGTGTGTGTTTGGAGGATTTCTGTTCAATAAATGAGCACACTCTGAAAAAGACGAGTGTTTGTGCTGCTCAGTTTCACACTTCCTTACTTGAGTGTTTGTCTTGTTTCTAGTCTAAATATCTTAAAGTCATTCATTCTCCTGCAGCTTATTCCCCTTATTCATTAGGGGTTGCCACAGCGGAATGAACCGCCAACTATTCCAGCATATGTTTCACATGGGGCGTCAGTGTCAACGATTCCCATTCACTTTGAATGGGTGATGTTAAGCGTTGCCGAACTGAATTGTGGGAAGCATCAGCCAATCAGAACACTTTATGCAAATTCCCCAGCTCAGACATTAGCCGATTGAGGCCTTTTTTATTGGCTGATGCTGCTATGATGATCGCGTCAGCCCCAAGCGTTGACGCTGAAGCCCCATGTAAATCAGGCGTAAGTAACCCAGAGGCAGTGAAGAATGGCAGCAGGACACCGGCGCTCATTTCCTGGTCATTTATTAAAGTCACTGTGCAGCTGTTGAGTGCAACTGTACAACGTCACATGTTTAAAGGAAACATGCACATACTGTGAGGTCAAAGGTCACGATCATCGGCGGACTGACATGTGACCAGAGCGATGGACTGTAAGGCAAATAACTTAATCTGAGCAGAACTCCTTCATCACGTGTGTGTGTGTGTGTGTGTGTGTTGAGATTCAGTGTCCATCTTTGCACAATTGAGTCCCAGAGTCCTGACAGCTCTCGTCATCGCTCGCTCTTATTCACACACACGCGCTCCTTTTCAGAAAAAACAAGTCAAGCTTTTCCTTAAAGCAAGCTGAATGATCCGCCAGCGGGGTTAGCTAAAGAAACGTCTTCAGATTATTTCATTTAACACGCACTGCAGATTATCTAGCTTGTTTTAAGGAGAAACCCGATTAATTTTGACAGTTTTGTCTTCTGAAAAACACACGTTTATATTTACAAATACAGCAAGAGGAAAACCAATAGTGAAAATAAAAGCCAAACCAATAAAACCAGTAACAATCATAAAAAATACAGAGCTGTCACACCATTAACCACATCCAAGATAAAAGTCTGTATTTACATAATATATACATGTGCACTGTGTGTATTTATCTATATATGTAGAAATACACACATATACTGTACATCAAATACTAATATATATATATATTTATATATATATATATATATATATATATATATATATATATAGAGTACAATATATACTTTTATTTTGGATGTGATTCATCGCGATTAACTGTTTGTCAGCACTAATAAAAACGAGCTGTCAAACGATTCATCACATACAAGATAAAAGTCTGTATTTACGTGTGTATATTTATGTATATATATATATAAATACACACACACTGTGCATAAATGTATACAAGGAATATATTTACATATATATTTATATATAATTTCATTCATTCATTCATTCATTTTCTTTTTAGCTTAGTCCCTTTATTAATCAGGGGTTGCCACAGCGCAATGAACCGCCAACTATTCCAGCATATGTTTTACACAGTGAATGCCCTTCCAGCTGCAACCCAGTACTGGGAAACATCCACACACACTCATACACTACGGACAATTTAGCTTATCCCCTATAGCGCATGTCTTTGGACTTGTGGGGGAAACCAGAGCACCAGGAGGAAACCAACACGGGGAGAACATGCAAACTCCACACAGAAACACCAACTGACTCAGCCGGGGCTCGAACGAGCAACCTTCTTGCTGTGAGCCGATTGTTCTACCCACTGCACCACCGTGCTGCCCTATATATAATTTATATTATATATATTATATATAAACATATTTTATACCACAGTCATGCACATATTTATATAGACAAATACACACAGTACGCACCATATAACTATATTTAGTAAATATGAACTGTTATTTTGGACGTGATTAATGGTTTGATGGCACTAATAAAACACATGTGGCACCGGCTCAGACTGACGGCACGCGGGTCCCTCAGCATGCGGGACGTGACCAGACAGGAAGTCAGAGGAACCACCTCCGGGTGGGTCAGTGCTGATTGTCTGATGCGTTACAGAAGCAGCGTGGAGCAGTGCGGTGTGCGGTTCACGGGTCAGGCGGTGGGTCCTGGGCCCGGGGCAGTGGGGAGGGCGGGCGGGGCTCCAGCGGTGGGAGAGCTGCTCTGTGTCTGCGTCTGGAACTGCAGCAGCTGCTCAGGGCTGGACAGGTTCTTCAGCACAGCGTTCTCCTGCTCCAGCTGACTGTTCCTCTCCATCAGCTCCTTAATCTGCTCCTTCAGCACCTCCACCTCCTCACGCACCGCGTACATCAGGTGGCTCTTCACCAGGTCCTGCCACACACACACATCATCTTAGTTTCTGTCGACACTAAAGAGGATATTTTGAAAAATGTTGGAAACCAGTAACCATTGACTTCCATTGTAGGATAACTGCAATATACTATGGAAGTCAACGGTTACCGGTTTAAAATTATTCACAATTAGGGTTCAAAAGAAGAAAGGAAACGAAAAAAAAACACAATTTGTGAATTAATAAATGATGATTTTGTGTGTGTGTGTGTGTGTGTGTGTGTGTGTGTGTGTGTGTGTGTGTGTGTGTGTGTGTGTGTGTGTGATCATCCGATGAGAACAGAGAGAACACAATGTTCTTCATCCAGTGGGTGGAGCTGCTCTCATATACAGAGCATCAGAGCCAGTGCTCGCCTAGCAACAACAGCACACACACAAAATGCACGCACATATCAACACGCCCTGCACATGCACACACACACATAAATGCAAACGCATAGACACACACACCAACATGCCATGCACACACATATGTATACACATACATTCATACACAACCACTATATACAAATACACAAATCAACACACACACACACACACAGAGACACACACATTCACAAACACTATATACAAATACACACATCAACACACACACAGACAGCATTACACACTCACAACCACTATATACCAATACACACACGCTCACACTAACACTTCATACAGACACTCGTTTACAAACACACACACACATCAACACACACACACTGCATACAGTCAGACACTCTCATATACAAATACAGTGCACACACACACACACAAACCATTGCATACATGCACTTATATAAAAAGAGTTTGACTTGTTATGGACATACAGCTTGTTTACAGTATTATACACACATCTGTGCACTCAAACCCCACACACACACACACACACACACACACACACACACACACACAATTGAATGCAATAGGAAACATCACAGAAATAATATTGATAACAGCAGATGTGAAGTGACGGTGATATTCTCCAATAATCAACATCCTCAAGAGCAGGAGAGATCACTCCAGCGACTCAAAATAATCAGATTATTCTGCATTTCAGACACTTCATGAAGGAGAACTAACACAGTTAATCAAGCACAGCAGACTCCTCATGTCTATCCACATCATATACGGCTTATTTATTCATCTTTAATGCCATATCAGCAGCATTGACTACATGCATGGTAATACTTGCACTATATAATCATTTACAATCAGAACTGTGTCTTAATTATCAGTCATTGTAGAAAAAATATTTACAACAAAACAACAACGCTGATAAAAGCTCATGCAAGATGCTTCAGTTTGATCAATGATCAATAATGTATAATTCCTCCCTTTTGAAACACTTTCTTAAAATATTTCCAGAACACAAACATTCTCCAACATCCTTTAATATATATATATATAGTCTAATAAAATATGTTTTATCATCAAAACATTCTTGCAAATAGGTGTTTCTTCCCCTTTCAGTAAATATGCATGACACTATATACTGTATAAGTGCAGGTTAGCTGTGTTTATACACTGTCCAGCCGACACACCTTCACTGTGCTGATGTTTGACTGTAATGTAGTGATAATGTGCATCTTCTGTCAAGCTGTTTTGATCAATAATTATCATGAAAATCACTATATAAGCAGTAAACTTGACTTGAGTTGAATATTGAGTGCATTATTAATGTCATCATAGGCGTGTGCAGTAGAGCCAGGGCGGATTTAACCAATAAGCCATTTGGTGTCCCCAATGAATATCTAGAAGCACACATTATACCTATATATTCTATATAACAGTTTGAGATGATATTTTGTATGGCAAGGGGCGAACAAATAGAATTTTTACATAATTATTACATGCGTGCAAGACGAAGACAGCTAAATAAAGGAATAAAAACATAAAGGGTCCATGTTAGGACTGAATATTAGGCTGGAATTACACAGGGCCCCGCTAATCTGTAAATCACCCCATAAACCACTATATAAGATATAGATATCGTATAATACAGATATAATATAATGATGAGACTCACCATGGCTTGCTCGATCTTGTTGTCTATGGCCACAACACTGGCTCCTGAGGAACTGTGGGAAATACAGAAGAACACACACACACACACACACACACATCAGACTCCTTCATTCAGTGCATCAGATCAGACAGCAGAGAATAAACACAGAGGTGGAGGACAGGGCTGTTCCTCTGCACATCATCATGATCATCATCATTATTATTATTAATATCTGCCAGGGCAATCCACATTCACACACACTCTCCAGCGCTCACACAGACACCCCAAAACTCAATGCACACAGACACACTCATATTCAAATACACACATCAACACAGAAATAACACACAAACACAACCACTGCATACAAACTCCAGTACACTACAAATTCTCACATCAACACACACACACACACACGCATACAGTTGCTAGCTACACGAAACACCACACAGTCACACACATACACACAAACCACTGCTGCATACTCACAAAGAAATAAAGAACACACACACACACACACACACACAATCAGACTCATTCGTTCACTGCATGACATCAGATCAGACAGCAGAGGTGGAGAACAGGGCTGTTCCTCTGCAGATCATGAGGATGATGATTATTAATAACCCCCCGGTGCTCCACATTCACCTGTTCTCCGGGCTGAGCGGACTCGAGCTCTCCAGAACCGACGACAGAACCGAGATGGAGAAACTCCGGAAAACACCGACATCCATCGGCAGAGCGAAACACGGACAGTCCATCGCGTCGAGCTCACATTCTCGCTCGAGTGTGTGTGTGTGTTATCCGCTAAAACACCTGCTCGACACAAAGCCTCCGAGCGAAGCAGCGCAGATCCGCAGACAACCAGAGCTCAGCGCACGGCGGCACGCTATTGGCTGACCGGCAAATCATTTGACTAATATATGCGCAACCACGCCTACATATGAGCACAGCCGACAGCAGGGGGCGCTGACTACACTAAACAGATAAACAATGAGGGTAAAGTCTAGAAGGGATACAGCTGCGGATCATTTCTGTGACACTCACTGTACAACAATAATTCATATATTTACATTACTGTGAGGGTTGAGTTTACGGCTAGTGTTAATAAAATACAATGAATGGTTGATTTAATAAATAATATAAATAATACTCAGTATAATTACTGCTTTTACAAAACTGAGGATTTGGGTAGGTGTTAATAAAATACAATTTAATGTGTAATTTAATAGGTAATGTACATAATTCTCCTAAACTTGTCTCTTCTAGCAACAACCAACAATGACTAAAGGACTGATTCTCATCAAAACACACAGAATGGACAATAAAACAAAGATAAATGACATATTTACCCTCCTGAAAGTTGAACTCGCAGGTCTAAAAAGACCCAGGCACCATTTTCATTCATTCATTTTCTTTTCGGCTTAGTCCCTTTATTTATCAGGGGTTGCCACAGTGGAATGAACCGCCAACTATTCCAGCATGTGCTTTACTCAGCGGATGCTATTCCAGCTGCAACCCATTACTGGGAAACACTCATACACACTCACACTTATACACTACAGCCAGTTTAGTTCATCAATTCCCCTATAGCGCATGTGTTTGGACTGTGGGGGAAACCGGAGCACCCGGAGGAAACCCACACCAACACGAGGAGACCATGCAAACTCCACACAGAAACACCAACTGACCCAGCAGGCACCATTTTAACAGCAGAAAAAATCTAAACTTCCATCCTGAAGTGTGGTGGCTTTTTCTAAAATGACCCAATCATTAGAAAAATGTATTAATTTATTTATTAATTTTCTCTGTTCATGAAGGATGAACACATTCTGGGGTACCACAGTTGTCCATCCGTTACATAAGAATATATTCATAATAAATAATAATTAATAAAAAAAAAGAATTTTTTCAGAAATGACATATTTCAGGTTCAACATAAAATATTGCTAAATAAAATGTAAACACTGTACATGCCAGCTTTGTCACGATGCATATGGGCTCTGAGAGCATGCGTCAATACTACCGCCATATTTGTACAGGCCTCCCAGGACAAATGTCATTCAACCGCACTTAGTCCAGACCATGTGGTAATGACAAACAAAGAAAACAAAGCATAAAGGCAGCACATTTCATAGGTAAGATGTTTTGTGCTCAACATGTTATTGATGATAATACAGTCACTACTGACCTGACCATAAGCCAAAGTAGCACCAACATGCACTATAATACTCAGCTTATGCTAGTGTTGTTGAATAAAATCAGCAAACAATGAAAAAGAAATATGACAACAAGACGCTGCGCTGCCACAAACTTGCATTACTGTGGGCAAAATGAAGTGACGGCTAGTTTTTGAAGTAACTCATAAGGGTGTCTGAACAGTGCCTGCGCCTCAATGTGCACACTGTCCACCCTAAATTATTGAAGATTACAGATGTTCTATACCATTTAGATCAGAAAGCTGGATCTGCACATTGAGACGCAGGGATATCAATGGTCCACACGAGTCGTCCATAACGGAGATTCATGCACAGACGAATCGCTCCCTCTGTTAAGCCAAAGTCACACTAGAGTTTGAGCTTGTGAAATTCTGTCGCACGGCGCTGCGAAAAGCGGCGGGATTAAACAAGATGATTAGACATTAATAAAGCAAGCGATTGCTCCATGTTTTAAATTTCTGTTCAGAGAGGTCATGTTTTAATCCTGGATTGATCTCACGCAGTCAAGTGATGCTATTTTGCAGGTCAGAGTTCACCAAGCTTGAACTTTGCACCGCAGCAACCTGCGAAACTCGACGCATGACCCTGCGTTTCCGGTCTGACGCATTCACGTGCGTATGAATGGAAGTCTATGAGGAGTAAAGTCCAGTGTGACCGCGGCTTTAGAATGAGAGGTGACAGCAGGAGGGGGGTGGGGGTGTTCCAGGACACGGATTAGACCAAATTTAACAGGGAGGGAGGATAATACATCTCCATACACACAAACACACACTCTTTGTCAGGAATGTCCATGCGATCACTGATCCTTCACTGTAGAAAAGTGATGTCAAATTATAATTTTCATAATTTAAAATAATATTTGCATACTGACCAGCGGGAAACTCCCGATCATAGATATGCGTGTATATGTGTCACGATCACCAGCGATCTGGATCACTGGAAAACATGCACTAATGGACTACAAATCCGCCATTTCATAGACTACAACTCCATACATGCACTCCGCTCACACACGTTCCTTATCCTGACTGATTGCACACACACACCACCGGAGGATTGTCAAGGACTGATTACACACACTATTTAAGCAGTACAAACACATAGTCGCTCACGTTTCCTTTGTGTTGTTTTTCCGTGTTTTGCTCCTCGCCTTGTTTCACTGATTATCCCTGCCTGCCTTCTCGCCTGTTACTTTGACTACGTTTCTGGATTGCCTTCATACATCTGTCTACACCTGTGTTGGCCATTGCTTGCCCGACTTCCTTAATAAACCTGCATTTGGATCCGAACCCTGTTGTCAGCATCACATCCCAGGGTTACAATATGTGTATATCTCTGGCTCTGGATGGCCACAGTCCTCCACTGCACCTTGATCCCACATTCATTTAAAGGAGAGTTACCCTGTACTAAAATGGCGGCTCTACTGACGCATTCCTTCCAATAGACAACAGCAGCAGCGTAGGCGGCATCTAATATAAATATCTATGGTTTATGATGCTGTTATTCATGTTTCTGTCTGCATTCAGATTAAGATCATCCAGATGATGATAACAATACAATGCATTTTGTAACACCACAAAATAAACACTTTTTTCCAACCATACGATCACAGAAATCACAGCCTTAATACCTCAAATTAAAGCAAAAAAATAAATAATCATGGAAAATTTGATAGATATTAATATGCATGATCAAATATGGTGATTTCCCCTTTATAACTGAACCGAGTGTCTGACTGCTGCTGTGTGGACAGCTCCAGCGGTCATTAATCATGTTCATTAGTGCTGCACAATATATCGCTGAATCATCTTTATAATAGCCTGTGTAATATATGCGTCACAGACACACGTGATCAATTATATTTATTTTATCTGTTGATTGTTTACCTAAATTTGACCAATCAGATGAGGCCGTGCTATTTTTAGCCCCGCCTCCACAGTAGTTACTGTTCTGCTATTGGCTGGAGTGAATTAACCCAGAGCTGAATATAAACACTAAATGGGCGGAGTCGAGACGAGAGAGAGGATGACTACAGCCAATCAGAGTCAGAATATCTGCATATCAGGTTTACACTCACTCAGAGTGTTTAAGAGTGAGTGTTTCTAGACTAAATCATGCAGCGCTATTGTCCATCCATCTGACAACCCCCGTCCATCGTCCATCCATCGCCCCCCACCCCTCCCCCCTCCCCCACCCCACACACACAGTCATCATCATCAGCGCTGGTGTTTACCTGCAGAACTCCTCCAGTTCCCAGAACAGCATCTTCTCGTCTCTCTCATGGAGCCCTCGATTAAACACACCGCAAACGAGGAGATACACACACATACACCTCCAGCCGGACCCTCAGAACAAGACCAGAACCAGGCCCGACACACACACACACGCATCACTGCAGTCACATGACCAGCTGCCGTTACATAAACCGCCAGTGCAGATTAGAGGACGCAGCCAATCAGGAGCTGCGCTTCAGACACACACACACACCATATGTCCATGAACATGTCAGAGTGTGTGTGTGTGTGTGTATGCTTCAGTGCAAGCACAGCATGAGCTCAAGCAACACACACACAAAGACTGAGGAAAACACAACATGCTAACAGAGGAGAGCATGCGCAGAACACACACAGACACACACACACACACACACACACACACACACACACACACACACACACACACACACACACACACACACACACCGTGCTTCTATGATCACCGGGGAAACGATTAAATAAAGACAGTTGAGTTAGCTGTAAAGCTCACTCAAAGTGTGTGAGTGAGTGGATGCGTAAGTGAGCGAGTGTGTGTATGTGTGAGGAAGTGTGTGTGTGAGTGAGCGTGTGTGTGTGTGTTTGTGTTTCTCAGATCAGTTTGCAGCACTGAAAATGAAAATATCTGCACAGACTGGTTGTCTTAGAGATGTGAAGCTGTGTGTGTGTGTGTGTGTGTGTGTGTGTGTGTGTGTGTGTATTTCAGCTGTGTATTATTCTTCAGAACTGTATATAGGGCCCAGGGCACATAGCAACTGTTGCTAAGGTGTGCTGGTCTTGTAAGTAAGTGTTCTGATTGGCTGAAGGTCTCGAGTCTGTTATGTAAGAGAGAGCAAGTCATGCAGCACATTCTACACTCAAACACACACACACACACACACACACACACACACACACACACACACACACACACACACACACACACACACACACACACACACACTGAGACTGATCAGAGCAGACAGGCCATCAGCACTGACATGAACACAAACACACACTGATGTTCCAGGTGTCAGATTATGTGCTGCTCAATCACTCAATCAGATTACACACACACACACACACACACACACACACACACCCTGTGTAAAGCTGCAGCGGTGCATTAGGCTGATCTGATGCTGAGAGACTGAACACACTCTCTCCTGTCTCATTACTGTAATGAAGCTTTATATCAGCACTCAACACAACAGAGCAGCAGAAGAGCTTCAGTGTTCCTGGAGAAGCAGCAGCAGTGTGTTCTTCATCATCCTATAATCACAGCCCAAACTGATGGAACACACACACACACACACACACACAATGTGTGACAGCAGTAAGGGTGGTAAAACAGAAGAAAGAGTTTCTAAAAGCAGAATGAGTGTGGTCTGTGTGGAGATAAAGAAGAGTTTCTGCATCCTGCAGTAAAGCACGACACACACACACACACACACACACACACACACACTGGAGACACACTGACACCTGCAGGACACACACAGTACTGCAGCTCAGAACACTAGCACACACCCATCCTAATAATATACACTCACCGGCCACTTTATTAGGTACACCTGTCCAGCTGCTCATTATTGCACATGTCTAATCAGCCAATCACATGGCAGCAGCTCAGTGCATTTAGGCATGTAGTCATGGTCAAGAGGATCTGCTGCAGGTCAAAGCGAGCATCAGAATGGGGAAGAAAGGGGATTTAAGGGACTTTGAACGTGGCATGGTTGTTGGTGCCAGACGGGCTGCTCTGAGTATTTCAGAAACTGCTGATCTACTGGGATTTTCACGCACAACCATCTCTAGGGTTTACAGAGAATGGTCCGACAAAGAGGAAATATCCAGTGAGCGGCAGTTCTGTGGGCGCAAATGCCTTGTTGATGCCAGAGGTCAGAGGAGAATGGCCAGACTGGTTCCAGATGATAGAAAGTCAACAGTAACTCAAATAAGCACTCGTTACAAACCGAGGTGTTAAGAATTCTCCATGTATGCCTGTCAAAGAGTATGTACACGCAGTACACCAAGTGCGCCACAAGGTGGCACTGCTCTACCACATGTGGACATTTAGTGAACTGATCCCAGACATCGTGCTTTAGTGTTGCATCAGCCATTTCATCTGGAAAGTTCGCTCGATTGCTCGCATTATTGTGACATTGTATGAGTGACAGACAAAGTAAGTTTAATGTTACTTGCTCTTTTATACTGTTATGTTATAATTGAATCAACAGCAAACACTGTTTAGCAGTTTAAATCTGTTATTATTCACGATCTGTTTACTATCGCGATCTGTTTATTGCAGGTGATTGTGCCCTGTAATATGAGACGCTGATCCTTTAAAGTGTAAAATAACGATTATTATAATTTGTATTACCAAAGTAATATGTCTACATTTGATACTTTTGTATACTGAGATATATTTCAGTTTATTTGTTATTCGGTATAAGAACATTTCAGTGATTTAATTTGTAATTATTTTATTCTTTGTTGTTCTCAGAAACCTTGCATATGTCAATCTGAGCAATCATTAAAGCTTCATATATCATCCACTACTGACTCCAAGTTCTCTGATCGGAACCCTGTGGCGGTTAGCAAACATCGGTCCAGTAAATTAATCCCTAATCGTAACATGGTCCTTCGAGCCGGAGGCTAACTACTACAGACATGTCAGTATCTGAAGCAAACTCTTCCAGTCCAGCTCAGAGGTCAGGGAGACCACGCACACTTCCTGCGCATCTGGAAAACTATATTTTGGATATTAATCTTCCTAGTTGTCTTCCACCGAGCACTTCTGCAGTGAATGCAGCTGGAGATATAATGGCATCATCTACGCTCACCCCTATGAGTGGATCAGAGCAAATTCAGTCAAAGGAAGGACTTTCATTAAGAAAACTGATGGAGAACATCTCCGCAGCAGAGCAGGAGGAATCAGAGGAGATCGCCCAGCTCACAAGCAGATTGGCTCTTTATGAGAAAAGGCAGCAGCGTCGACAGGATATGTTGCAGCGAATTAATGCATTCCTACGTGAAGAGGAAGCCGACAGCCTTACAGCACAAGGTGCAGGCGCAGCCATACAGAAGGGAGCACATTCCCACGAGTCTGTTTCTCACATTTCCTCGACTGCTGAACACTTCTCAAAGAAACCATCTATTTATTTAGCATCTCAGCCTGCATTAATGAGCCCAGAACAGAAGAGATCTGACCTCCCTCCTATCTCATCAGCACCAGTAACTCCTAATACACCTAATGTAGTCCAGTCTACTTTCATAGCCCCGCCTGCATCGCAGACGCTTCCATTACACAATGTGAGTTCCATTCACTCTATGCCATCATCATATTTCATGTCTCCACGACTGCCCGCTGACTCAGACGCAGCACAGAAACAAATACGCACACCTGTACAATACGGACATCAGTCACCCCCAAACCTTAGAAGGTCCTCAGGCCTGGAGGATGCTTCTCAACTGCCCCAGCAGCAATGGGCCATAAATCATCCCGTTACAGTGCCTCACATGCAGCCCTCTGTAGCCCATCCAGGCGATCATTATGCCTATTCAGCACAGCCTGATTACCATAGTGATTATCACCAGCCATACGCAGAGCACCCAAATGTCTGGCCACAGCCTGTTGACTATCGTTCAGCACCCCCAGCTCCAATGCCCCTGTATGGAGCACCGAAGCCTTCAATTCCAGATTTCGTTGCAGACAATGAAAGAGATTTCGCCAATTTAAAACTGGCACTTGACAATCTACTAGATCCACATCCTGAACTATCAGAGAAATATAAGTATCACGTGCTGCTTGAGCATCTCAAGCTCCCAGAGGCTCAGATGATCGGCCAATCATGCCGACATGAAGCTCACCCTTATACATCAGCAAGCAAGCTCTTCAGTTACATTATGGACAGCCTCACCAGTTAGCTCAGAGCGAAATCGCAGCTATTCTGAATGCTCCAGATGTTAAAGTTGGTGATGCTAGTAGCTTCCAGTCGTTTGCCCTGAGAGTTCACCTTCTTGTGAGTATGCTGTTATCTCTGGAAGGATCCAGAGGTATTGAACTCAGCTGCTGTTCCCACGTAGACAGGCTCCTTAGCAAACTCCCTAAGTATCTCAGAGACAACTTCATTGAATATTTGCAGATACAAGGCAAGCTGAATGTCTCCTGTCTTAACCCATATAACCTCAGAGACTTCTCTGGTTGGCTTCAAAGTAAAGCTCAGCAGCAGCGCCTGTCCAATAAGCTAGTTGAACGCTATCAGAAGGAAAAGTTCATTCCCCAACCACACGGGAGAACTTCGTCGCGACCTAGAGGTCAGAGTACTTTAGTCTACCATGGGGTAGAGTCCCAAAGCAATAGAGCTCCTAAGCTGGAGTCTCAGCCCCCTCAGTGGAGAAAATCCAAAGTGCATTGTCTGTTCTGCCACAGTAGAGATCACTACATAACACAGTGCTCAGATATTAAGGAGCAGTCAGCAGATAACCTCATGCAGTGGATAGTAGATGGCAAAAGATGTTGGAAGTGTGGTCGTTCTCATTCCCCAGAAAGCTGTAATCTAAGAAAACCATGCGGTATGTGTGGAGAAATACACCTTCAAGTGCTCCATGGAGCTGCAGAGAAACGATCCAAAGCTAATCAGACGACTGCACTGAGTAGTAGGATATATCTCACCCCCTCTAATTCCTCAGGTCGAGTCTTGCTGAAAGTGGTGCCAGTGCTGCTGCATAACGAGGACAGGACCATTGAGACATTCGCTATACTTGATGATGGTGCAGAACGAACCATGCTGCTGCCCACAGCAGCTCAGAAGCTGCAGCTGGAGGGTAAGGAAGAAACCTTAGCCTTACGCACTATTCGCCCTGATGTTACATTCCTTACTGGTTCGATTGTTGCCTTTGATGTGTCTTCCATGCTCAATTCTGGAACTAGATATAAAATTCACAATGCATTTACTGCTGCTGGTTTGGATCTGGTGGAGCAGAGTTACCCTATAAAAGCTCTCCAACGCAAATATGCGCACTTAAGGAATCTTCCGCTGCAGCCCTTCAAGAATGTGCAACCCTTGTTGTTGATTGGCTCAGATAATAGCACTCTGATCACAGCAGAGAAGACAGTTCAAGCCAGCAATCAGATGGGACCAGTTGCGGTCCGAACGAAGCTGGGCTGGGCTCTTCAAGGCCCAGAAGGCCTCCCAAATCAAGGTACCACCAGGACTCAGAGCTATTTCTTCACTGCCTCAGCAACACAGGACACGCTTTATAGAGATGTGGAAAGACTGTGGCAATTGGACTCATTACCTTACCGCAGCGAGAAGGTTGTAATTCGGTCTAGACAAGACCAAGAGTCCATCAAGATTCTAGATACTAAAACTCGCAGATTATTGGTTAATGATGTGCAACGTTATGCCACCCCACTCTTACGCCCAGCGGAAGCTCCTAAGCTGATAGCTCCCCAAGAGTCTGTACTAGCCAATCTACGTAACACAGAAAGGAGACTCCGAGATCAGCCGGAGAAAGCAGCTGCTTATAAGGGAGAAATGAACAGGCTGATTCAAGCTGGCTATGTGAAGCAGATTACCGCAGAGGAAGCTAGGAGCTCAGAGGAGTCTTGGTATTTGCCACATCATCTCGTTTATCATAATGATAAAGCACGGCTAGTGTTTAATTGTTCCCACGTGTACAAGGGCACCTCCCTAAATGAACAATTACTGCCAGGTCCGAACCTGGGGCCTTCCCTCATTGGGGTCCTACTGCGATTCCGGCAACATCAAGTGGCAATCAGTGGGGATATAAGAGGAATGTTCCACCAGGTTCGCCTGTTGCCTGAGGACACTCCTCTGTTACGGTTCCTTTGGAGGGACTTACAGCAGGAAGCCCCACCAGAGATATATGAATGGCAGGTGCTACCTTTCGGGACAACTAGTAGTCCGTGCTGCGCTATCTACGCATTGCAGAGGCATGTCAAAGAACACCCATGCAGCACTCCAGGTCTCATTGAGTCAGTTGAGCGCAGTTTCTATGTTGATAATTGTTTGGAGAGTCACCCCAATGTTGCAGCAGCCCAAGCCAGGGTTAATGACTTGCGTAGCTTACTGGCGGATTGTGGATTTGATATCAGACAATGGGCTAGCAATCAATCCTCAGTTGTGGCTCACCTACCCCCCGAAGCTAAATCTAAGGACATGGAACTGTGGCTGGAGCATAATCGGAGTGATCCGAGAGAGCCTGCATTAGGACTCTGCTGGAACTGCAGTTCAGATACACTGGGCTACAGATATCGACCCATTGAGCATTCAACTCTTACCATGCGCACAATCTATAAGATACTGGCCAGTCAGTACGATCCGCTAGGCTTCCTTACACCCTACCTAACCAGGGCTAAAGTTCTTGTGCAGCAGCTGTGGGCAAAGAGGAGAGACTGGGATGATCCAGATCTCCCTCTGGATCTCTGTGAATCCTGGAAGCAATGGGAGAGTGAATTGCCACATATCAGTGCCATCTCAATCCCTCGTAGTTACCTTCCAGATAGAATGGATCAGCCCAACACTGAACATCACCTTCACGTTTTCTGTGACGCCTCTGAGAAGGCCTACGGAGCAGTAGCCTACCTCTCCTCTACACAAGGTGGTGCTAACAATGTATCATTCGTCATGGCCAGATCAAAGGTTGCCCCTAAAAGGCAACAGACTATGCCACGACTGGAGTTGTGCGCAGCGCTGGCAGGAGCGCAGCTCGCCAATCTGATCCAGTCAGAATTGTCAGTCACACTGCAGCAGACTACACTGTGGACAGACTCCACAACAGTTTTGGAGTGGTTGCAATCAGAGTCATGCAGATTTAAGGTATTCGTTGGTGCTCGTGTATCAGAGATACAAGAACTTACAGATCTGCGAGCCTGGCGTTATGTGGATACGCTGAGTAATCCAGCGGATGACTTGACAAGAGGGAAGAAGCTCCTAGAGCTAGCTACCCCCAACAGGTGGAGTAAAGGGCCATCTTTTCTGTTGCAAGCTCCTGAAAGTTGGCCAGAGAAACCACATACTGCTCCACTACTCCGGTTAGATGAACTGAGAAATATAACACTCTGCAACTTAGCATCAATACAACATCACAACAGTGTGCCAGACGCAAGTCAGTTCACCTCATGGAAGGACCTGGTCGAAGCTGTTCGCCTCCAATATCAGGGTACAGGAGAGACTGATCATACTCAGCCTAGCAATAGCTACCGCACAGCTGAACTTACCCTTCTAAGAGCATGCCAAGCAAGCAGCTTTCCGGAGGAGCTCACCTCTCTTAAGGCAGGTCAGCCAGTTCGTATCAACAGCAGGCTCAGGCACTTAGCACCAGAGCTGGATGAGGCAACTAACCTCATCAGAGTAGGAGGGAGGTTACGACGGATGCAGCAGATCAGTGACTTTGAGATCCATCCTATTGTGCTCGACTCACGTCATCCTGCTACTGCCCTTCTAATTAAAGACTATGACGAGCGCCTGCTGCATAGTGGATCTGAGAGAGTCTTCGCAGAGATCAGGAGGCAGTATTGGATCTTGAAGGGGCGGCAGGTTATAAAGAAACATCAGCTTCAATGCACAGAGTGCCAACGATGGAGAGCTCGCCCTAGAATTCCTCAAATGGCAGACCTCCCATCGGCTCGCCTCCGTATCTTTTCTCCACCGTTCCACTCAACGGGCATCGACTGCTATGGTCCATTCGTTGCTAAGATTGGCAGACGCCATGAGAAGAGATGGGGAGTGATTTTCAAGTGTTTAACAACTCGTGCAGTACACTTGGACCTACTCAATTCAATAGATACGGATGCTTTCTTACTAGCCCTCCGCCGATTCATTGCACGGCGGGGCAGACCAGTGGAGATCCTCTCAGATCGAGGCACTAATTTTCGAGGGGCAGATGCAGAACTGAGAGCAGCCTTTGAGGAAATGGAAACACGGCTTCAAGAGCAGCTGGCAAATTACCAGATTGTGTTTAAATTCAACCCACCTAATGCTCCACATTTCGGAGGGGTATGGGAACGGGAGATTCGCTCCATCAAAAATGCACTCCAGGTTGCCGTGGGAACTCAACCTCTACCAGAGGACGTGTTACACACCATCCTTGTTGAAGTAGAAGGTATCATTAACTCCAAGCCTCTTGGATATGTTTCAGCTGACATCGCTGACCCCGATCCTATAACCCCAAATATGCTCCTCATGGGGCGGCGAGATGCTTCGCTGCCGCAAGCCGTTTATGCTCCTGAAACTATAGGACGACGAAGATGGAGGCATTGTCAGAATATCATAGAGCATTTCTGGATTCATTTCTTGCGAGACTACCTGCCAGCACTTCAATCTCGCTACAAATGGCAGCAACAGAAAGAAGCCCTCACATTAGGGACTGTGGTTATGATAGTAGACCCCAATCTACCGCGCGCCCACTGGCCTGTGGGACGAGTGCTGAAGCTCTTTCCGAGTCAAGATGGCAAAGTACGAGCAGTCGAAATTCAAGTAAAAGATAAAGTCTACACTCGTCCTGTGGCACGACTTATTCCCCTGCCAGGGCTGCCAGACAGTGCTAAAGAGCAATCAGCATGAAGAATTCTTGATATACACACTTGCTACTCAAATGTGGGGGCGGCTGTTAAGAATTCTCCATGTATGCCTGTCAAAGAGTATGTACACGCAGTACACCAAGTGCGCCACAAGGTGGCACTGCTCTACCACATGTGGACATTTAGTGAACTGATCCCAGACATCGTGCTTTAGTGTTGCATCAGCCATTTCATCTGGAAAGTTCGCTCGATTGCTCGCATTATTGTGACATTGTATGAGTGACAGACAAAGTAAGTTTAATGTTACTTGCTCTTTTATACTGTTATGTTATAATTGAATCAACAGCAAACACTGTTTAGCAGTTTAAATCTGTTATTATTCACGATCTGTTTACTATCGCGATCTGTTTATTGCACGTGATTGTGCCCTGTAATATGAGACGCTGATCCTTTAAAGTGTAAAATAACGATTATTATAATTTGTATTACCAAAGTAATATGTCTACATTTGATACTTTTGTATACTGAGATATATTTCAGTTTATTTGTTATTCGGTATAAGAACATTTCAGTGATTTAATTTGTAATTATTTTATTCTTTGTTGTTCTCAGAAACCTTGCATATGTCAATCTGAGCAATCATTAAAGCTTCATATATCATCCACTACTGACTCCAAGTTCTCTGATCGGAACCCTGTGGCGGTTAGCAAACATCGGTCCAGTAAATTAATCCCTAATCGTAACACGAGGTCTGCAGAAGAGCATCTCTGAACACACAACACGTCCAACCTTGAGGCGGATGGGCTACAGCAGCAGAAGACCACACCGGGTGCCGCTCCTGTCAGCTAAGAACAGGAAACTGAGGCTACAATTCACACAGGCTCACCAAAACTGGACAAGAGAAGATTGGAGAAACGTTGCCTGGTCTGATGAGTCTCCATTTCTGCTACCACATTGGGATGGTCGGGTCTGAATTTGGCCTCAACAACATGAAAGCATGGATCATCCTGCCTTGTATCAGCGGTTCAGGCTGGTGGTGGTGGTGTAATGGTGTGGGGGAGATTTTCTTGGCACACTTTGGGTCCATTAGTACCAATTGAGCATGGTGTCAACGCCACAGCCTACCTGAGTATTGTTGCTGACCATGTCCATCCCTTTATGACCACAGTGTCTCCATCTTCTGATGGCTACTTCCAGCAGGATAACGCACCATGTCATAAAGCGCCAATCATCTCAGACTGGTTTCTTGAACATGACGATGGCCCCTTTCACACATCTGTATGTGTGAACCGGTGTGTATGTGTGAACAGGTGTGTATGTGTGAACAGGTGTGTATGTGTGAACAGGTGTGTATGTGTGAACAGGCCCTTTTTGGAAATACCGGTAAATTCGTTCCAGCAATTTTCCGAAAAGAGCAGTAACATTACCGGTAATTTGCCGGAACGCTGCTCTGTGTGAACGCAGAAGGATAAAGGAAACGAAGAACACGCTGACGTGAGACGTCTCCTTTAGCAGAACATTCAGACACATTAACATCCGCGCTGTTTATGAAAATAAAAGCCTTTGAATATTTTTCCCTGACACATTTAGCTGCTAGATGTCAGATAACGTTTCTATGCTCTTTCTTAATGCCGACTGTGTGAATAATTATGGATAAAATGCTTATACTAAACCGCTGTTTACCTTAAAGCTCTGCGTCCTTCAGTTGCTTGACGCGTGTGCACTTGAAGCAGCTGGTGAGCACCAGCACACACACATTATGAACATCTCAACATGAAAGTGTTCCTTCATGTTCTTATCCAAGTTGTTCACAATACTGATCCCTCCACAGAGTATGTAATGTAGTCAAATGTTAACAAACACAAGCGCAGCTGTTTAGAGCTCATTTCTGGTTAATGATGTCAGAATTTACCGGTATATTGGAATGGATGTGTGAACGGTCTATTCCGGAAAAACTCCGTAACGTTTGTGCCTGTGTGAACAGCACTTTACTGAATTTACCTGAAAAGCCGTTCTGGAAATTTTCTGGATATTTACCTGTATCACTGTGTGAAAGGGGCTTTAGAGTTCACTATACTCAAATGGCCTCCACAGTCACCAGAGCTCAATCCAATAGAGCACCTTTGGGATGTGGTGGATCGGGAGATTGGCATCATGGATGTGCAGCCGACAAATCTGCAGCAACTGTGTGATGCTATCATGACAATATGGAGCAAAATCTCTGAGGAATATTTCCAGTACCTTAATGAATCTACGCCATGAAGCATTAAGGCAGATCTGAAGGCAAAAGGGGAACAACCCAGTACTAGTAAGGTGTACCTAATAAAGTGGCCGGTGAGTATAGCTCTCAATATAAAACCTCTTCTGTGAATTCAATCAGTGAATATTGACCACATGGAAAAGCACACTTTCTCTCTGATATTTTAAACACTCAGATATCAACACTCATATAGAATTATTATTCACATTGGCCAAATATCTGATCAAAAAAGCAGAAATATAAAATAAACTATAATGAAATATAAAACTGTTTAAAAAAATACATATTACAGATCACAGCACTGATGGTCTCACTGAGAGATTGACCAGCACACACACACACACACACACACACACACACACACACACACACACACACACACCAGCAGAAACACACGTTCACTGCACTACTGTAAATATTTCTCCACTTCAACCATAATAGTCCACATCAAACTGCTCATTTACTGCTGTAATGTGATTTACATCCGAGCGCCGCTGTTCTTCTACAAACCCGTCTTGCTGCTAAAGGAATAAACACAAAGGAGCAAGACCAGTGCTGCACAATACTGGATAAATATGCAGTATTATTGTTGAGTGTTGCAATATTAAAATTTCTTATGATATTTTCCCTGTAAAATGCTGCTGTTATTAGCTCTGTTGATAAATCAGTTGTTGATGTAATGAGATTAAAATAAAGCGCTCAGAGAGATTCCTCAGCTCTGATTCAGACTGAACGCCTGTGAAACACTCACTCTTAAACACTCTGAGTGAGTGTAAACCTGGGGTCCGTTCTTCGTATGTGGATTCCTTAATTAGCTGGATTTGGTTATTGACATGATCCAGAATCGTTACGTTCTTCAAAACTCATCCAAGAGTTGTTGTCATAGCAACAGGTCTGGAGCGTAAACCTGCTCAGGAGCAGCGTTATTTCATATAAACAGGATTAGATCAGCTCATTTCAAGCAAAGGTAATACTGAAAGTATGTACCGAATGCTGATATTTTCTTACAGTAGTAATTATATACACTTGGAAAAATAGTAAAATAGTTACAAAAAAAATTATATATATAAATTATATATATATATAAAATATATAAATAAAATGTATGCAATCTGCACTCCAAAATGAAAGTACAAAAAAGTCACGGGGTGGTTCTCCCCAAGGTGTTCAAAGAGAACATTTATTAATATGGACTTTTAGACACAAACGCGTACTAAGAAACTTGATTAGGCGACTATAATAAAGAAAATCTGCTCTAAATGTAAAACTAAATAAATAATAATTGAATATTAATCAGATGATGTCATCACGCTGCTGTGCCGTCAGCCAATCGTTACATTGCTAAAACATGATTTAGAGGATTGACAGATCTGTCCTTTACAACACACGCAGATCTCAGATCAGTTCATCCAGACATTTTAATCTGACTCACAGACTTGTTTGAAGAACCAAATTAGCCAGAGATCAGTTATCAAGATGAACAGATCCAGGATCTGCTAAACCATTCATTCATTTTATTTTCGGCTTAGTCCCTTTATTAATCAGGGGTCGCCACAGTGGAATGAACCGCCAACTTATCCAGCATATGTTTTATGCAGCGGATGCCCTTCCAGCTGCAACCCATCACTGGGAAACACCCATACACACTCATTCACACTTATACACTATGGACAATTTAGCCTACCCAGTTCCCCAATAGCGCATGTGTTTGGACTGTGGGGGAAACCGGAGCACCCCGAGGAAACCCACACCAACACGGGGAGAACATGCAAACTCCACACAGAAACACCAACTGACCCAGCCGAGACTCGAACCAGCGACCTTCTTGCTGTGAGGCGATTGTGCTACCCACTGCACCACCGTGCCGCCCTGCACAATCATCTTATTTCATTTAAGCAAGATACAAAGAACAGACCCCTGATATGCAGATGTTCTGACTCTGATTGACTGTAGTCATCCTCTCTAGTCTCGACTCCCCCCATCAGTGTTTATATTCAGCTCTGGGTTAATTCACTCCAGCCAATAGCAGAACAGTAACTACTGTGGAGGCGGGGCTAAAGATAGCACGGCCTCATCTGATTGGTCAAATTTAGATAAACAATCAACACATAAAATAAATATAATTGATCACGCGTGTCTGCGACGCATATATTACACAGACTATTATAAAGATAATTCAGTGATGTATTGTGCAGCACTAATGAACATGAATGTATTTAACAGAGGAAAGACCTGAACATGAATGAAGTAAATGATCAGAATCAGCAGACACAGAAGAATCCCAGCATGTTTAAGTGTAAACTCTACCACCAGCACACGTTACTATAAAACACATGCCTTGAAGCATTACACTGACAGGAAGTGTCACATGACCACTGAGCACACAAGGGTCACATGACCACCACTGGGATTTTCCACTGCGTTCACACTGTTTTGTGGGATATTTCACATACACTTCTCTGTTTCACTCAGTATGCACACTATTTAGGGTAGTACAGTATCATAGTATACATGCACACACACACACACTCAGAGGGCTTATTCTGTGCTTTACATGTACAGAAGCGTCTAGTGTGTGTGAATCATGTCTAATTATTCAGTTATCTGACAGCGCTGTACATTTAAGCTCAGCGAGTGTCCATCACTCCACCTTTACTTTTGGCTTAAATAAATGCATTATGGTGACACGGTGGCTCAGTGGTTAGCACTGTGGCCTCACAGTAATAAGGTTGCTGGTTTGAGTCTCGGCTGGATCAGTTGGTGTTTCTGTGTGGAGTTTGCATGTTCTCCCCGTGTTGGTGTGGGTTTCCTCCGGGTGCTCCGGTTTCCCCCACAGTCCAAACACATGCGCTATAGGGGAATTGATCAACTAAACTGACCGTAGTGTATGAGTGTGTGTGTGAATGAGTGTGTATGGGTGTTTCCCAGTGATGGGTGGCAGCTGGAAGGGCATCCGCTGTGTAAAACATATGCTGGAATAGTTGGCGGTTCATTCCGCTGTGGCGACCCCTGATAAATAAAGGGACTAAGCTTAAAAGTAAATGAATGAATGAACAAGTAAAACACAGATCAGGTTTTAAAGCAGGCAGAAGTGGTGGTGTATGGAGTACATTTACACCTGTGTGCTGCTGTGAATCTGCCGTATCCCACCGGTCAGCACTGCAGTGATTCAGCTGATGACACACACACACACACACACACACACACACACACACACACACACACACACACACACACACACACACACACACACACACACACACACACACACGGTCAGCGTAACAGCAGCACAACCTGAGCAGCTCTCGCATCCACTGCTGAGTCACGGCTAAACTGCAGACGCGTCACCATGACAACCAGACAGCGGCCCGCAACACACACACACACACACACACTTGTTCCACGGATACACCAGAGCTACTCATTACACTGAACTCAGGAGGAGGACAGACAGGCAGAGAGATGAAGAGACAGCAGAGATCCAGAGGACACACAGGCAGACAGACAGACAGAGACAGAAAAATGGAGACAGACAGACAGACACACACACACATGGACAGGCAAAGAGAGAAACAGACAGACAGGTGGAGAGAGAGAGACAGATGGATGGACAGACAGCTCTCTGAAGATGAGCAGCTATATTTAGAGGCACTAGACTGACCCGACACTGACCACAAACAGAACAGCCTGAAGAAGAAGAACAGAGGAACTCATTCAAGGACAGAACTCTGGATGAAACCACTGCAGAAACATGCAGCTGCAGGGGGAATCATACACACACACACACACACACACACACACACACAGGTCTGTTTCACTATCTTAGTGAGGACATTAGATTAGACTTCCATTGTTTTTCTCTCAGGTTAATGATCATGGCCTAACCCTAACCCGACCCCTAACCCAACCCTCACAGACACAACTGCACACCATCACACACTGATGAACATCTTCTGGACGATTTAGAAAGCACTTTTAACTACTAAGTACACACACACACACACACATGCGCACGTGTCTAGATCTTGACTGTCGTGACTGTGCCAGTGAAATGTGTCACGGCATGACTGAGACCTTTTCATTAGAGGAAGTGAGAGTCGAATGTGCTGCTGATGTTACCTACGTCACACACATCTTCCTGCTCCTGCCACAGGCCTGAAAACACACCTGGAGTTCAGGAGATTCACCCTCACACACACGGCCTACAGAACTCACCTGTGACGTCACACTAACTCTTCTATACTTCAGCTAGTTCCTCATGCTTACCTAAATATTAAAACTGCGTGTGAAATAATCTAAACACGTGTTGTGCATTAAAGGGTCAGTTCACACAAACACCACCTTTCACTCGTTTCAAACCTTCCTCTGTTAAACACTGAAGATATTTGGAAAAATGTTGGAAACCTGTAACCATCGACCCCCATAGTGTTTGTTTTTCCTACTGTGGAAGCCAATGATTAGAGCATTCTTCAAAATATCTTCTCTTGTGTTTAACAGAAGAAAAAACTCACACAGAGGGAGATTACATTGTTTTGTGTGAACTGTCACTTTAAATAAAAGCAAATATGACACACACACACACACACACACACACACACACACACACACACACACACACACACACACACATAATTACTGAAACTCCAGAACTGATGAAGCAGAGATTAATGCTGATTTACCTGTCTTCATCCACACCAGCAGAGGCAGCAAACACCGCAGCATCAGCACCAGCGCCGCCGTCCTGTCCGAGCGCAGCCGCAGCGTCCGGCGCACTGTGTCCAGCAAGGCCTGCCATCCCTCCAGCCGCCAGCCGAGGCAGTGCCAGCAGCGTGTGGTGCTGCAGGAGCAGGCGCTGGGCGTCCTCCAGCTGCGCCGCCGTCACATACGAGGAGGGCAGCGCCGCTCTGGGCATCATGTGGAGCAGCGGTTGCAGGTTTGAAACCACAGAGGAAGTAGATGATGATGATGATGAGAGCTGGGGTGCAACCGGCTGCGGCTCCGCGGTGATCCCCATCTGGGGCCGCGGGGACACCGCAGGGAGACCTGGCATCCCGATGGGCAGCGGAGCAGCTCTGGGAGACACCGCAGTCTGAGCTGGAGGAATCTGAAGAGCCCCGGCCGCCATCGCTGCGTACTCCCCTGGAGGAAGAGCGCTCTGTGTGTTTGCAGGATAGCTGCTCTGTGCCTCGCTGTAGGGTCTTGGCGGAGCGGCCGAACTCTCCAACAGGACTGTCTGAGGGCTGGCGGTGGGCTGCAGTGTGCCGGTGTGTGTACCCGCGCCATACGCCTGTGGGACGTCCACGCCACCGCTCAGAGTGCTGCCAGAAGAGCTGCCGCTGGTGGTCTCGTGTTCGGACTGAATGATGCTCTCCACTGCCCTGTGAGCGGCTGATGTTGGGTCTCCAGGTGGAGCGTCTTTTTCATAATACTCCGTGCAGGTCCAGCGACCCTTCCGGAACGGTTCTGAGTTCGAGTCCAGCTTCACCACCCTGAAGCGGGAGGCGGTGGTGGCTGCGGTTTGGGTGGATGGAGGATTTACAGGGACTGTGGATGAGTCTGATGGAGCTGCGGACTCTACCGGAGCCGTTTGGACAGAGCGTCCAGTTTGCGCTGGAGCCTGCAGGACAGCAGGGACTGTCGAGGATAGCGCCGTGGGTCGCCCCTGAACGGTCTTGTGGTGGTGGTGATGGTGGACCCCGTTGACCAGGTACCCTGTGTGCATCACTGGCTCATTAGGCGACGTGACCCCGGGGGTTTCTCCTCCGTGCAGACTGTTGAGCGTCTCCTCAGACGAGCTGCGCTCGGGGACGCCGGTGTCTGTGGCTCTGGAAACCGACACATCCAGAATGTCTGAGGAGGACAGGTCCTCGGTGTGCGACTCGTCCAGGTCGTCGTAGCTCTCCGTGTCGTCGGCGATGCTGTTGTTGGCGCTGGCGGACACCTGAGCGGGCAGCACGCTGGTGATCTGGAAGCCGCTCTTCTTCTTGACTTGCGTCCCGGCGCTCTGGATGCTGAGGCTGTGTGGCGGGTGGTGTGGCCCCGGGGACGAGGAGCCAGCCGGGGTCTGGTGGTCCTCTGGGGGCCCGGTGGCTCCGCTGCCCCTGCGGCCCGAGAAAGCTGACGGGTGGGACATCCTCCTTACTGGCTCGCCACTGGAGTCAGCGTGATGCATCTGCTCTGATTTACACTAGTGAGGGTGTGAATGTAGTGAAGTGAGGAACACACTACAGCCCGTGCAGTGACGTCGACAGGAAAGCGCTTATAGTCCCCATCTGAAGAGTTGATCAGTCTCTGTGTTTATGATAAATAATGCAGGCTAACGTCAGCTAGCTCCTCGTTAACGTTAGCACAGTATACACATCAGCTGCTTAGCTGACAGCTAACTAACATGAACTCAGTGCTGACAGAATCACAGCCTCAGTGTGTGTGTGTGTGTGTGTGTGAGTGAGTCGCGTCAGACACAGCTCAAAGCCGGCTCATAAACGGACATAAACAGACGGAGATCTTCACCTCAGCGCCGCAGCCGCTCTCCGGAATCCATCATTACAGCGATCCGCGGCTCACACACACTCGCTGGCCGGCTTCAGGGCTCTCTCTGCTCGCAGGCCGGGCTCCAGACGCTCAAATGGCTTCATTCGCAGGTTTGCTGTCTCATCCTGTCCGTCTCATCACTGCTGAGCGCTATTAGCACGCTAACCGACGAGCTAGCAGCTGTGGTGACGCAGGCAGGGGGCGGGACCGTGCGCAGAACACGCCCATCACAAGCCGCTGATCGAGGATCAGAGATGATGCGGGTTCCCCTGAAGGAGCCGCAGCGGAGAAACTGATCTGAGAACAGCAGCAGCAGACACTGACTGAAGAGCGACGCACTACGCAGGACCATTCATCAGTTCCGAAGATTCACTGTTATTATTCATATTTATACAAATAAAAACAGTTTATTTAAAGCTTTTCTCATTTTAATAGACAAACCCCGAACACACACCATACCAACAAACATCAACAATAATAACAGAGATAGAATAATGCATATAAATGAATAATAAACAGAATTAAACACCTGTAATGCGATGATACAGACAGTATAAATGAGTTCACCCCATTCACAAAGTCAATATTGGTAATATATTTTAGTGCAGTTGAACAGAACAGAGTTATTAAACAGATATTTTAATAAATTTAACATTTTAGTCACCAAAACATCTTTAGAAATATAAAGCATTGCCTTTTTTTAACATTTTTATTGATATTTGGGCTACTAATTTCTGGACTGTTTTGGTAAGTTCTTTTGTTAGAGTACTCCAGTAATAATCTGACTAATCTAATGTATATATGCACAAATATAATACTGTACAGCATCCTACAGAAAATATTCATAGGCTTGTGAGGGGCGAACTCGTATATGCTGAGCACGGTTTATGCAAATGTGCACACACACACACACACACACATGCACAAATATTTCCACGTTACATATATGAACACATATGTACGAACAGAGGCGTAGTGGACATTTTAAAAGTGTGTGTGTGTGTGATGGCAGCTGTATGAAATCCAAAAGTTTACATTCTTAATCAGCTGTTTCTACATGGTCTGTCTCTAAAAGTGAGGGGGATGTATCCCCCCTGTCGCTACGCCCCTGTGTACAAAAGTATTATTGTTTAATAATGTTATGACTGTGTTCAGGAGGACCAGTAACACATTTTGTAAATGTATCAGTGTTTTATTTTCCACTATGTTGCAGTCTAATTAAACATGTTTTATAAATATATAATATAGAGTGCATCCAGAACCATTTCAAACCACTAAACCTGAAGCTTTTGACTAGTTTGCTGAAATCTTGCCTATACATTAAGCATTGTATTTATATACAATAATATATTGTCATTTCTGAAAAAGTTTAAATTCTCCCTTTCTCTCTCTAAATATATATATATATATGTGTGTGTGTGTGTGTGTGTTAATATAAAAAAAAACAAAGACTTTCTCATGTATGTGTAAATAAAACACTTTATTATGCTCCTGGAAAGCTCTTTTAATCTCTGACACATGAATAGAATTCAACATAACGAATATAAATGAAGAACGTTGTCTGCATTCATGCATTATTATAAAGCTCCATTACTCAATGGACACGTCTGATGAGAAACACAATATTCAGATTTCTTCATGTGTATGAAAATGCAGCCGCTTAGTTCCTTCATGTCCATTAAATGATATTAAACATGTGTAGTAATGTATTTCATTGCTCATGTTAACTACTGTAGTTAAATGACGGTAGCTAACTAAAGAACTATATTATAAAGCTTTAACACTTGCAAAAATACATTCACATTAAATAAAGAAAGTCATGATTTATTCACAGCGCAGGCACTTCTGTGAGACGGCCAGCAGGAGGAGCCACACTGAAGAAGACGAGCAGAGATCACCTGTTCATTATGCAAATCAACCTGCAGATCCTCATTAATGAAGCTTCGACTGGAAAACACACTCATTCATCACAGACGCTTCATCTCAAGCCAAACATAAGACCAGGAAAAACACACACTGCAGTTGATCTGCAAACACACACTTATCTCTGAATGTCTGTGTGATTCCAGATCAGTGTGTGTGTGTGGTCATGACTCTGAGCATCTGTGCTGTGATTGGCTGATGGGCTCCGCACACACACTGATTTCATTTCCATCTTTTCCAGCCAGACCGAAGAATCTGTTCCGGATGATGAAGCGAACACACTGCAGGACCACATTCCTCTCGTGCCGGATATCAGGAGCCAGCAACTGCGCACACACACACACACACACACATAGATAAATAAATAAGAGTACAGAACGTGTGTGTGTGTGTGTGTAAGTGGAAAAGAAATTTTGTGTGTGAGAGAGAGTAAGTGTGTGTCTGATTGAGCAAGTGTGTGTGCGTCTATATAAAAATGTGTGTTGTTTGAGTGTGTGTCACGGTTTTATTAGTTAAAGAAATGAAACTAGAATTTAAAAAAGGTTTTCGTTAACTGAAATAAAAATAAAAACGAGTAACGAATAAACACCTGGACATGACAGCAGCACGGTGACCGCATTAAATACAGACACTTAAAACTGTTCATTTAACACATTTAATGTGTCCAATAATGGGTTTACTTCTGCATTTGTGATGCTGATCGTGAACGGATCATTGTTTTAATTCACCAAATCAAACTGAATCATTTGAAATGATTCGCATCTCCGATCAGCACTCTTATCCACAAACTGCTCACTCTTTAACATGCCAATATAAATAAACCAATATAAACGGAGTTATTAGAACAGTACACGGAGATCAGATCTGAGAAGTGGTGAACTGATAACACTGCACATGCGAGATTTAGTGAACCGAACACAAACAGAACATGACAGCCTGCAGTGACTGAACTAAACCGGTTAACCGAAGGCTTAAATGAGAGGATCTGGCCAAACGCAGGCTTATTTCATCACAGACTTCATTATTATCACCACTTCAGTTGGGTTGCAAAACGTAATCATAAGAAACTTTTCAGATCATGGTGATGTTTGAACTGGCTGAAATTATGATTGACTAGAGCTGTAATCGGGCCATAAAAGTTAGGCCTGATAGAACCAGAGCCCGACAAGTGCAGTTTGATTGACAGCTTTATAAAAGCCCGAACCCGTTTACAGCCTGACATTATTCAGATGTGCACATGCACACAGCTCTCCAGCCTTTTTTCATGAAGGAGTCGTTTATATGCGTTTCAACATCATTCATTCATAATAAACGTAGGCTATAGGCCACTTGGAAGTTGGAACAAGGAAATAAAATAAGTCCTCCGCAACATCGCAACATCTCAGCACTCTAAATAGGCCCAGGTACACACACTTATCCTTTAAATTGGCCAACACACCAATAAACAGAAGTCTTTCCTAACAAATTAAATTAAAATAAATTATAAATGATGACGTGTATTTGATAATAATGAAATTAAAATAAAGACTCTGCTGGATTTGTTTCGCCACTACTCTTCACAATCTGGCATGAAGACGACGGTGAAGCTGAATAATAAAATAATGCAACATTAACCTGTACAGGGAGTGCAGAATTATTAGGCAAGTTGTATTTTTGAGGATTAATTTTATTATTGAACAACAACCATGTTCTCAATGAACCCAAAAAACTCATTAATATCAAAGCTGAATATTTGTGGAAGTAGTTTTTAGTTTGTTTTTAGTTTGAGCTATTTTAGGAGGATATCTGTGTGTGCAGGTGACTATTACTGTGCAGAATTATTAGGCAACTTAACAAAAAACAAATATATCCCCATTTCAATGATTTATTTTCACCAGTGAAACCAATATAACATCTCAACATTCACAAATATACATTTCTGACATTCAAAAACAAAACAAAAACAAATCAGTGACCAATATAGACACCTTTCTTTGCAAGGACACTCAAAAGCCTGCCATCCATGGTGAACAGATCAAAACACTGACAGAATCCATCAACATTGCGTGCAGCAGCAACCACAGCCTCCCAGACACTGTTCAGAGAGGTGGACTGTTTTCCCTCCTTGTAAATCTCACATTTGATGATGGACCACAGGTTCTCTATGGGGTTCAGCTTAGGTGAACAGGGAGGCCATGTCATTAGTTTTTCTTCCTTTAGACCCTTTCTTGCCAGCCACGCTGTGGAGTACTTGGACGCGTGTGATGGAGCATTGTCCTGCATGAAAATCATGTTTTTCTTGAAGGATGCAGACTTCTTCCTGTACCACTGCTTGAAGGTGTCTTCCAGAAACTGGCAGTAGGACTGGGAGTTGAGCTTGACTCCATCCTCAACCCGAAAAGGCCCCACAAGCTCATCTTTGATGATACCAGCCCAAACCAGTACTCCACCTCCACCTTGCTGGCGTCTGAGTCGGACTGGAGCTCTCTGCCCTTTACCGATCCAGCCACGGGCCCATCAAGACTCACTCTCATTTCATCAGTCCATAAAACCTTAGAGAAATCAGTCTTGAGATATTTCTTGGCCCAGTCTTGACGTTTCAGCTTGTGTGTCTTGTTCAGTGGTGGTGGTTTTTCAGCCTTTCTTACCTTGGCCATGTCTCTGAGTATTGCACACCTTGTGCTTTTGGCCACTCCAGTGATGTTGCAGCTCTGAAATATGGCAAAACTGGTGACAAGTGGCATCTTGGCAGCTGCACGCTTGACTTTTCTCAGTTTATTTTGCTCCTTGGTTTTTTCACACGCTTCTTGCGACCCTGTTGACTATTTTGAATGAAACGCTTGATTGTTGGATGATCACGCTTCAGAAGCTTGGCAATTTTAAGAGTGCTGCATCCCTGGTTTAATTATTATTTAGTTATAATTTGAGCATCCTTTACTCACCAACATTAGGCTAGGTGTTTTTGTGGAGGAACATTACTGAATCCACAGTAGATGGCTTTAGCGGAGTCCTGCGCTCACTGAGCAGCTCTGAACACTCTTTCACTGCTGCTGCTACAGGCCGGATGCAGAGTACTGTTCAGGCTAATTTAGCATGTTTTGGGTAGGATTGTTTGTTCATCTTCCACCAGCCAAGAACATCCATTTCATTTTCCATGACAGCGGTTTCAATGCAGTGAGTGACCTCGTCATCTTCCCTGTCAGCCTGCTGTGTATTGCTGTATAGCGCTCTACCGTAATACGCAGTGTATGAGCGACCGCCGAAATACCTTGGCGGCTAGAATGACTGTTCTTTTTGGTCTGGCGGCTGGCCTGACCGCAGTCAAAACTCACTGTTTTTGACTTCTCCGTCATCATTTGTTTCACCTTTGCAGGGATGGGTTTAATGTTGTAACAAACAAATAGATTACATTCTCCATGCTAATCCAAACGCATCACATGACTGTTCATTTACTGCGCAAGCCCAAGCCCGGCCCTGACCCCGTCTAAAATGATAGAAGTTAAGCCTGAACCCACCCAAACCCGTCGGGTTCGTGCAAAGATCTTCAACTCCATTGCTGACTACATATTGTTGAGTCCTAACATGGGAGGATTGGCACATAATATCTGGTTAAAGATCTGAACGTCACATCACTACTGTGTGTCTAACCTCAGAAGCAGCCTTGCACACATACAGTGTTGTACTTAGGCTCTGCGGTCTTGTGGGCTGCTGTATTTGAGTTTGAGGATGGGTAGATGGTAGTAGACATGGGACGATAACCGTTTTCAAGGTATACTGTGTTTGGAAAAGTCGAGGTTTTAAAACCACCAAAATTTTCTGCAATACCGTAAAAGTAGGTTGAGCCTTCTCATTTATGGCTCCTAAACTCTGGAATAGCCTTCCTGATAATGTCCGAGGCTCAGACACACTCTCGCTCTTCAAAACTAGATTAAAGACCTATCTTTTTAGCAAAGCATACACTCAGTGCAGTACATAGCGGTATGACGCATGATGTGCCCCACACAGGATTTTGCTTCTCGTTTTTATACACTATGAACAGCAGCTACGCTAATTATTCTCCTTATTCTCTATTTCCACCTGGGGGTACTCATCCCGAGGCCCTCAGACTATGCAGTGCCACTGATGCGATCAAAGACCAGCAACGAGATGATCCCAAGGTTCTCATAATCCTGGACCAGGCCGTATCCTGAGCAGCTGCTGTGGTGGTCATGGAGGAGTGGAGAGCATGAGACTGACTCCTGTGATGCTCCAAGGACAGACGAGTCTTCGCTGAGGTCCAGCATTCTCCAGCCTCCGGCGTCTAGACTGCAGCTCTGCACAAGACGTTTGGCCATAGGAGAAATGGTCGTGCCCAACTGAGCCTGGTTTCTCTCCAGGTTTTTTAAATCTTCGCTTTTGCCAATTGGTGAAGTTTTTTCCTCTCCGCTGTCTCCTCTGGCTTGCATGGTTCGGGATCTGTAGAGCTGCGCATCGATGGATTTGCTCTTCAGTGTTTGGACTCTCAGTAGTGATTATTAACCCACACTGAACTGAGCTAAACTGAACTGAAACACTGAAAACTGAACTGACACTGTTTACATTCACTATAATCTTCCATGTGAAGCTGCTTTGACAGAATCTACATTGTATAAGCGCTATACAAATAAAATAAAAATAAAAAAGACAAAAGTCCGTTCCTAAGCTTTATTGAGATTTTTTGGTGTTTTTAGGACAGCAGTATCTCCAGCAGAACAGATCTTCAAAGATGCCATTTTAAATTGTAACGAAAATCTGTTTTAGAAACTAATGAAGGCAGCAGTAGTCAATGATTGATTAGAATTAGTCACTCTGCCATGTTTACTGCTCCAAAATATTATAAATGTTTCTCAAAATAAAATATATGGAGTTCAGAAGGGGAAAAAGTTGTTGTTTATTACCCAGACATTTAAAAATAATATATATTAGAGCAGTGAGCCCAATACCATGAACCCGTGATGTTTTTATCCAAGGTTATCATACAGTCAGAATCTTACACCGGCCCATGCCTAGATGATAGTGTTGATGTGTCCTCTGAACATGTTTAAAAATGCATCTTTGGTTGAGCTTTTATTATATAATATGTTATGGGTTTGTGATTGGTTCGTTCTGTTTCCTGGCTTTTGCTTTCCTTTTTTTAATCGGCGATTCATTATGGTGCAGCAGGTGCTGTTAATCTTACGGCTTACCTGAGGAGCTGCAAAGATGTGTTTGAGAGACTGCTTTGGACGATAGCTTTTTCGTTTGACTTCCTTTGGCTTATATATATATACACACACACACACATACAAACATACATACATACAGTTGAGGTCAGAATTATTCGCCCCCCTTTAAATTTGCTTTTCTTTTTTAAATATTTCCCAAATTATGTTTAACAGAACAAGGAAATTTTCACAGTATGTCTGATAATATTTTTTCTTCTTATTTGTTTTATTTAGGCTAGAATAAAAGCAGTTTTTAATTTTTTAAACACCATTTTAAGGTCAATATTATTAGCCCCTTTAAGCTATATTTGTTCTCGATAGTCTCCAGAACAAACCATCATTATACAATAACTAGCCTAATTCCCCTAACCTGCCTAGTTACCCTAATTACCCTAGTGAAGCCTTTAAATGTCACTTTAAGCTGTATAGAAGTGTCTTGAAGAATATCTAGTCTAATATTATTTACTGTCATCATGACAAAGAGAAAATAAATCAGTTATTAGAGATGAGTTATTAAAACTATTATGATTAGAAATGTGCTGAAGAAATCTGCTCTCTGATAAACAGAAATTGGGGAAAAAATAAACAGGGGGGCTAATAATTCTGACTTCAGATGTGTATATATATTATTTTTGTTTATTTTGAACTTTGCTCCTCTGTAATCTGTTGTTGGTTTGAACATTATATGTTATGCTGTGTTAGACATTTATTTGGTTTCTTTGATACCCCTTTGCACTTTATTTTGTTTTATTATTTTGTTTTTGTAACCTTTAAATAAAACTCTTTGCATTTTTTCATTCACACTTAGTTTGGGTTCCTCATTTTGTTGTGTGTTTGAGCCAAATATTAAAATAACAAATATTTATTCTGATGATTTTGAATCTTGGACATAACAAATGTCCCTAAAAACTAAAACTAACAAAAACTAAACTAAAAATGAGCAATTTCACAATATAAACACTAATATAAACTAGTGAATCTGCCTAAAAAACTAACAAAACCAGCTGAATCTGAAAGTGTGTGTGTGTGTGTGTGTGTAAGTGAGAAAGTGAGTTTGTGTGTTTTTGTAAGAGAAAAAGAGAGAGAGTGAGCGTGTCTGAGTGAATATGAGCGTGTGTGTGTGTGTGTGTGTACTCACCATCTCCAGCAGTGTTGGTGGTTGTCTCTGCAGTTCAGCCGGTTTACCGTGAGCTCCTCGACCTCCTCTGCCTCCTCTTCTTCCTCGTCCTCTATGTCGCTGTGCATGATGGGACTGCGGTGCTGTGTGCTGCGATGCTGTGGGTGCTGTGTGGGTGTGCTGTGGTGAGGTGTGTGTGTGCTGCGGTGCTGTCAGGATGCTCTGGTTCTCCTGTAAGACCTGAGCAGCTTTGAGCAGTGGAGCATCTGAGAATCAAACACACACTTCAGTGAGTCACTTAGTGAATCAAACACACACTTCAGTGAGTCATTTAGTGAATCAAACACACACTTTAGTGAGTCATTTAGTGAATCAAACACACACTTCAGTGAGTCATTTAGTGAATCAAACACACACTTTAGTGAGTCATTTAGTGAATCAAACACACACTCCAGAGAGTCATTTAGTGAATCAAACACACACTCCAGAGAGTCATTTAGTGAATCAAACACACACTCTAGAGAGTCATTTAGTGAATCAAATACACACACTTCATTGAATCAAACACAGCTTAAGTTATTCACTCAGTGAATCAAACAGTTTCAGTGATTCGCTGAATCAAACACAGCTTCAGTGATTTGCTCATTGAATCAAACAGTTTCAGTGATTCGCTCAGTGAATCGATCATAAACCTCCTGCAGTGTGTTTCTGCTCACCGTCGTGGTCCTCCTCGCTGCCGCTGCTCTGCTCTCCATAGCTGGACATCAGGGATCCCAGCGCCGCTGTCACACTCCTGGGGGCGACAGTGAGCTTCTGAACACACTCCTCCTTATCAGAGTCTGCAGGAGGAGAAAGAAGATTCAGACATGAGTAATCAAACTCCAGACGAGTTCAGAGATGTTGAGATGCTGTTGTACTCTGCTAACAAGTATCTTAAATGAATTCAAATGTTCTCCAGTAGCCTGACACTGCTGTGAACCGCTGCATTGTGACTTCATTCATTTGTTATATCAGTGCTGTTACACGAAGAGATTCTGGTCAAATTTGTTGATTTTTATTCAAGATTATTGGATTATCAGTGACTATGAGGGCGTCACAGTGGTTAGCACTGTGGCCTCACAGCAAGAAGGTCGCTGGTTCGAGTCCCAGCTGGGTCAGTTGGTGTTTCTGTGTGGAGTTTGCATGTTCTCCCCGTGTTGGTGTGGGTTTCCTCCGGGTGCTCCGGTTTCCCCCACAGTCCAAACACATGCACTATAGGGGAATTGATCAACTAAACTGGCCGTAGTGTATGTGTGTATGGGTGTTTCCCATTGATGGGTTGCAGCTGGAAAGAGCTGTGTAAAACTTATGCTGGAATATTTGGCGGTTCATTCTGCTGTGGCGACCTCTAATTAATGAAGAGTCTAAGCCGAAAAGAGAATGACTGAATGAAGTGGCTATGAGATATTTTTTTTGGATTGACAATTCTAGAGAAAACTTGGGGAAAGTATATATATATATATGTACAGGCAGTGCAGAATTATTAGGCACATGAGTATTTTGAGCACATCATCCTCTTTATGCATGTTGTCTTACTCCAAGCTGTATAGGCTCGAAAGCCTACTACCAATTAAGCATATTAGGTGATGTGCATCTCTGTAATGAGAAGGGGTGTGGTCTAATGACATCAACACCCTATATCAGGTGTGCATAATTATTAGGCAACTTCCTTTCCTTTGGCAAAATGGGTCAAAAGAAGGACTTGACAGGCTCCGAAATGTCAAAAATAGTGAGATATCTTGCAGAGGGATGCAGCACTCTTAAAATTGCCAAGCTTCTGAAGCGTGATCATCGAACAATCAAGCGTTTCATTCAAAATAATCAACAGGGTCGCAAGAAGCGTCTGGAAAAACCAAGGCGCAAAATAAACTGCCCATGAACTGAGAAAAGTCAAGCGTGCAGCTGCCAAGATGCCACTTGCCACCAGTTTTGCCATATTTCAGAGCTGCAACATCACTGGAGTGCCCAAAAGCACAAGGTGTGCAATACTCAGAGACATGGCCAAGGTAAGAAAGGCTGAAAAACCACCACCACTGAACAAGACACACAAGCTGAAACGTCAAGACTGGGCCAAGAAATATCTCAAGACTGATTTTTCTAAGGGTTTATGGACTGATGAAATGAGAGTGAGTCTTGATGGGCCCGTGGCTGGATCGGTAAAGGGCAGAGAGCTCCAGTCCGACTCAGACGCCAGCAAGGTGGAGGTGGAGTACTGGTTTGGGCTGGTATCATCAAAGATGAGCTTGTGGGGCCTTTTCGGGTTGAGGATGGAGTCAAGCTCAACTCCCAGTCCTACTGCCAGTTTCTGGAAGACACCTTCAAGCAGTGGTACAGGAAGAAGTCTGCATCCTTCAAGAAAAACATGATTTTCATGCAGGACAATGCTCCATCACACGCGTCCAAGTACTCCACAGCGTGGCTGGCAAGAAAGAGTCTAAAAGAAGAAAAACTAATGACATGGCCTCCTTGTTCACCTGAGCTGAACCCCATAGAGAACCTGTGGTCCATCATCAAATGTGAGATTTACAAGGAGGGAAAACAGTCCACCTCTCTGAACAGTGTCTGGGAGGCTGTGGTTGCTGCTGCACGCAATGTTGATGGTGAACAGATCAAAACACTGACAGAATCCATGGATGGCAGGCTTTTGAGTGTCCTTGCAAAGAAAGGTGGCTATATTGGTCACTGATTTGTTTTTGTTTTGTTTTTGAATGTCAGAAATGTATATTTGTGAATGTTGAGATGTTATATTGGTTTCACTGGTGAAAATAAATCATTGAAATGGGGATATATTTGTTTTTTGTTAAGTTGCCTAATAATTCTGCACAGTAATAGTCACCTGCACACACAGATATCCTCCTAAAATAGTGAAAACTAAAAACAAACTCAAAACTACTTCCACAAATATTCAGCTTTGATATTAATGAGTTTTTTGGGTTCATTGAGAACATGGTTGCTGTTCAATAATAAAATTAATCCTCAAAAATACAACTTGCCTATTAATTCTGCACTCCCTGTAATGAGTGTTTTCTGTTAAGCACGTTTCGTATTTCTTAATAATAGTTCCCTAATTCTGTAAATAATAGTGTCTCTATTTCTCTTTTTTATTATTTCTTCAGAATTGATCTTGACTGATATTTGGAAACCATCCAGAACTGGATTATTGTAAAAAGCAATTCTCTTCAGGATGGAGCTTTAGTGCAGTTATATGATATTAGTTACCCAGGTGCTGTTGGTTTCAGAGTATATTTCTGTGCTATTTGTTATTTATTTGTCTTCCTGTCTCTGTTCATGATTGTATTTTCCTTGAATGAATGGTTGTGATGTTGTACTGACCGGCTTCACTGTCGGCCAGCGCTGCGAGCGGGTCTCTGTCCTCATGCTGGCGTTTCCCCAGACTGGATCCTCGGCCCCGTTGTGGACCCCCACGGCCCCTGAAGCGCCTGCACACACCATCCATACACCGCACATTACTGCTGCTGTCCAGCGATTGGCTGTTTCTGTTTATCATACACACCTCCTCTTCTATTTCACTGTTTTTGCACCGTACTATTTGTGCAGTACTTTATTTCTCTTTATTTACCTCATGCAACGTGTCCCTGAGAGATTGAAAGGTATTATCCAAATAAAACATCACTATAGTTATTATTAAAACTTACTACAGTGAAGTAGAGGTGCAATATAGTTAATAAATCTGTTATTTTGAGCCTATTATAAGCAGAAATTATCGCTGCATGATCTGTGTTTCATATTTATACGACATGAGGATCTTGAATATCAGCGAATGTGACTGATTCAGTTTAATAAAGGATTAATAAACCAGACGCTCATGTTGAGCAAGCTACATTTCAGTCTGTATTTATGGTTTCAGCAATGACAATAGGTCAAACTAAGCCACATCTGTTTCTTTCTGAATGAATCGATTTCTGAAAGAATCACTGAATCAAATGATTAATTCAGAAACAGATTCATTAAGACACAAATGTTTTGCTCTGATGATTCATACTGAAACACTTCAAACAAACAAAGCCAGAGTGAATAATTCATTCATTCATTCAGTCTCTTGCTTTACAGTTCAAACTAAGCCACATTTGTGAGTCTTTTTGACTGAATCTATTTCTGAAAGAATCACTGAATCAAATGATTTATTCAGGAACAGATTCATTCAGGAAGACACAAATGTTTTGCTCTGGCTTTGTTAGTTTGAACTGTTTCTGAATGAACCATCAGAGTCAATGATTCAGTGATTCATTTATTGAGTCTATTTACAGAAATCATCCATTTGGAATGAATCATTTGAGTGAATGAATCACTCACTGAGACAGGGAATAGTGAACTTAGTGGAGGATTTGAGCTTATATTTATTAACCAATGATGGACTAAAGCATCACAGAAACACACACACTAATGTCATAAATATACAATAAATGTGTTTTAATGGTGACGCAGTGGGTAGCATGTTCATCTCTCAGCAAGGAGGTCGCTGGTTCGAGCCTCGGCTGGGTCAGTTGGTGTTTCTGTGTGGAGTTTGCATGTTCTCCCCGTGTTCATGTGGGTTTCCTCCGGGTGCTCCGGTTTCCCCCACAAGTCCAAGAAAGACATGTGGTACATGTGAATTGGGTATGCTAAAAACTGACCGCAGTGTATGAGTGTGTGTGTGTGTGTGTGTGTGTGTGTGTGTGTGTGTGTTTCCCCGTGATGGGTTGCGGCTGAAAGTGCATCCACTGCATAAAGCATATGCTGGATAAGTTGGTGGTTCATTCTGCTGTGGTGACCCCAGATTTATAAAGGGACTAAGCCAAAAATGAATGAATGATGTGAGCTGAGAAACAGACCCGAACTCTGGCGTCTCCAGCACGTCTCCACGCTGCTCCTTCACCTCCTTCAGCTTCTGCTTCTTCTCCACGTTTCTCAGCGTCGGGTAATTTCTGCACACCAGAGAACACACAACACGCACTTCACTACAGCGCTTTACACCTTCACGTCTAACTAAAGCATTTTTAAGCACTTCCCTGCTGCATTTTCTACATATTTCCATAGTTAACTCCCCTTATATCAGACACACTACATCATGTTATATTCCACAGAAACTGTCTGATGGGATGTTTTCCCCAAGCCATTTACTCAACCCACATCCCACCAATGGGACGCTTCACTTTACGTTCCTTTTTTAGCAATTAAATCCTAATCTAATCATGACCAACTATACCTGATTGGAACAGTCTAAGTCTTCTGAATACATATATTTCCATATCATTTCTGTTACGTAGGAAGAGTGATCGATTAAAACAGATATACCGTCACCCTTCAACCTGTGGGACCATCTGCGTGTACATTATTAAAACCATAATACTGTAGTCTAAAAACACAGCAATATGACGAACTGTACATCATTTGAAAGCTTAAAATGTCTAGTTTCCATATCTGGTGACTGATTTTTGATACGTTTTAGTGAGCATCAGTTATTTATTTATTTGCAACAAAAATACTGGTCATAAAGCAATACTCTGCTACAGCAATCCACATGTGCAATATTGTTTAGTTGTTTATTAGAGACTAAATTCAAATTAAATACCACCAAACTGGCCACACTACTGTAGAAATCATGTCCCGAGACAAGTCTGAATCAAGTATGAAACTACACAGTTCATATTCGTTCAGCTCTTCCTTATATGGTGACTAATGGAAACTGGAGGTCTGGTGGTGACGTGTGGTACTGCAGTCAAACTAAATACTACACTGTAAAATCCAACAGCCAAGTTTATCAAATGAAATGAGTGTAGTCAGTGGTGGATTTAGGCATGGGCAATATGGGCGATTGCTCAGGGTGGCATCTTGTTGGGGGCGGCATTGGAAGATGATGCAAAAAAAAAAAGTGCCCCAATAAAAGCTGTGAGATAAGATTTACTTTATGCAGGTGTATTAAATATAATGTAGAGATGTTGGGGGCTATTCACATTTGGTGTCTTTTGCACACGCAAGTTTGTTATTCTCTATGTGCAACCGAAACAGCGCTGGTCAAAACAAGTTGACACATGTGTGCAGCAGAAAGCCATTCCCGCACGCCTCACACACGCTGCTCCTGATCCCGGGTGTTTACATGCACACCGATATGCATCGACATGCAAGTCGACGAAACTAAAGTTTATATCAGATGATGATGATGAAGTTACTAGCATGACTATGAAGCAGAAAGGAGGAATAATGAGTCAGGGAGGTAACTGAGACTTCATAACATTAATTCTCGGCCATGAGTCGGGTCTAAGACAACAGATAATTCTATAAAACAGATCTATTTTTTGTATCCTATAGAATTATCATAATTAATATTCATCCAAAAGTCTTAGAATATCACTCCAGTTGTGTCTTTACATTGTTTTTCAGTTACATTAAGGATTGATTTCGGTTATTTATTTAGAACAATAATTGTATAATAATAAACAATTTATTTATTAATAACCTTTAATTTAACCTTAATAATAATAATAATAACAATAATAATAATAATAATAATGTTAATAAATTTATCCTTATTCATTTTTATTAATAATAATAAACAAATTGTTATATTTATTGAAAATAAATACATGTTTTTAAATGTATTTATAATAATTATTTTAAATGTACATATTTAAAACATATATTTAAATATTTTAAATATATATAAAGTCGACCACATAGTGTCTATTTACTGGGGGATGGGGAGGGGGGATGTTTGGGGTGGTTTCGCCCAGGGTACCATTTAAACTAGAACCGCCACTGAGTGTGGTCAACTCAAAATTGACTGAAAGTTAATTCTACTCATTTGAAAAGAGTTCTGAACTCAGTGTTGAAGGTAAAGGGTTATTTAAATATGTCATTACTTCAACTTAAATAGAGTAAGTTCACAGCACTCATATAGATTAGTTTAATGGGTTTCCTCAAACAGTTTGAGTTGCCTTAACTTTCTGGCTTTTACAGTGTACTGAAAGCTCATTTTTGGAGATATCAACTTCACATTTAGAATATCACTTGTGCAGATAATTATCTTTGATTTTCTGCCAATTTTAGACTAAAACATGTTTGATAAACTCATGTTTATGCATTATAAAAACACTTACATTTACTGTTTCATTATTATCAAATAAGCCACATAACTGTTGTTTTATTTAACTTTCTGATCTGAGTGTGTGTGTGTGTGTGTGTGTGTGTGTGTGTGTGTGTGTGACCTGCGGCGCTCCTCTCTCCACCTCCTGATGTCCTCCTCCGTCTCCAGCTTGATCCTCTTAGCTCCTGCAGTGTGATTCTGATGAAGACAGCAGCAGGTCAGTGTTCATTACAGTCAGCAGTGCTCATATACAGCATCTGCAGCCACAGCCATCATCACCACACCATCAGCTAATCCCCGGAGCGTTTATCACACACACTTCTGTTTACGGTCACTTCTTAAACAGCAGCAGCTCGCATCTTCAACTTTGGTCTTTAAATGGTTTGTTTTTAAGAGGAAATGGCTGCTTGTTTTCTAGAGTAAACTCAGATTCCTGATCTGGGCTCACTGAGAGATCTTAAAGCTGCACTGAACCTGGAGTTTGATTAAAACACTCACGTTCCTCCAGTGGATCTTCACCAGCTTCTCATGAGCGGAAAACTGACAGTCTGGAACTGAACACTGCAGAGAGGAGGAGAGCATGATGAGCTTCAGCTTCACACACACACACACACACACTGATGATGATGATGTTCACCTTCACGTGCTGTGCGATGTGCTCCTCATATTTGTCCTGAGTTTTGAATCCTCGATCGCAGGAGTCACAGAAATGACTGAACTCTGGCTGCTTCTGCTGCTTCTGTTTAGAGGAGGAACTGCATCACATATGACTAAGCACGATACGCTTATTTCACGCGACCACCATTTTAGAACACGAAAGCGAGGCTGCGGTGGGAAGAAAGCCGGAAGTATAGGATCAGCACTGTAAACATTGCAACAACATGCTGTGTGCTACAAACCTCCAGCTGCTGCTGTGACTTGCAGAAATGGTGTAAACATCACTTTAATATCATTCAGTTCAGTTTCATTTAAACAATTAAAAGCATATTAGGCATCAAACAACATCACAATCTCTTTAAGAGTGATACACTTAAGTGTCCTCCTAGACTTCAGTCCAGGGCAGCAGGTAAACACCGTGGGGACGCTTCCCTGCTTCAGCCTATGTAACCCGGTGAGTGATCAAACACTGCAGTCCTCTGTAGCACATCTTCGTGTTGTCTTTATCAGTGTTGTCCTCGTACTGAAGTTTTAAAAACGTCAATTTCCCGCTAACATTTACGCGCCGCTGAGCGCGCTCATAAACACCGCTGATTTGCCGTAGTGTTCACCAGTGCTCAACAGAATGACTGAAGGTTATCAGCTTCCTGCTCTTCACAGATTGAAAACACACACAGACGGATATTGGAGCGTTTTAAAGCCGTGAAGATCAGTCGATTCATCAGCGGATCACTCGTCTGTGTTTGCACTCAGTAAACAGCGGTGAGGTGAACTGATGACCTTCACAGCCAATCAGAGTGATTTCTGTTGAGCACGTGAACACAATGGCCAATCAGCGCTGTTTAAGAACTCCATCAACAGTGTCTTAAATGTTAACGAGAAATTGGCGTTTTTTTATATTTCATTACGGAAATTTAGTATTGTGACTAGTCTAATATAGTGAAAGACTCAGTTCATTAACTTGAGTTTGATGAATGGCATCTAAAATGTGTGTTTGGGAAAGAAAACGTTAGCTAAGTAGTGCCATTTCCCTTAACTTAGCTGAAAATGAGGTCAAATATCCTTTTTTATTTTCACTATTCATTCAGAACGGACCTTAGGGTCACTCGGAAGGCGCTGAAATCATAAATGTGTGTCACTTTCTCTTCGCTGATAAGATATACAGCAGGTACACAATATTCCTGTGTGACTCAGTCGATACTTCCGGGTTTCTTCCCACCGCAGCCTCGATTTCGCTGTTAATAATGGCGGCCGCGTGAAATCAAGTCTATAGATGACTCAACTCACACATTGAAACACACACACACACAGACAAACACTCAAATAACAGAGAGAAACCCACAGAAACAACACACACAGAAATGCTCACACACAGAGAAATAAACATAGAGAAACACACACATACACACGCACAAACACACACATACACACAGAGAGAAACACACACTTAAACAAAAACACACACACACACACACACTGAAATGCAGAGACACACACAAACACACAATCAAACAGACAGGGAAAAAGAAACACACACCTACACAAACCCTGACTCAAAAACACACACACAAAACAGTCAAAAAACACACACACACACACAAAAACAATTCCACATAGAGAGTGTGTGTGTTCACCTTTTTCCCCCAGTGCTGCTGCATGGAGCCCCGCCAGCCTTCATGATGATGGTGATGATGATGATAGAGATGATTATTATGATGAGCTGAGAGAGAAACATGCGGTCAGTCACACACACTCACACACACACACCATCATCACTGCAGTACTCCATCAGTCAGTGCCCTGTAAGACACACTGTTCCTGTCTCTATGCCAGTAGTATCTGGATGCAGCCTTTACGACGCAAGCTGAGACCGCATCTCTAAGTCAATGGAGCGAGTGACGTCACTGTGAGGGGCGGGGTTAGGTGAGCCCATTATAAAGCATTGGATACGGCTCAGATTGCGCTGCACCAGGTCTGCAGACCCCTCTCCTATATGCAGCAGCAGACTGTTCTACATGCGTTTATATAGCAGCTTTCCTTTCTTCTAATTAAAGAAGGGGGAAATGAGAGGAAAAAATAAAGACAAGGAGAAAGAGGGAAAGAAAAAATAAGTCAAATAAATAAATAATAAAGTAATGTGGCAACTAAAATGTGCATTTGAGTAGAGTTAGGATTAGAATCTGAGTGTGACCATGCAGTGCCATGCATCTCTTCAACAGCATTTGGCATTAATATCTCGTTCAAACACATTATGAACAGCAGCTACGCTAATCATTACATACAGAATAATTATACACTTCAGATATTTGGGGAAGGATAACTATTATGAAAGGTTTCTCTACAAGAGTGAGTTATCCAGCAGTGTGTACCTGCGCGGGGCTGCGCGGCTCTGTGTCCGCCTCTGGAGCTCCAGACCCCGGGCTCCGGCTGGCTCCAGCTCCAGTCTCGGGCCGCCTGGAAGGCTCTGGAGCTCTGCTGAGGCTCCGCGCTAAAGTCCGGCGGGGGCAGGCGCTGCTGCTGCCCGCTCATGGCGACGCTTCTCGGGTATAAACTTCACAGCAGTTCGGAGGAGATTCACACACTCAAATAAACACAAACACGTGCTGCGGAAACATGCAGCGCTAAACACGTGTCTGTGCTCTCACCGATACGTCACTTCCGACATGCGCTGAGCTCGTCCTGCTGGATGACGTAAAAATATACAACTTTAAAAAGTATAATATAAGCTATGGCTGTAAAACGACACGGTGGCATCAAGAAGGTCTCTGGTTCGAGTCCCGGCTGGGTCAGTTGGTGTTTCTGTGTGGAGTTTGCATGTTCTCCCAGTGTTTCCCCCACAGTCCAAACACATGCGCTATAGGGGAATTGATGAACTAAATTGGCCGTAGTGTGTGTGTGTGTGTGTGTGTGTGCGCGTGTGTGTGTATGGGTGTTTCTCAGTACTGGGTTGCAGCTGGAAGGGCATCCGCTTTGTAAAACATATGCTGGAGTAGTTGGCGGTTCATTCCGCTGTGGCAGCCCCTGATTAATAAAGGGACTAAGCCGTAAAGAAAATCAGTGAATATAAATGCCAACACACCAATGATCAGCCATTCTTATCTGCTTTCATGTCAAATAAAAAAATATTCAGAGTCGTCTAATACAAATTCCAAACATTGTAAAGCAATAAAGATCTATTTAAAAATATATAAATCTATTGGGTTTCTATATTATTATTATTAATATTAATATTATTAGCGCTTTGAGTCTAAGAAAAGCACAATATAAATTAAATTAATATTATTATTATCTAAAATAATAAATGTAATATTAATTGGTGAATTATTTTTACTTGTAATTGTGCTCTAAACTTTTATTTTCCTGTTTCTATTTTTAAGCCCCTGTTCAGTTGTTCTCTAAACTTTCTTCTGTCCTAACTTTGTAAATATATTTTCTTAATGAAATTAAATTTTTTATATATATATATATATATATATATATATATATATATATATATATATATATATATATATATATGCAATGCAGTATGCTAAATGGCGATGTATTTCTGTATTTCAATTAGCATTTTCCAAGACAAATCGTCACCTTAGAATTATAAGTTTCTATCTGACAGTCTTGTCAAAATTGAGTTATTGACATATTCTTATTAATTGACAACTTATTTACATTATGGGATGTTTTTTTTTTTTAAAGTTGTTCACATTTTAAGACTTTATATTTAAAAAATAAAAGTTACACACGCACTGTTTGCTATGGAATGCAAAAACTTTGAAGCTCAATATCTCAAAATCATCCAGAACGCAGACAGAACCTTATAACTCTAAGGTGACGATATGTGCAATGTTTAGTGCAGAATGAAAATCTAAATTAAAGGACATCATTTCCATTTCTCATTTTAAACACAGTTTTAACATGTCAATTGTATCCACATTTTAATGCTTTATAAGCTGCAAAATTAAATTGAAAATGCAATACACAAACTGAATTTGAGATGTATGAAGTACAAGCAGAAACTGAAGCAAAATGAGCATTTAAATGTTATTTGATCTAAATGCATTTACACTCACGTCTAGGAAACGCAGGATTACCTAACCTGCCTAGTTACCCTAATTAACCTAGTGAAGCCTTTAAATGTCACTTTAAGCTGTATAGAAGTGTCTTGAAGAATATCTAGTCTAATATTATTTACTGTCATCATGACAAAGAGAAAATAAATCAGTTATTAGAGATGAGTTATTAAACTATTATGATTAGAAATGTGTTGAGAAAATCTGCTCTCTGTTAAACAGAAATTGGGGAAAAAATATACAGAGGAGCTAATAATTCAGACTTTAACTGTATATATATAAACAAATATCTCCATTAATGACAGTACTAATAAAAAAAAGCTATTAAAATTGTTATTTGAAATCTGTATGATTGTGTAACTCCACAAAGCATTAAAACATGCACAACAAATCCATTTGCTTTTATTTATATGTATTACTGTACCACTGTGCTTTTGCATGTGTTTTATTCTGTTCTTTGAGCCTCATTAAAGTAAAATGAAAAATACAACTTGAAACAATAAGATATAAAAATGAAAAGTACATGTCATCTTTAATAAAACATTATTAAACTAAAATATTTTTTGATAATAATGTTCTCATGTCCTTTAGTCAGATTTCAGAAAAATATTCTCTTAATGGATGATACTTTTTCTGCTATTACAAATAAGAAATTATATTCAAAAGGATACAACACTTCTTACTAATTCAAGTTCTTCTGACATTGAAAAGCAGCTATTTGAGATGCACTCGATTAAATCTATAAGTTCATTTTATAGTCTGTAATTGGAGTATGCTAATACATCTACTCATTTTCTTAAAATAATCTGGGAAAGAGAACTTAATATCCAAGAAGCAGATGACGATTGGAATATGGTTTGTAAAAATGCAAAGTATTTGAGCATATGTAAAAGTAAGAGATATCCAACTTAAGATTCTTCATAGAGCTCATATTTCTCCTTTCCAGCGTAGTAAATTTAGGGCTGATTTCTCTTCACTCTGTCCCAAGTGCAAGACAGAAATAGGTAATCTTACCCACCAATTCTGGTTTTGTAACAAAATACAGAGGTTCTGGTTGGGGGTTTCCGAAGAAGTGAGTAACGTTTTGGGTGTCTCTGTGGTTCCAGATCCAGCATCTTATTTGTTAGCAATGTCCCCTCCTGTAAGTCTTGATAAGTACAAAATGAGGCTTTTCAATTTTCTTCTTTTTAATGCAAGAAAATGTATACTTTTACAATGGATCTCAGATATGGCTCCCTCTGTTAGGATGTGGCACCGAACTATACTTGAATACGTGTCGTAAGATTATCTGACCTGTATTGTACATGTTAAAAGTGGAGTTTTTCATAAAATCTGGGAAAATTTCCTGGCATATACTGATTTTCATATTGCTTCCATCCTGACAAGAGGATTTATTTAAGAATGTCATGGTTGGTATTATTGATTGTTTTACACTTACTATTAATACTTCAATATTCTTTTAATTTTCCAGACCATGTATGTATATGTGCACCGGTAAAGCCCTATTTGTGTATGTGAGCTGAACGGTACTTTCTTGTCATTTGTTTAACTGTTGTTGTCATTGGATCATCATTATTTTGCGAAGATGTTATTTTATTTATTTATTATTATTATTATTTTTTTATATGTATATAAAAGCAAAAACTTAATAAACATATATACACAAAAAAAAACAATAAAACATTATTATTTAATAAAGTGATGTATGGGATATTTTACATTTTTAAAAAAAGTTTTAAAAAATGAAAGCACACCGGATGCATTACACCTCAGCTGTGCATTATTCTCTGATAATTCACCACAGTCAATTATTCTGCTTAAAGTACATACACTGTGCATCATCCTCTAATAATCCCCCATCAGCCGCAGGTGATGACTGCGCTCCTCCTCTGGTCTCCAGCACCACAGCTGAGATGTTGTATCTGAGCGTGTGTTAGTCAGGTGTGTGTCCTCCACATCTCCTCAACCTCCTGTTGTAGCTGTGAAATAACTCTTAATCATTCAGCGGAGTGATATGAAGCTGTAATGCGCTCTAAACCTGCCGGAACTACTTTAGCTGTGCCTTTATTTGACGATAAACACCTGAGAGTGACCATCAGCCAATTAGAATCAAGAGTTTAGCATAACAGTGTATATAATTAAAAAGAGAATATGTTACCAAAGCAACATCTCTGATCTTTGGTATTAATGATTTATATATTCATATTAGAAACAAGAATCATCAATGACAGAGCTTCATCACTGTAATATTTGTTTATTAAAGCATAAAATATTTCTATACATATAATCATACAAATGATGTCTATTCAGGTTTATATAATGAATATTCTGCATCAACCTTTGATTAAAAGCCTTAAATCTGATTTGGTCCTCTTTCATTTTGCTGCCTTGATGAGGAAATATTATAATAAATGTACACATTAATACATCACCGGTATAAAACCTCTGACTGATCATCATTCACATCACCACTGACGCTTTATTAAGAGCTGCTGGAGCATCTTTCATCAGTATAAATAACACTAATCAATCACAGTATCAAATGTGACAATAATTCACTGGAATTAAATATTACAGTGAGCTGTTCAGTGATGATCAGACTGGATGAGGCGTCTGATCACACGACTCCGGCAGATTCGTCTGATTCTCGCTGATTATCGGCCAGTAGTTTGGGTTCTCCTCGTACCACTGAACTGAAAACACACAATCATCATCAGAATCATTGATCACTGATCATCTAAGAGTACCGCATATTAATAATGGCAATATTAGCAGTCAGTCTGGAAGTGTCATTATGTTTGCAGTCTTCTATTATTTGTATTGATTTTTGAGTATTTATGTATATTCATTCATTCATTCATTAACTTTCCTTCGGCTTAGTCCTTTTATTCATCAGGGGTCGCCACAGCGGAATGAACCGCCAACTTATCCAGCATATGTTTTACACAGCGGATGCCCTTACAGCCACAACCCAGTTCTGGGAAACACCCACACACACTCATTCACACACACACACTCATACACTACGGCCAGTTTAGTTGATCAGTTCCCCTATAGCGCATGTGTTTGGACTGTTGGGGAAACCGGAGCACCTGGAGGAAACCCACACCAACACAGGGAGAACATGCAAACTCCACACAGAAACACCAACTGACCCAGCCGGGGCTTGAACCAGCGACCTTCTTACTGTAAGGCCACAGTGCTAACCACTGAGCCACCCTACTATTTAAGTATATGTTTGTTTCTATTGTACATTAATACTCCTGCTGCTGTAACGGAGAGATTTCCCCACAGTGGGATAAATAAATGTCTATCTATTCTATGATGTTCACTAGTGAGTGCCCTACCGGTGCGTCTGATTCCCTCTGTCCAGGCCACTCTGGGTCTCCAGCCGAGTCTGTGCAGCTTTGCAGAGCTCATGGGGTATCGCAGTTCCATCACAGGGCTGAAGATCACACACACAGCCACACACACACACACACACACGAGATCATCATGAAGAATCTGACAGAAATATGAACATTTAACGGCACACAGTCACTACACACCGATCTTCCACAAACTCCAGCCAGTGGTCCAGAGATTCAGCAGAGACGCTCTTCACTTTCTGTCCACAGAAAACACTCTGTAAGAGTCAGAACTACACAAAACACCAGGCTGCTTCTTTAAAAACAACTATTAAAAACACAAATGTACATTGCTTCTGAGCACATAACCTGGTCCGGCAGAAATGAAGAAAATAAACATAGAATTAAAATGTGGACGTTTAAAAAGCGTGAGCAGTTTGAGGAGTTTTTGAAGCTCAATTCAATTCAAGATAGTTTGTATAGCTCCTTTTACAATAATTATTGTTTCAAAGCAGCCTTACAAAAAACAAAAGTTATGATATACAGACATCGTTAACCTGCTTTTACAGCATATAGGTGATGTCTGTATGTTTAATGAAGTATAATATAATATGCTTTACATGTTTGTTTATATAACTGCTATTTCCATATATAGCACTTCACTTTTGCATCTGGTTTATATACACTATGAACAGCAGCTACACTAATCATTCTCTTTATTCTCCATTTCCACTTGGGGATACTCATTTCGAGGTCCCTAGAGACTATGCGGCGCCATTGATGTGATCCAATCCTGGACCAGGCCGTATCCCGAGCTGATGCTGTGGTCTTCATTGAGGAATGGAATGCATGAGACTGATTCCTGTAAGACCCCAGTGACAGACGAGTCCCTGATTGATGGTTTGGGCCAGCCTAACCCCCCATCAGTGACCTTCTCACACCTGCAGCTTCTCCAGCCTCCGGCACCTAGACTGCAGCTCCACATAGGAAGTTTGGCCAGAAAAATAACAGAGCCTGGTTCCTCTCAAGGTTTTTTTTTTCCTTCACTTTGGTCAATTGGTGAAGTTTGTTTTCTCCCACCACTGTCGTCACTGGCTTGCTTGGATCGGGACTTGTGGAGCTGCGCTTCGCTGGATTTGCTCTTCAGTGTTTGGACTAAACTTCAACTCTGAAATCTGGACTATACTGGAACTATATTAAGCTGCTTTGACACAATCTACATTGGGAAAAGTGCTACAGAAATAAACATGAATTTAACTGAATTGAGATGTATTTGTGTTGTTCTGGGCTCTATTGTTGTCCAAGCTGCACTGAAACTGAAGTTTGTAAAGGTAAAGCACTGAATAAACATCATTAAACATCAGTGAATGATCTCTGCAGTGTCTGCCGCTCCTCCTCCTGGATGTGTGTGTAGTAATCCTGACCTGCTCTCCTGATCTCACCATTTGGACCAGTTCTCTGGCCAGCTGAATGATGGGAATCTCAAAGCCAGTTCCAATGTTGTAGATTTCTCCCAGAATGCCCTTCTCCATCACCGTCAGGAAGGCGTCGGTGACGTCAGAGACATACAGGAAGTGTCTGGACTGCAGGCCGGAGCCCTGGATAGTGCTGAACACACACAAGCAGATGAAACACACAGATTAATAAATGCCTGTAGATACATACATGAGCAGACCAAACATGCAGACCAACATCCATCAGCAGACGAAACTCAGCTGAACACCAGATAAGGAAACACACAGATGATCACATGAACAGGTGAAACACAAACAACTGAGCAGATGAACCGGAGCACATACAATCCACAGATGAACGCACATCAGCAGATGAAATTCAGGCAAACTAAACAGACGAATGTACACCAGCAGATGAAATGCAGACAAACACAGCAGAGCAGGTTAGTCTGAGTGAACTCACCACTTCTGCTGCTGCTGTAGGAGCGAGAGGAATCTGGGAATGACCTGAGAAACACAACAGCAGCGTTAAACACTGGGCACTGAGCGTTGTTGTTGATATTAAACTGACCCTGCTGTACCTTCTCATGATGCTGCCGCGGCCCGTACACATTACTGCTCCTCGTGATCACAGCTGGAAACTGCAGAGAACACAACGTCAACATTCTGCAATCACAATATGACACGGGGAGCTGATCCTCAACACATATTAACGGTTACCTTAAAGCTTAAATAGAAAAGTCAGGGTGTGCTGGTTTAAAGTAGTCTATAAACAAACACAATAATATGATGAGAAATGCATTAAATATCATCATGAGGAGTCTGCGGTGAGGGTAACATCTGGAACTAAAGCTCAACACGATGAAAAATATCAACTGTCCTACTGCCAACTCACAGTTTAAAGAGCTGAAGTCACAGAATCAAACGCTCCTCATCACATTTAACCATTTTGCTTTATTTTGCATTAATAACAGATTCAGTTTACTGTAAATCATTCATTTGTTGTTTTTATCAGTCTAGTTTAAGGAAAATGAGTGGACAACTGAATATATACACACAGTTAGGTCCATAAATATTTGGACATCGACACAATTCTAGCATGTTTGTCTCTATACAGCAACACAATGGATTTTAAAATGAAACAAACAAGATGTGCTTTAACTTTAATTTGAGGGTATTTACATCCAAATCAGGTGAACGCTGCACGAATTACAACAGTCTGCATATGTGCCTCCCACTTGTTAAGGGACCAAAAGCAATTGGACAGAATAATAATCATAAATCAAACTTTCACTGTTTAATACTTGGTTGTAAATCCTTTGCAGTCAATTACAGCCTGAAGTCTGGAACACAGAGACATCAGCAGACGCTGGGTTTCATCCCTGCTGGTGCTCTGCCAGGCCTCTACTGCAACTGTCTTCAGTTCCTGCTTGTGTTTGGGACATTTTCTCTTCAGTTTTGTCTTCAGCAAGTGCAATGCATGCTCAATCGGATTTGGCTCAGGTGATTGACTTGGCCATTGCATAACATTCCACTTCTAACCTTTGAAAAAGCTCTTTGCAGTGTGCTTTGGGTCATTCTCCTTCTGCTCTGTGAAGCACCGTCCAATAAGTTCTGACGTATTTGGCTGAATATAAGCAGATAATATTGCCTGAAACACTTCAGAATTCATCCTGCTGCTTTAGTCAGCATCACATCATCAATAAATACAAGAGAACCAGGTCCACTGACAGCCGTACATGCCCACGCCATGACACTACTACCACCATGCTTCACTGCTTAGGGTCATGAGCAGTTCCCTTCCTTCTCCATACTCTTCTCTTCCCATCATCTCTGGTACAAGTTGATCTTGGTCTCATCTGTCCACAGGATGTTGTTCCAGCACTGTGAAGGCTTTTCTAGAACTCTAATCTGGCCTTCCTGTTATTGAGGCTCACCAATGGTTTACATCTTGTTATGAACCCACTGAATTCACTCTGGTGTAGTCTTCTCTTGATTGTTGACTCTGACACACACACACACACACACACACACACACGCGCCTCCTGGAGAGTGTTGTTGATCTGGCCAGCTGTTGTGAAGGGTGTTTTCTTTACCAGGGAGAGAGTTCTTCAGTCGTCCACCACAGTTGTGTCCATGGTCTTCGTGGTCTTTTGGTGTTGCTGAGCTCACTGATGCGTTCCTTCTCTTTAACAATGTTCCACACAGTTGTTTTGGCCACTCCTGATGTTTCTGCTCTCTCTCTCTGATGGGTTTGTTTTGTTTTTTCAGCCTAAAGCCGAAGTCACACTAGAGTTTGGGCTTGCGAAATTCTGTCGTACGGCGCTGCGAAAAGGGGCGGGATTAAACAAGATGAATAGGCATTTAAAAAGCGAGCGATTGCTCCATGTTTTAAATTTCTGTCCAGAGAGGTCATGTTTTGATCCTGGATTGGTCTCACGCAGTCAAGTGATGCCATTTCGCAGGTCAGAGTTCACCTGCGTAACCTGTCGCATGACCCTGCGTTTCCGGTCTGACGCATTCGCGTGCGTATAAATGGAAGTCTATGGGGAGGAAAGTCCAGTGTGACCGCGGCTTAATGAGAGTTTGCTTTACAGTTCTTTGGATCTCATCTTGATAGTTGACAGTAACAGATTCCAAATGCAAATAGCACACTTGAGATGAACTCTGGACTTTTATCTGCTCCTTGTAATTGGGATAATGAGAGAATAACACACACCTGGCTACTAAACAGCTAAGAAGCCAATTGTCCAATTACTTTTGGACCCTTAACAAGTGGGAGGCACATACGCAAATTGTTGTAATTCCTACAGCGTTCACCTTATTTGGATGTAAATACCCTCAGATTAAAGCTGGCAGTCTGCAGGTAAAGCACATCTCAAATCCATTGTGTTGGTGTATAGAGCCAAAATGAGAGAATTGTGTTGAGGTCCCAATATTTATGGACCTATATATATATGGAGTGTAGAGTGACACGGACACCTTGTGCTTCAGCCAGCAGCTGGTGACGATGCTCTCGGCTGCAGCTTTGGATCTGGAGTAGGGGTTTGTGGGTCTTTTAGGACTCAGTTCATCAAAGGGCTGCAGTGAGAGAGAAGCGCATCAGAACAGCAGCAGCAGCGGCGGTGAACAGGTAAACGGGTAGTTTATTCACCTGGTCTACACTGTCTCCGTACACCTCATCCGTACTGATGTAGATGAAGCGCTGCACTCTGGCCTCCAGTGCCGCTCGCACCAACACAGCAGTACCATCCACATTCACACGCATGAAGCGAGACGGACACACAAACGAGTTCTCTGCAGCACAAACACACACACACACACACACACACACACACACACACACACACACACACACACTGACTTATTAACACAGATTAGAGCCCGTACATACAAAACATCTGAAGGCTAAAAGCAGCTCAGAACTCGCTGATCTGAAACCCAAACCACAAACAGCTGTTTTCAGCAATCTGCATTCAAAAGAAAACATTTTAAAAATATTTATAACATATATTTTAATCATCATTTATTTAAAAATACAAACAAAAAAACAAGCATTTAAGCAAACATTTGTTCTTTAAACACAATGTAAATATGCCACAATAAATACAGACATTTTTACATATTTAAAAAAAATACTTACATAATATAATAATTATCCTATTATTTATTTATATTTTTCTCCAAACATTAAAAGCAAAGAACATACTTTATAACATGCACTCGTTCACTTAGTGAACATTATAATCTTTTTTTAAGTATGCAACAGATCTACATACCCTCCATGAATACATCTCTGACAGACTGCTCCCCCTCCCAACCAGCCAATCATGGTGTGTATAGTCAATAGGCATGTTGTATAGTCAGTAATTGATCTGTTGTAGTGATTCTACCGTTGCTATAGTAACACAACTACAGTAACTGATTGGTTGTTGAGATTCTACAGTTGCCATGGTAACACAACTACAGTAATTGATCGGTTGTTGTGATTTTACAGTTGCCATGGTAACAACAACTACAGTAACTGATGGGTTGTTGTGATTCTACAGTTGCCATGGTAACACAACTACAGTAACTGATCGGTTGTTGTAATTCTACAGTTGCTATGGTAACAACAACTACAGTAATTGATCGGTTGTTGTGATTTTACAGTTGCTGTGATTTTACAGTTGCTATGGTAACAACAACTACAGTAATTGATCTGTTGTGGTGATTCTACAGTTGCTATGGTAACACAACAACTACAGTAATTGATCAGTTGTTGTAATTCTACAGTTGCTATGGTAACAACAACTACAATAATTGATCGGTTGTTGTGATTTTACAGTTGCTATGGTAACAACAACTACAGTAATTGATCGGTTGTTGTGATTCTACAGTTGCTATGGTAACAACTACAGTAATTGATCGGTTGTTGTGGTTTTACAGTTGCTATGGTAACACAACAACTACAGTAATTGATCAGTTGTTGTAATTCTACAGTTGCTATGGTAACACAACAACTACAGTAATTGATCGGTTGTTGTAGTTCTACAGTTGCCATGGTAACACAACAACTACAGTAGTATAAAAAAATGATTCAATACCGTAGTTTTCTACAGCTAAAGGTATATTATACTGCAATACACCACAGTTTACTGTATTAAACACTAATATTTACCATAGTATTTGCTACAGTGTACCAGTTAACTTCAGTTAGGGCTGGGCGATTTTTTCGATTAATTCGAATTTACGTTTTAAGACGATTTGATTTTTTACAAAATCGAGGAATCGCGATTTTTTTATAAAAATATTAAAGCCGCTTTTCCACTATCGTGCCAAACCGTTCTAAACTGTTAGACAACCATGCTGAATTGTGCTGATTCTGTGTTGACGTCGCGGCTCTGTTGATGAGCTACCACAGCTGGTTTAGCGGAAGCGCGCCAGGGCGGACTGGCCATTGGGAACACCGGGACATTTTCCCGCTAGAGCAACAACAGCCCCGCTGCCAGGGCAACCGCAGTCAGCCAGCCAGCTTCGCTATGTTCCACGCGCGTTGTGCTGTTGTTTGCGTCCCCGCAGCCGTCTGTCTCTCCCACGCGAGCTGCGAGACGGGCGCGTGCGCGCAGCGAGACGGGTGCGTGCGCGAGGAGAGGAGGCTCGACAGGCGGAGGTGTGGGAGTGGCACAGTAGCTGTCCAAGGTACTGTATGAATTAAATCATAACCCATATATGCACCAATAAACAAGTCAAATGAATGAATGAATAAAATAAATATGGATTCTTAAATGTCGGTAGTTTGAACTCAAAAAAAATATCAATACGTATCGACAAATGTTTTATAAAAATAAATTGAGCAATTTTCAACATTTCAGCTATAGGCCATTATACGATTCAGTTAAATATAAGATAGACATTTAAATATATATAGATATGTAATATAGATAGATATATTAAATATAGACATAGACATTTAAATATAGATAGATACGGTAATCTTTAATATATACTGGGTGGTGGAGCTACGCACAAATATTTTCTAAAACGTCAAGCAGATATTTGTCTATAGCTCGTTAGTTATTTATGAAGACAAAAAATAATTAAAATAACAAAAATAAAACTATAAAATTACAAAGATAAAAAGTGCAGCATTCTGCTAAATATAGTCCTTTATATCCTGATATGCTGTGTTGTTTCATTCGGTTTTTATATTTAACTTGATGCATTCGTTATTTAATGTTTAAATACTAAAATCGTTTAAATGGTTATATTTTACCATCAAAATGTAGTATATTTTATATCATTACCAACTTTTGATATAAACCGCTGTTCTTTTATTGATTGTTATGAAATAATTTAAGTGCTATATTTTTTATTAGTGAAAGTGCCCGCTCACTTTGACAAGGCCTGTCTAAATATATATTTCTGCCATGCCACTAATACAGATAAACTATTGTTGCATTATCATTGTTTATTTTTCTGTTATGTACAGAGATTTAAAATATTTATTTCCCCTCCAATGCTTTTCAATCTTCACGTTACATTTTGGTCATTTTCTCTCCAAATAAAATTTGCCCAAAGCTGCACAACATATGACCTCTACATAAATACGGGTGCTGTGACTTCTATTGTAGCTATGTTTAGCATCCCTATATGAGAGAGTGCCATAACCGCGTTTAGTCACACTATTGCTTTTCTTTTACAAGTGAGCATGAAAAAAACTAGTTTCGGCATTTATTTAAATTTAAATGAACAAGGTAAGCTGGTAAGGTAGTTACACAGTAAAAAATTAATTAAGAAAAATAAATAAATAAATAAATAAAAAAAAAAAAAAAAAAAAAAAAAAAATCGAAATCGTGAATCGGTCAAACTTTATGAAAAAATCTAGATTTTTTTTTTTTTTTGCCATATCGCCCAGCCCTTACTTCATTTAATACTACAGTATGCTGGAGCATTCATAAATGAAGAGCTGTAGATACTATAATAGAAATACAGTATAATGCACTTTACTGTATTGTTTACTATAGTATTTGTTTATGTATTTGTGTTCATTAATCAGGTCATTTAGAGAAATATCAGCCAGGTTTTCCTCACCTACATGAGTTTCAGCAGCGCAGTGAAAGACCACATCAATGTGTTCAGTGGAAAACAGATGCTTGATGAACAGAGGATCACACACATCGCCCTGGCAGAAACACACACTGCATTACTACAGCTCAACTAACCACAGGACTGAACGGCTTAATTAGTTGTGTGTGTGTGTGTGTGTGTACACCAACCGGGATGAAGGTGTAAGAGCTGCTGGCCTGGACTGAGCGCAGGTTCTTCAGGTTGGAGCAATACTGGAGCTGAGAGAGAACACACACACATACTTACTCATAAACACACACACTTGTTCACACTCTTGCATACACAATGACGCTTGCACCTCCTCAAAAACACACTCACATTATCAACGTTGATGATCCTCCAGTGAGGAAACCGCACCGCTAGAGCACAGATCAGATGAGACCCACTGAGGAGAACACACACACACACACACACACACACACACACACTTATACCAAATTCATAAGTATTAACTTCAGTGTTTTCACTTAAATTACTACATATTTACATGGAAGTGTGGATTAAGTATGTACGCGTGCGAGTTGAGTGCGTGTGTGTGTGTTCATTGTGTGTTTGGTGTGTGAGTGTGAATTGAGTATGTATTTGTGTTGAGCTGAGTGCATGAATGAGTCAGTGTGTTTGTATGTGTGTGAGTGAATGAGTGTGTGTGTATTTATGTGTGTGAGTGAATGAGTGTGTGTGTGTGTATTTATGTGTGTGAGTGAATGAATGTTTGTATTTATTGAGTATATACGTGTGTGTATGCGATGAGTACATGTGTGTGTCAGACATTTAATATTGATTATCGATCATCGATTACGGCTCTCACATGAATCCAGCTCCTCCAGTGACGAGCACAGTCCGCCGGTCACTGCAGTTCATGCTTTATTCTGGACATTAGTGTCTTCGTCTGTGAAAGGACAGAGCATAGTCTATATTCAATAAGAAATCAATTAATAAAGAGTTCGGGAGAGTCGAACACAGCGCTGAATCAACTCACACACACCGCTGAGCTCTCCAGGAAGGCGTTCTTCACTCTCTCCGTGTGTTTCGTCAGGCCTGTGGGTCATTTATTCCTCATTTATCAGCTGCTGAGTGACTTTTAGACACATCGCGCAGCTTCATAAACACAGTCATCACGACACTCTGACGACGATTTGCGGCAGCGCTGACACGTATGAGTTGAGCGGCCAGCGGCTGAATCCTCGCCCCCGCCGCACGTTCATTGGCTGCTTTACTGCTCTAGACTGAACAGCGCGTTCTGATTGGCTGTCGCAGACGTCGATCATCTAGAGGGCGGAAAGTTACGGTATTACCTCATTGATTGCAGTGAATGAACAGAATCAGAGCTGCTGCTGATGTTAAATGATGTTCGTGTGCTCTGTCTTTCTCATTGTTCTGTCTTATTCTTCACGTCCTGCAGCAGGTAAAACCGTCTCTGGGGTCTTCAGGAGCGACGCGGCGAGAGAAAACAATGGCCAGTACATCACAAGATTCCTGTATCACGGTGAGTTTCTGATATTAAGGTCTGTCATCATTGGCATGTGTGTGTCCTACATGCTTCTGCGTGTGTTTATCTGGGCTTTCTGTGTACATGCATGCATGATGAATGAGAAGCTGTGACAGGTTGCAGGAACACAGCTGTGATGATCATGTAGGATGAGTCTGCATCATTTACAGGTGATCTGATAAGATTTGATTGAATTCATATTGATGATTGTGATGATACATGATGGTGGTGAATGATGTGATGACTGATGGTGGCGGTGATGATGGTGATGGAAATGATGCAGATGATTGTGATGATGATGACAGTGATAGTGATGATGGTGATGACTGAGGTTGATGATGATGATTATGATAGTGATGGCGATAATGACAATAATAGTGATGATGGTGATGGAAATGATGCAGATGATTGTGGTGATAGTGATGATGAAACGATAGTAATGATGGTGATGACTGATGGAGATGATGATGACGGTGATGGATGGTGATGATGACAGTGATAGTGATGATTAAATGCGATGATGATGATGATGGTGATGATGATGGTGATGATGACAGTGATAGTGATGATTAAATGCGATGATGATGATGATGATGATGGTGATGATGATGGTGATGATGACAGTGATAGTGATGATTAAATGCGATGATGATGATGATGGTGATGATGATGGTGATGATGACAGTGATAGTGATGATTAAATGCGATGATGATGGTGATGATGATGGTGATGATGACAGTGATAGTGATGATTAAATGCGATGATGATGATGATGGTGATGATGATGGTGATGATGACAGTGATAGTGATGATTAAATGCGATGATGATGATGATGGTGATGATGATGATGGTGATGATGATAGTGATGATTAAATGCGATGATGATGGTGATGATGATGGTGATGATGGTGATGATGATGATGGTGATGATGATAGTGATGATTAAATGCGATGATAATGGTGATGATGACAGTGATAGTGATGATTAAATGCGATGATGATGATGGTGATGATGATCGTGATGATGATGATGGTGATGATGATGATCGTGATGATGATAGTGATGATTAAATGCGATGATGATGATGATGGTGATGATGATGATGGTGATGATGATGGTGATGATAATGATGGTGATGATAATGATGGTGATGATGATGATGATGGTGATGATGATGATGATGATGATGGTGATGATGATAGTGATGATTAAATGCGATGATGATGATGATGATGGTGATGATGATGGTGATGATGATGATGATGACAGTGATAGTGATGATTAAATGCGATGATGGTGATGATGATGATGGTGATGATGATGGTGATGATGATGATGGTGATGATGATGATGATGGTGATGATGATGGTGATGATGATGATGGTGATGATGATGATGGTGATGATGATGATGATGATGATGGTGATGATGATGATGGTGATGATGATGGTGATGATGATGATGATGATGATGGTGATGATGATGATGATGATGATGATGGTGATGATGATGATGATGGTGATGATGATGGTGATGATGATGATGGTGATGATGACAGTGATAGTGATGATTAAATGCGATGATGATGATGGTGATGATGATGATGATGATGATGGTGATGATGATGATGGTGATGATGATGATGGTGATGATGATGGTGATGATGATGATGATGATGATGGTGATGATGATGATGGTGATGATGATGGTGATGGTGATGATGATGATGGTGATGATGACAGTGATAGTGATGATTAAATGCGATGATGATGATGGTGATGATGATGGTGATGATGATGACGGTGATGATGATGATGGTGATGATGATAGTGATGATTAAATGCGATGATGATGATGATGATGATGATGGTGATGATGGTGATGATGATAGTGATGATTAAATGCGATGATGATGATGATGGTGATGGTGATGATAATGATGGTGATGATAATGATGGTGATGATGGTGATGATGATGATGATAGTGATGATTAAATGCGATGATGATGATGGTGATGATGATGATGATAGTGATGATTAAATGCGATGATGATGATGATGGTGATGATGATGGTGATGATGATGATGGTGATGATGACAGTGATATTGATGATTAAATGCGATGATGATGATGGTGATGATGATGGTGATGATGATGATGGTGATGATTAAATGCGATGATGATGATGGTGATGGTGATGATGATGGTGATGATAATGATGGTGATGATGACAGTGATAGTGATGATTAAATGCGATGATGATGATGATGATGATGATGATGATGATGCTGATGACAGTGATAGTGATGATTAAATGCGATGATGATGATGGTGATGGTGATGATGATGATGGTGATGATGACAGTGATGGATGGTGATGATTATGATGGTGATTATGATGGTGATGATGATTATGACAGTGATAGTGATGATTAAATGAGGTAATGATGATGATTATGATAGTGATGGGTGGTGGTGATGATGATGATGATGAAATGAGGTGATGATGATTGAGATGGTGATGACTGATGGTGATGATGACGGTGATGGATGGTGATGATGACGGTAATGATGATATTGGTGATGGTGGTGGTGATGATGATTGTGATGGTCTTTGTGTTATTGATGATGGTCATGATGTTGATTGTGGTGATGATGATGATTGTGTTGGTGATGATGATAGTGACAGTGGCTGTGGTGATGAAAAGATGGTGAAGAAAATTATGATTGTGATTGTGGTGATGAAGATGATGATTGTAATGATGATGGTGATGATGATGGTGAGGGATTTTGGTCAGTGAATGACGGTGATGAAGATGACAGTGATCTTGATGATGATGATAGCGATGAAGATGGTAATGGTGGGGATGGTTGTGATAATGGTGATACTGATTACGATTCTGCTGCTCTCTCGCAGGTGAGAATGGTCTGATGGCGTGTTGTGTGGATGTTCCACTGATGATGGTGGTGATTGTGATTAAGATGATGATTGTGGTAGTGATTGTTATGATGAAATGAAGGTGATGAAGATGAGGGTGATGGTGATGATTGTGATAGTGATTGTGGTGATGAAGATGATGGTGATGATGCTGCTGGTCTCCGGCAGGTGAGAACAGCCTGATGGCATGTCGTGTGGATGATGCACTGATGATTGTGATGATGATTGTGACGAAGATGACTGTGATGATGATGATGATGATGATAATGATGATGGTGATGGTAATGATGCTGCTGGTCTCCGGCAGGTGAGAATGGCCTGATGGCGTGTCATGTGGATGATGCACTGATGGCCCTGCAGAAGGAGGCCAAACTGCTGCTGTTTCAGGGCTCGCAGGCATTCGACAACCTGAGCTGTTTGGAGAGACTCACTTCAGCTCACATCTCCAGTAAGATTCATTCAGTCCTTCATCACTTTAACATTGGGTTTTGCCTTTCTGACCCTTAAAGCTGGACCTCATGTTCAGATCGGCCACACAGACACTTAACTTTACAAAAGCCTGTTGCAGAACAGATCATCTACAGACGCCGTGTACGGCTGTTTTCTAGACAATACGAGCAAACATGAAGCTTACTATACTGTGATGTTTCTTCAGTCAGTCTGAGTCGAGCAGAGCAGAACCACACGATGCCACATGAGTCCAGACCGCAGATGTGGCACGTGATGTACGCAGACCGATACACCTGTCAGGACATGCAGATCAGTAACACACTCGCAGATATTCACTTCCAGATCACCATGATGAACCCTGACAGCGCAGGAAACCCACTGGATCACTTCAGTGCTGAGGAGGCGGGTGAGAGTCTGCACACACACACACACACACACACACACACACACACACACACACACACACACACACACATACACTCTCAAACACACATACACGCAAACATTCTCTCTCACACACACAGAGACAATCTCTCACACATGTACACATAGATACACTTACACACTCTCTCTCAAACACAAATACACACACATACAAACACACTCACTCACTCAAACCCTCACACATACACTCTTTCACAAACACACACAAACACCCTCTCTCTCACAGACAATATCTACACACACAAGTTCAATGAGATGAGCAGCTCAGTATATCGTTGTGTGTGTGTGTTTGTGTAGGTCTCCACAGCTTTTTCTTCCTGCTGATGGTGTCATATTTCGTGGCGTCGTGTATTTACACCCAGCCGCTGTGGCAGACGCTGAGTAAAGGTGGCCCGATGAACAGCGTGCTGAAGGTTCTGTCTGCTGCGCTGCTGCTGCAGGGATTATCAGTGCTGCTCAACTACATACACATGGCCCGGTCAGACAGACAAACACACACACACACACACACACACATCACAGTCTCCATGACGACACTGTGCTGACTGGTGTGTGTGTGCTTTTCACCGCAGATACGCCAGAGACGGTGTGGGGACGCCACTGACCAGGAGCCTCGCTGAGCGTGAGTCTGGACTGCAACATCACACCATCAGCCACAGGAAAAACATGCTATAGACCTATAGGCGCGCGAACTGTAGAGCGGGGATGGGTGCGCGCGAACTGAAGAAGGGAGGGGGAGGCGGGGTGGAGAGGTGTGCGCGAAATGTAGAGCGGGGAGGGGAACGCGCGAACTGAAGAGCACGCGCACATGTACCAGGTTTCAGGCCGGACTGTACCTAAAAATTGTTGGGGGGAGGGGGGTGGGTGGGTTCTGGGAGACAAAACAATACGGGAGATGGGTCTGAAATACGGGACACTCCCGGGAAAAACGGGAGTGTTGGCAGTACAGATCAACTGTAGTATACTTTAGGTTTTTATGTGGTGTATTGTAGTATAATATAACACAAAGAAAATTACAGTATTGCATCATTTAATTATAATACTGTAGTTGTTGTGTTACCATAGCAACTGTAGAAACACCACAACAGATCAATTTCTTTAGTTGTTGTTACCATAGCAACTGTAGAAACACCACAACAGATCAATTTCTTTAGTTGTTGTTACCATAGCAACTGTAGAAACACCACAACAGATCAATTACTGACAACTGTAGTTGTTGTTACCATAGCAACTGTAGAATCACCACAACAGATCAATTACTGACAACTGTAGTTGTTGTTACCATAGCAACTGTAGAATCACCACAACAGATCAATTACTGTAGTTGTTGTGTTACCATAGCAACTGTAGAATCACCACAACAGATCAATTACTGTAGTTGTTGTGTTACCATAGTAACTGTAGAATCACCACAACAGATCAATTACTGTAGTTGTTGTGTTACCATAGTAACTGTAGAATCACCACAACAGATCAATTACTGACAACTGTAGTTGTTGTTACCATAGCAACTGTAGAATCACCACAACAGATCAATTACTGACAACTGTAGTTGCTGTTACCATAGCAACTGTAGAAACACCACAACAGATCAATTACTGTAGTTGTTGTGTTACCATAGCAACTGTAGAATCACCACAACAGATCAATTACTGACAACTGTAGTTGCTGTTACCATAGCAACTGTAGAATCGCCACAACAGATCAATTACTGACAACTGTAGTTGCTGTTACCATAGCAACTGTAGAAACACCACAGCAGATCAATTACTGACAACTGTAGTTGTTGTTACCATAGCAACTGTAGAATCACCACAACAGATCAATTACTGTAGTTGTTACCATAGCAACTGTAGAATCACCACAGCAAATCAATTACTGTAGTTGCTGTTACCATAGCAACTGTAGAATCACCACAGCAGATTAATTCATATATTTTACTATAGTACAGTTATTAATGCTACAGTATTTTTCATGTGGGTAAATGTCAACCTTAAAGGGACAGTTTATATATTAAACTGTATGTGTGCTGTACATGTGTGTATGTATGCATGCATGCATGTATGTGTGGTGTGCTGTATGTGTGTATTTATGTGTGCTGTATGTGTGTGTGTGTGTGTGTGTGTGTATGTGTGTGTGTGTGTCAGTGTGTGACACGTGTGCGCAGGTGCAGATGCTCTACATGTTGTTGAGTCTGTGTGTGGGCTGGTCTGTGGGTCGCAGCAGAAGGTCTCCCAGTAAACCTCTGCAGTGGGACTCGTCTCCCACATCCACTGTGCTCGCTCTCACCGCTGGCATCACTCAGGTCAGCACACACACACACACACACAGTAATATATAAAACATTGTTTGTGTGGTATTTTGAGCTCAAACTTCACTACACACTCTAGAGACAGCAGAGATTTATTTTACAGCTTGTTAAAACAGCAGATTAGGTCTCCTTTAATCTTGAGGAGTTTAAAAAGTGAAATGATCCAGGGGTTTACTCACCCTTAAGGCATCTTAGGTGTGTGTGTTTCCTCTTTCATGCCAATCAAATGTTTTGTTGTCTTGGTAACGTCAAGTTTCATGACAAAGACAGGTAGTGATGTACTGGTTTATGTCTAGTTGTGATAAACTATGTCATCTTTGCATTTAAAATGTTAGAACTGAGCAAAATGACACTTAATAACAGTTGTTATATGCATGCATGAATTCTCATTCACATTCATGTGTTGTGTCAACATTATAAAGGCTTCATGACAGTCTTATGAACACTGTTTAAGTCAAGTGTTACCAAAAAGAGCCCGTCACTTCATTTATTCATTCTCCTTCAGCTTAGTCCCTTAATAATCAGGGGTCGCCACAGTGGAATGAACCACCACATATTCCAGCATATGTTTTACACAGTGAATGCCCTTCCAGCTGCAACCCAGTACTGGGAAACACCCATACACACTCATTCACACACACTCATACACTACGGCCAGTTTAGTTGATCAGTTCCCCTATAGCGCATGTGTTTGGACTGTGGGGGAAACCGGAGCACCCGGAGGAAACCCACACCAACACGGGGAGAACATGCAAACTCCACACAGAAACACCAACTGACCCAGCCGGGACTCGAACCAGCCACCTTCTTACTGTGAGGCCACAGTGTGACACCACTGAGCCACCGTGTCACCCCAAAGTAATTTTATAAATGGCTAGATATGTTGTTAGGTATTGTTTGTAGTGTTGCTGTGAGTGTGTGTTGTGTCTGCAGGGGGCGCTGCTGGTCTGGCAGCAGCTGGAGGATGTGGAGCAGCACAGTTTCTCACACACTCGGCTCAGTGTGTGTGGCTGGATGCTGACGCTGTTGCGGGTGCTGCTCGCTCTGTGTCTGGCCTCGCTGCTCTATCAGATCATCTCAGCGGAGCGGAGCGCGCTCAAACGAGACTTCTACATCAGCTTCACCAAGGTAAAGTCATGACAGCAGATAATCATGCATTCTGGAGTGTTGCTGGTTTTCCCTGTCAGGAAGAGGGACAGTTTGTCGTTTTTACTGTTGATCATCAGTTGCAGTGCAAAAAAAGCTTAGTTTCTGCCTTTGATATGGAGTATAACGTGTGTGTGTGTGTGTGTGTGTGTTTCAGGGCTGTTTGCTGTGGTTTCTGTGTCACCCGGTGCTGCTTCTGTTCTCTACGCTCCTCAATGAGCATCAGAAGGAGAAGGTAACAATTATCTACATTTCATTTCAGTTTTCAAGTCCAGTTCTGACTGTAACTGTAATACTGTGTGTGTGTGTGTGTGTGTGTGTGTGTGTGTGTGTGTGTGTGTGTGTGTGTGTGTGTGGCAGGTGCTGACCGTGGGTGTGATCCTGTGTCGCAGTATCTCAGTGGTGGTTCTGTATCGACTCTTTCTGTCCCGCAGTCTGTACTGGGAGGTTTCCTCGCTGTCGTCTGTAACGCTGCCGCTCACCATGAGCCGCCGGAGCCCGTACTGAGAGAGAGACCCCATCAACACACACACTCAGATCAGCACCACACACACACACACACACACACACACACACACTCAGGTCATTACAGATATTTGCATTTTTAATGTGTTTTTTTCTGTTACTATTTAAAATATATATTTTTCTTCAGCCAGTTATCATTGAACAGGAGAGGTTTGGAGGTTCATCCTAAATATTAAATAATTAAAACAGGTTATTCTAGATTTTTGCATTTTAGATTAGTTTTATTCTAATACCATTATAAAATATATACATTTGTTCAGTCCATATGTTGTTTAATATGAAAGGCTTGGAGGTGCATCTTTAAAAAATAATAATGAATAATGAATAAAAACAGGTTACTCTAGATTTCTAAGTGGTTGTTAGGGTGTTCTAAGTGCAACTCAGGCTCATTCTGAAAATGTACCCCTATACACATTTCTGGAGAGCACCAAATAAGTCCCAGGAGTTTTTTTTTGTTGTTGCAGTATTTGTTTTCGTGAATCCACCAGAGGGCGCTGTGTATGCTTTTTCAGATCATAAATTTTCTTTCATGAGTGCCATTCGCGCCTGCTGTTCTCACGTAAATCCACCAGAGGCCGCTGTTGACTGACTGACCGAGTCTTCCCTAAACCCAACCGACAGTGTTTTGAAAAGCAATCCAGAAAATAGAAGCCCTCGCCTGATTTTTACCATGTTTTCAGATTTTACCACATTCTCACCCTGTTATTTACTTGTTTACTTAATTTTTTAGCTTTTGTTTTTGTCTTTCCTGCTTTCTGGAACTGTTCTTCACTGGACTCGAACCCCATCATCACAGTCAACTCCTCTCTTGAGTCTCAAGTCTGCTGATGTACATGTCGAGCCACTGGGCAAACTGGTAACAGCAGGAAAGCCGTCCACAGAGAGGTCAGCGGTCAGCTGGTAGTGCGAAAAGGAACGACGTCATACCACCCTGTAGTGTTCGTTTTAAAGACAAAATGCAGCCATGTGTACCTCTGGCTACATAATTCGCCATCTCCAGATATGTATATAGGGGGACGTTTTCAGAATGAGCCCGTGTTGTCTGAGTGGTTGTTGGGCATTGCTACAGGGTTTCTAGGGTGTTGCAATGCGGCTGCTAGTGTGTTTTTAGTAGTTGAGTGCTTGCTAGTATTAGCAGGTCAGATTTGCCACCACAGAGTGCTTATTAATTCTGAAAACCTTTATTTGTTTTTGCTAATCATTATTTTAGGGTGCTTTCACACTTGGTTCAATTGACTGGACCGTACCCAAGTTGGATTGTCCCCCCTTGCCACCTTCTCAGCTGGTTTGTGTTCACACTGTCTTTTTTCCTTCTGAACCCCGGTACACTTGCGTCATCGAGCTGCTGCACTATTATTATTGCTGCGCGAATCGTACCCCAGACCACCTCTTTCAGGCGGACTCGGGTACCTGAGTTCAGAAGACAGCGTTCACACTAGCTGAACGTACTGTACTGACATCAAATGAACCCGTGTGCAGACCAAAAGTGCAGTGTAAAAGCAGCCTTATTTCAGATATTTTATTTCTGTGCTGTTATTGTCATGTAATATTTTCTTTTATTTCAGTTAGTTTTTCAGTGAATGTTGTTAGTTTCGTTTATTTATTTCTTTTTTCATTTTATTGTGAATTTTTTCATTTATTTGAGTTAATCAAAATGTTTTTTGATCAATCGTTTGTCTTCATTTTAGTTTACATACAGCAGGAGAGACGCTGATTTCATTCATTTATTCATATAAAGACGAAACCAACAAATAGAACTCTATAAAACAAATGAGATAGAAGATCTAACTTAATTTATCTGATAATCTTTCTCTGTAGTTCTCCAGTTCATGCATAAACTGATACTTTTCAAAAATGGGTGGAGTTACCCTTAACCACTGAAACAGCTGATTGGCTGATTCACCTCTGCAGTAAAATTGAATCATTTAATTGGTTAAATTTCACTGCATTGTATTTAAATATATTCAAATGAAATGCAAATAATATTTTTGTATTATTTCTATATAAATAAGACCTATCATTTTTATCTATATGGAAGTTTTATTGTTAAAATTCCTACAATGTATTTATCTGGTTTAGACCTGGGTTACGTCCTCGAGCAATAAGAGAATGTGAATGCTTTTATTGGTGATTTAACTTCTGTTGTTCTCCACAAGTGCCTGAGATGACAATCAATCACTGATGCGGAGATGATTATTGATCCTGTTTACTGGATCTGCAACTAGAGCATGTGCGCTGAAGTCCAGACTGTACTGTATTTATTATTGTGTCATTAAACGTCATGCACACCTTCTGTATATGCGTCAGTGGCCTGATTACTGTAATCTGCATACGGCTGATCATTTAGCATCTCCGGGATACAGCTATTATTTAAAAACAAACTTTAAATAATATTATACAAAATTATATCATGTTTGTATGTGTATTTAGGGACATCTCTGAATTTAAAGACTCCCACTATACATATTTTTGACTGTCTCAGCTTTAATTATCAGCCTATTATTATTATTCAATTATCAACTTATTATTAAATGATCAGCCTATGATTTTTCAATTATCAGCTTATTATTATTATTCAATTATCAGCCTATTATTATTCAATTATCAGCCTATTATTTTTATTATTATTCAATTATCAGCTTTTTATTATTATTCAATTATCAGCTTATTATTATTCAACTATCAACTTATTATTATTAAATGATCAGCCTATTATTATTCAATTATCAGCGTATTATTATTATTATTATTATTCAATTATCAGCTTATTATTATTATTATTAAATTATCAGCCTATTATTATTCAATTATCAACTTATTAAATGATAAGCCTATTAATATTCAATTATCAGCTTATTATTATTATTATTATTATTAAAATATCAGCCTTATTATTATTAAATTATCAGCCTATTATTATTCAATTATCAGCTTCTTTTTATTATAAAATTATCAGTTTATTATTTTTAAAGGATCAGCCTATTATTATTCAATTATCAACTTATTATTATTCAATTATCAGCTTATTATTATTCAATTATCAACTTATTATTATTCATTTATCAGTTTATTATTATTCAATTATCAGCTTATTATTATTCAATTATCTACTTATTATTATTAAATTATCAGCTTATTATTAAATGATCAGCCAATTATTATTCAATTATCAGCCTATTATTATTATTATTCAATTATCAGCTTATTATTATTATTATTATTATTATTAAATTATCAGCTTATTATTCAATTATCAGCCTATTATTATTCAATTATCAACTTATTAAATGATAAGCCTATTAATATTGAATTATCAGCTTATTATTATTATTATTATTATTATTAAAATATCAGCTTATTATTATTAAATTATCAGCCTATTATTCAATTATCAGCTTCTTTTTATTATAAAATTATCAGTTTATTATTATTAAATGATCAGCCTATTATTATTCAATTATCAACTAATTATTATTCAATTATCAGCTTATTATTATTCAATTATCAGCCTATTATTCAATTATCAGCTTATTATTATTATTATTATTCAATTATCAGCTTATTATTATTATTATTATTCAATTATCAGCTTATTATTATTATTCAATTATCAGCTTATTATTATTATTATTATTCAATTATCAGCTTATTATTATTATTCAATTATCAGCTTATTATTATTATTATTATTCAATTATCAGCTTATTATTATTATTATTATTAAATTATCAGCTTATTATTATTATTATTATTCAATTATCAGCTTATTATTATTATTCAATTATCAGCTTATTATTATTATTATTATTCAATTATCAGCTTATTATTATTATTCAATTATCAGCTTATTATTATTATTATTATTCAATTATCAGCTTATTATTATTATTATTCAATTATCAGCTTATTATTATTATTATTAAATTATCAGCCTATTATTATTCAATTATCAACTTATTAAATGATAAGCCTATTAATATTCAATTATCAGCTTATTATTATTATTATTATTAAAATATCAGCCTTATTATTATTAAATTATCAGCCTATTATTATTCAATTATCAGCTTCTTTTTATTATAAAATTATCAGTTTATTATTTTTAAAGGATCAGCCTATTATTATTCAATTATCAACTTATTATTATTCAATTATCAGCTTATTATTATTCAATTATCAGCCTATTATTATTCAATTATCAACTTATTATTATTCATTTATCAGTTTATTATTATTCAATTATCAGCTTATTATTATTCAATTATCTGCTTATTATTATTAAATTATCAGCTTATTATTAAATGATCAGCCAATTATTATTCAATTATCAGCCTATTATTATTATTATTCAAATAACAGCTTATTATTATTATTATTATTAAATTATCAGCTTATTATTCAATTATCAGCCTATTATTATTCAATTATCAACTTATTAAATGATAAGCCTATTAATATTGAATTATCAGCTTATTATTATTATTATTATTATTATTATTATTAAAATATCAGCTTATTATTATTAAATTATCAGCCTATTATTCAATTATCAGCTTCTTTTTATTATAAAATTATCAGTTTATTATTATTAAATGATCAGCCTATTATTATTCAATTATCAACTAATTATTATTAAATTATCAGCTTATTATTATTCAATTATCAGCCTATTATTCAATTATCAGCTTATTATTATTATTATTCAATTATCAGCTTATTATTATTATTATTATTCAATTATCAGCTTATTATTATTATTCAATTATCAGCTTATTATTATTATTATTATTCAATTATCAGCTTATTATTATTATTCAATTATCAGCTTATTATTATTATTATTATTCAATTATCAGCTTATTATTATTATTATTCAATTATCAGCTTATTATTATTATTATTAAATTATCAGCTTATTATTATTATTATTATTCAATTATCAGCTTATTATTATTCAATTATCAGCCTATTATTCAATTATCAGCTTATTATTATTATTATTCAATTATCAGCTTATTATTATTCAATTATCAGCATATTATTATTATTATTATTATTCAATTATCAGCTTATTATTATTATTCAATTATCAGCATATTATTATTATTATTATTATTAGTATTCAATTATCAGCTTATTATTATTATTATTCGATTATCAGCCTATTATTAAATTATCAGCTTATTATTATTATTATTAAATTATCAGCTTATTATTATTCAATTATCAGCATATTATTATTATTATTCAATTATCAGCTTATTATTATTATTCAATTATCAGCATATTATTATTATTATTAGTATTCAATTATCAGCTTATTATTATTATTCGATTATCAGCCTATTATTCAATTATCAGCTTATTATTATTATTATTAAATTATCAGCTTATTATTATTCAATTATCAGCCTATTATTCAATTATCAGCTTATTATTATTATTATTCAATTATCAGCTTATTATTATTATTATTATTCAATTATCAGCTTATTATTATTATTATTATTCAATTATCAGCCTATTATTCAATTATCAGCTTATTATTATTATTATTAAATTATCAGCTTATTATTATTATTCAATTATCAGTGTATTATTATTATTATTATTAAATTATCAGCCTATTATTGTTCAATTATCAGCCTATTATTATTAAATTATCAGCTTATTATTTAATTATCAGCCTATTATTATTCAATTATCAGCTTATTATTCTAATTATTATTATATTTAATTATCATCTTATTAATATTAAATTATCAGCTTTTTATTATTATTCAATTATCAGCTTATTATTATTCAATTATCAGCTTTTTATTATTCAATTATCAGCTTATTATTATTCAATTATCAGCTTATTATTATTCAATTATCAGCTTATTATTATTCAATTATCAGCTTATTATTATAATTATTATTATATTTAATTATCATCTTATTATTATTAAATTATCAGCTTTTTATTATTATTCAATTATCGGCTTATTAATATTCAATTATCAGCTTTTTTATTATTCAATTATCAGCTTATTCAATTAAATGTTGTTGTGGTTACTATACTAATGTTTACACAAAACATCAATGTTTTGTTATTTGTAGTTTCAGTGATTAAAAAAAGCACATTTAGAGCTCAATTTAAAGGATACAGGCATAAAGTCTAAAGCGTATGGTACATGTTTACTAAGGGCATGTCCGAATAAACTTTTGCTCTTTTACAGAGGAGAAAATCAGTCTGTGGACCAGGCGCATAGTCTAAAAGTGTTGAGCTTATTCTGTTAATGAGTTATGGGTGTGTTTTGGGTGTAACATTCATTAAACTTTCAGCAGAAAAACTAAAAGCTTCACTGGCGAGAAGACTGTTTAAGACCAACTACAGAACGAGAATTTTTCATTCAAAGTTAATGTTAAGTAATAATGTTAAGTTAATGAAAAGGGCAGAGGGCTGCTTTGTACCAAAAGAAGAGAACTCCTCAACCATAGACCAATTTAGAACAATCTCACTGCTAAGTGTAGAATGCAAGATCTTCTTCTCCGTACTGGCTAAGAGGATGACCTCATACATGACTGAGAATGGATACATTGACACCGCTATCCAGAAAGGTGGGATCCGAGGCTTCTCTGGTTGTCTGGAACACACTGGAGTTCTTAGCCAGATGATCCGGGAAACCAAGGCCAGCAACGGCAACCTGACCGTTGTTTGGCTGGACTTGGCTAATGCCTACGGATCAATCCCTCACGCCCTCATCCATGCGGCACTAGACCATTACCTTATCCCTCAGCACATCAAGGGGTTGATCATTAGTTACTTTGGCGGAATCCAGCTACGATTCAAGACAGGCCACTTCACCACTCAGTGGCAAAACCTGGAAAAATGGATCGTAACTGGATGTACAATCTCCCCCATCCTCTTCATCATGGGAATGAACCTCATAATAACAGCCGCTGGGAAGGAAGCCTGAGGCCCAAAAATGCAATCGGGCATCCGACAACCCCCAATAAAAGGTTACATGGACGACCTTACTGTGACGACCACGACCCATGTGGAGGCAAAGTGGGTACTAACTGCTCTGGACCACATGGCAACGTGGGCCAGAATGAGGTTTAAGCCAAAGAAATCCAGGTACATGGTGATCAGGAAAGGTACATTGACAAACAGAGTCATGCTGCATGTGCAAGGGGAAGTGATTCCATCGATAAAGGAAAGTCCAATTAAGTGCCTCTGGAAGTGGTTCGATGATTCACTTACCGACAGGAACAGCATAAGCAGTACGGAGAAGCAGACAGAGGAGTGGTTGAGGAAGATCGAAAAATCAGGGCTCCCAGGTAAGTTTAAAGCATGGCTTTACCAACATGGATTGCTGCCAAGACTCATGTGGCTTTTAACGGTGTATGAAGTTCCCATGACAAGGAGTGGAGAGAAAGATCAACAAACACCTTCGGAGATGGCTGGGAATTCCTCCAAGTTTCACTTCAGTAGGCCTTTATATTAGATCAGGGCAGCTCCAACTTCCTCTGTCATCCGTTGTGGAGGAATTTAAGGTAGCAAGTGCAGGGTCATGATGACATACAGAGACTCCCAGGATGAACAAGTCAGGCAGGCAGGTATCCTTACAAGATCAGGACGCAAGTGGGCAGCTGGCTCATCTATTGCACAAGCTGAAAGTATGTTGAAGCTACGTGACATCATGGGAACGCAATGCACAGGTAGACAGGGTCTTGGAACTTCCCATATTCAGCAATGGGGAAAGGCGGGATCCAAGGATAGAAGGGCTATGATCCAGGAGGAGGTACGGAACCTGGAGGAGGAAGGGCGAAGGGCAAGGGCAGTGGAGTTAGCGTCCCAGGGAGCATGGACCAAGTGGGACCTACCCAAGAGGAAGATCACATGGGGAGATCTGTGGAGATTGGAACCTTTCCGCATCTCATTCATTTTAAGATTGGTGTATGACACACTCCCAACTCCGACAAACTTGCAGAAGTGGGGCTTAAGAGAAGACCCATTGTGCAAGCTTTGTGGGGAGAGGGGTACCATGGCACACATCCTGTCTGGGTGTAAAATAGCACTTGGCCAAGGTAGATACAGGTGGCGCCATGACAAGGTGCTCATGACACTCGCTAACACCCTGGAGCAAGAGAGACACAAGAAACACCAACCACATGGGAGAGCAACACCATCAATCAAGTTTGTAAGAGCGGGTCAAAAGCCACCAACCATAGTTACAACAAGAACCAATCTGCTGCAAAAGGCCCAATCATGGGAAATGAAGGTAGACCTGAGGGAAAGACTGCAATTCCCTCCGGTTATCCAGACAACCCTAAGGCCAGATGCAGTACTGTGGTCTGAAGAGGCAAAGAAGATCATTCTTATCCAACTTACAGTCCCATGGGAAGAGGGTTGTGAGCTAGCATTTGAGAGGAAGAGCGCCAAATACCAGGACCTCTTGCATGACTGCAGGGAGAAAGGTTGACAGGCATGGCTCTTCCCAGTCGAGGTCGGCTGTAGAGGATTCCCTGCCCAGTCAGTATGGAGGATGCTTACAGCCATTGGGGTGATGGGGAGGGAGAGAAAGATAACTATTCGCAGGATGGGGGAGGCAGCAGAGAGAGCTTCTTGCTGGTTATGGAGCAGGAGAGAGGAGCTTAGCTGGAAGCCAGGGGGAGTTCATTTGGCCACCACTGCTGACCCACCAATGTTGAGGGTGTTGCGGTTTAGGGTTGAAACACCCATTGATCATTGGATACCGCCTGATGACATCAACTCCTCCTGGCCAAGGCTACATTCACCAAAAGTGAATGAAGGAGAAGCATCTTTGGATGTAGTTGTAACTATGTCCAAACACGTCTTTATAGTAGTCCACATTGTTGTCGCAGATGAAATATAACATGGAAAACGTGACTTAAATAATTTCCAGTGGGCTAGATATTAATTAATAGTCATTCAAGCAACTTTAGCGAAGCCTCTTTACTTGATGGTTGGTCTCACTGCGTCAGCCACGTTTGTAGTTTGTTTACACTTTTAACCTGAGTTTGTAGTTCTAATCGAATTCACATCTGTACTGTGTTCAATATCAGCAGTTAGAGTACGGACGCTTCTACACTTCACATTTCTAACAGAAATAGTACACTAATTTCCACTATATAGAATAGTGATAGCATCTGGAAACCTTTGACATACTCTTTTCAACATACTACAGTTTGGGACACACTTATTCTATATTTAATACTATTTAGGAGGGATAGTATGTGAATGGGGACGCAGCATCTGTTATTCTCAACTTTGTTATGGTTAGAAAAGTTCATAATTTAAACAACAATTACTAACAGAATTAAATGTTCACCATCAGTTTGCATTATTAACGTATGCAGTTTACTGTACACTACACACTCGTCCTACATCATTCCAGTTTAAGGAAACAGAATGGAAAATAGCTCAATGAGTGATATGCTAATAAGATTGCTGTGAAGAGGGTGACGATATTATTATGACACAATGATTGTGAAGCTGTTCATCATCCCTGCGTCACAACATAAGCAATCATCAGATATTTATTTCACAACATTCTGCTGAACTCTGCATCTGGATTATGAGGTGAAAAACGCAACATTCATTCATTCATTCATTTCAATGAGTTTTGTGAAGTATCAGTGAATTTCATAAAAACAAACTGTTCATTGAATTATGATTCATCAATATACACTTGTACAGAACAACACTTCACAATTAGGTTCAGTTTGCAAACATTGGTTAACTATACTATTATTAAACATGAACTAATAAAACAAGTACTACAAATATGTCTTAATTCATCTTAATATTAATTTTAATACATCCTAACACATCTTCACTTGCATCTGTTAATATTATTTAATGCACTAGTTGTTGTATATTCATTAATGAGTAAATCTTTCACAAATGTATTGCTGCTGGTTATGCATTAATGCATTAGTGTTTCTAACAGTAAATGATTATATATTATTATAATTAACTTTTTCTTTCTTAAATGTTTATCAAAATAAATGATAATATACAAATATGGTAACTTTCCCAGTGCTGGGCGGTGGCTGGAAAGGCATCTGCTGCGTAAAACATACACCAGAGAAGTTAGTGGTTCATTCCACTGTGGCGACCCCTGATAAATCAAGAACTAAGCTGAAGTAAAATTAATGAAATATGGTAACAATTTACAATAAGGTCACATTAATTAATTTTAGTTAATACACTTATTACAGTATTTATTCATCTTTGTTAATATTAATGACTATAAAGTTGTTCATTGTTAGTTTTTATTACCTCATTGCATCAGCATAGCACAATATTTACAATGCATAGTGCGTCTTTATTGTCATATTTTAGAATGCAGAACTCTCAGATTAACCCACAATTACATTAATAAATATCATTAAATTGCATTAATAAATACTACAGTAATTCATCATGAATACTAGTGTTTTTAAACCACACTATAGTTAAGCATATTATATTTGCATATATTAGTACATCATTCTGTAGCTGGTGTTATGAGTGTGTATTTTTAGATCTCTTTAAACTGATCACGCTTGTCATTATTACTATCCCTAATCACTCATTCACAAGCTGATTTGAGGATTTCAGTGTATTTGACAAATCTTCATTCCACATCATCATCTTTCAGAACAGCAGATCATTATGATGTGTGTTGTATATTTACAATATAATTAATATAATTATCAATATAATACATATTATATATAATATAATTATTTAAAATATAATTAATATATTGTGATGTAATCATCAAAACATGACGATAAAATCTCTCATATTTTAACTTTTATTTTACTGTATGTATTCAGTAGCAAATACAACAATATATATATATTTATTATTATTAATTGCAAAATAATAACAATAATAATAATAACAATAATAAAGGTTTTAAAAGGTGCTGAATGAATGTTACTGTACTGTAAAACTGTCAATATAACCATCACAAAATAACTAACATAATGAATAGTTAGTAAGGTTGTAGATGGGTTTTGGTTTTGGGTAGCTTCAGGGATATAAAATAAGATCACAGCTGCTAATATACAGTTAATATCTTAATAATAGACAGGTAATAAGCCAGTAGTCAAAGAGTCAGTTCACCCAAAATCTGTCATAGTTTACTCAGCCTTTACTCTTTCCAAACGTTAATGAGCTTCTTTCTTCTTTCTTTCTGAAGAATGCTGGAACCATTGATTTCCATAGTTGAAAAAAACAAATATAATGGAAGTCAATGGTTACAGGTTTTCAGCATTCTTCAAAATATCTTCTTCTGTGTTCAACATCTCCGCAAGAAAAATACTCAAAAGATTGCAAACTATTGGGGGAGAGAAAATAGCCACTTTTCACTTTTGTGTGAACTAACCCTTTAATAGTGTGATTTGTGCCTTAAACTAAAGTGTCACCTACTCCACCTCTCACCTGCCGCTCGTCCCCTAAGCAGTGGGCATTGTTTGGGTGGTGTAATAATCAAAAAGGCCCTGATCTTCAGTCTGAAATCTGCTGATAACATCATCAACATTCACACGCTGATTAATGATGAGGAAGATGATGACATGAGACATGTTTCAAAACCACTGGACACACCCATAACACACACACACACACACCGACTGCTACAGTATAAAGCACTTCACACACACTCTCACCCACCAACAGATCAGTTGAGGAGAAATCATGTGCAACAGCAGCAGCAGCAGCTTCAACACAACAGACCAGGGTGAGTCCAGTCTACACTAGACTACTGCACAGGAGACTAGTTAAACTGAGGAGACTACAGTAGTTAAACTGAGGAGACTAGTTAAACTGAGGAGACTAGTTAACTGTACAGGAGACTAGTTAAACTGAGGAGACTACAGTAGTTAAACTGAGGAGACTAGTTAAACTGAGGAGACTAGTTAACTGTACAGGAGACTAGACAAACTGTAGAGAATACTAATTACTGAATAGGAGACTAGTTACACTGAAGAAACTAGTTAAACTGAGGAGACTAGTTAACTGTACAGGAGACTAGTTAACTGTACAGGAGACTAGTTAAACTGAGGAGACTAGTTAACTGTACAGGAGACTAGTTAAACTGAGGAGACTAGTTAAACTGAGGAGACTAGTTAACTGTACAGGAGACTAGTTAAACTGAGGAGACTACAGTAGTTAAACTGAGGAGACTAGTTAAACTGAGGAGACTACAGTAGTTAAACTGAGGAGACTAGTTAAACTGAGGAGACTAGTTAACTGTACAGGAGACTAGACAAACTGTAGAGAATACTAATTACTGAATAGGAGACTAGTTAAACTGAAGAAACTAGTTAAACTGAGGAGACTAGTTAACTGTACAGGAGACTAGTTAAACTGAGGAGACTAGTTAAACTGAGGAGACTAGTTAACTGTACAGGAGACTAGTTAAACTGAAGAGACTACAGTAGTTAAACTGAGGAGACTAGTTAACTGTACAAGAGACTAGTTAAACTGAGGAGAGTACAGTAGTTAAACTGAGGAGACTAGTTAAACTGAGGAGACTAGTTAACTGTACAGGAGACTAGACAGACTGTAGAGAATACTAATTACTGAATAGGAGATTAGTTAAACTGAAGAAACTAGTTAAACTGAGGAGACTAGTTAAACTGAGGAAACTAGTTTAACTGAGGAGACTAGTTAACTGTACAGGAGACTAGTTAACTGTACAGGAGACTAGACAAACTGAGGAAACTAATTAAACTGAGGAGACTAGTTAACTGTACAGGAGACTAGACAAACTGAGGAGACTAGTTAAACTGAGGAGACTAGTTAAACTGAGGAAACTAGTTAAACTGAGGAGACTAGTTAACTGTACAGGAGACTAGTTAAACTGAGGAAACTAGTTAAACTGAGGAGACTAGTTAAACTGAGGAGACTAGTTAAACTGAGGAGACTAGTTTAACTAGTACAGTTAAACTAGTCTCCTGTACAGTTGTACAGTTAAACAGTTGTACAGGAGACTAGTTAAACTGAGGAGACTAGTTAAACTGAGGAAACTAGTTAAACTGAGGAGACTATTTAACTGTACAGGAGACTAGACAAACTGAGGAAACTAGTTAAACTGAGGAGACTAGTTAAACTGAGGAGACTACAGTAGTTAAACTGAGGAGACTAGTTAACTGAACAGGAGACTAGACAAACTGTAGAGAATACTAATTACTGAATAGGAGACTAGTTAAACTGAGGAAACTAGTTAAACTGAGGAGACTAGTTAACTGTACAGGAGACTAGTTAAACTGAGGAAACTAGTTAAACTGAGGAATCTAGTTAACTGTACAGGAGACTAGACAAACTGTAGAGAATACTAGTTACTTAATAGGAGACTAGTTAAACTGTAAAGTAGACTAGTTAATTTGTGGAGGAGACTAGATAAGTGTAAATGAGACTCGTTAACTGTAACAGCACAGGAGACTAGTTAATCTGTAAAGGAGACTGGTTAATCTGTAGAGGAGACTAATTAAACTGCACAGGGGACTAGTTAAGTGTAGATGAGAATGAGACTACAGTCTACAGTAATCTTTTTTTTAGCTCTCTGCGTTTATTTTTTTCTTAAACTTGTTGTACAAGTTTAGACTAGTTAAACTGAGGAGACTAGTTAACTGAACATGAGACTAGTTAAAATGAGGAGACTAGTTAAACTGAGGAGACTAGTTAACTGTACAGGAGACTAGTTAAACTGAGGAGACTACAGTAGTTAAACTGAGGAGAGTAGTTAAACTGAGGAGACTAGTTAACTGTACAGGAGACTAGTTAAACTGAGGAGACTACAGTAGCTAAACTGAGGAGACTAGTTAAACTGAGGAGACTAGTTAACTGAACAGGAGACAAACTGTAGAGAATACTAATTACTGTACAGGAGACTAGTTAAACTGAGGAGACTAGTTAAACTGAGGAAACTAGTTAAACTGAGGAGACTATTTAACTGTACAGGAGACTAGACAAACTGAGGAAACTAGTTAAACTGAGGAGACTAGTTAAACTGAGGAGACTAGTTTAACTAGTACAGTTAAACTAGTCTCCTGTACAGTTGTACAGTTAAACAGTTGTACAGGAGACTAGTTAAACTGAGGAGACTAGTTAAACTGAGGAAACTAGTTAAACTGAGGAGACTATTTAACTGTACAGGAGACTAGACAAACTGAGGAAACTAGTTAAACTGAGGAGACTAGTTAAACTGAGGAGACTAGTTAAACTGAGGAGACTAGTTAAACTGAGGAATCTAGTTAACTGTACAGGAGACTAGACAAACTGTAGAGAATACTAGTTACTTAATAGGAGACTAGTTAAACTGTAAAGTAGACTAGTTAATTTGTGGAGGAGACTAGATAAGTGTAAATGAGACTCGTTAACTGTAACAGCACAGGAGACTAGTTAATCTGTAAAGGAGACTGGTTAATCTGTAGAGGAGACTAATTAAACTGCACAGGGGACTAGTTAAGTGTAGATGAGAATGAGACTACAGTCTACAGTAATCTTTTTTTTAGCTCTCTGGGTTTATTTTTTTCTTAAACTTGTTGTACAAGTTTAGACTAGTTAAACTGAGGAGACTAGTTAACTGAACATGAGACTAGTTAAAATGAGGAGACTAGTTAAACTGTACAGGAGACTAGTTAAAATGAGGAGACTAGTTAAACTGTACAGGAGACTAGTTAACTGTACATGAGACTAGACAAACTGTAGAGAATACTAGTTACTTAATAGGAGACTAGTTAATCTGTAAAGAAACTAGTTAAACTGAAGAGACTAGTTAACTGTACACGAGACTAGACAAACTGTAGAGAATACTAGTTAATTAATAGGAGACTAGTTAATCTGTAAAGGAGACTGGTTAATCTGTAGAGGAGACTAATTAAACTGCACAGGGGACTAGTTAAGTGTAGATGAGAATGAGACTACAGTCTACAGTAATCTTTTTTCAGCTCTCTGGGTTTATTTTTTTCCTAAACTTGTTTTCATGAGACTAGTTAAACTGAGGAGACTAGTTAAAATGAGGAGACTAGTTAACTGTACAGGAGACTAGTTAAAATGAGGAGACTAGTTAAACTGTACAGGAGACTAGTTAACTGTACATGAGACTAGTTAACTGTACATGAGACTAGTTAAACTGAGGAGACTAGTTAAAATGAGGAGACTAGTTAAACTGTAGAGGAGACTAGTTAACTGTACATGAGACTAGTTAACTGTACGAGAGACTAGTTAAACTGTAGAGGAGACTAGTTAACTGAAGAGAAGACTAGTTAAACTGTAAAGGAGACTAGTTAATTTGTGGAGGAGGCTAGTTAAGTGTAAATGAGACTCGTTAACTGCAGATGAAACAGCACAGGAGACTAGTTAATCTGTAAAGGAGACTAGTTAATCTGTAGAGAAGACTAGTTAATTTGTGGAGGAGACTAGTTAAGTGTAAATGAGATTGGTTAACTGCAGATGAGACTGGTTAAACAGCACAGGAGACTAGTTAAGTGTAGATGAGAATGAGACTAGTTAAACTACAGTCTACAGTAATCTTTTTTTAGCTCTCTGGGTTTATTTGTTAAACTTGTACTAGATAAGTTTGACTAATACGATGATAATTTAAGTTTGAAGATATTTCCATTAGTACAAGAGAATCGTCAGTGAGTTTAGATCCACAGATGACCAGTTAACTGCATCTAGTGTAGATAAATAAACAATTGCCTCTGTGATAGGATATCTTCCATTGCCTTCAGCTCAAGCAGCTCACACAGTCAGTGTTCAGGGCTCACTGTCATCAGACATCATCATTCATTCAGAGGAAAGTGTGAGTGATGTTCAACAGAAGAGCCACACCTGATCTGAAGAGGCGTCAGTGATGAAAGACGAGTTCTGTGTGTGTGTGTGTGTGTGTGTGTGTGTGTGTCAGATTTTACAGCTCTATTTCGCAAATGCTCTGAAATCCTGATAAACCAGTTGGAGTGAATTAAGCATGTGTTTCCTGCAGGTCTGAGAGTGGATCTGGAGTGTGTGAAGAACAACACCGATCATCACACACACGAGATCACAGAGGAGCGTCTGATCATCCGCAGGGGACAGGCCTTCAGTCTGAAGATCAGCGCTGAGAACATACAGCAGAACCAAATCTCTATTACTGCTGAGACCGGTAGAGGACACACACACACTAATATACA
>LR812524.1:73957201-73964701 GCA_903798195.1 Danio kyathit | reverse complement strand
TGTGGTGAGTCTGACCTCTGACCTGTGACCTCGAACCTGTGTCCTAAGGCTGATCTGACGGTGTTTTACTGCAGGAACTTCCATGTGTGGGTGGAGGCCTGGATGAGGAGACCCGACCTGAGGGAGGACACACTGTATGACGGCTGGCAGGTGCTGGATCCCACACCACAGGAGAAGAGCTCAGGTGCGCACACACACGAACACACACACACGCACATACATACATACATACAGTATGTATGTATGTATGTATCTATCTATCTATCTATCTATCTATCTATCTATCTATCTATCTATCTATCTATCTATCTATCTATCTATCTATCTATCTATCTATCTATCTATCTATCTATCTATGTCTGTCTGTCTGTCTATCCAACAGTATGTGTGTGTGTGTGTTCAGGTACGTACTGCTGTGGTCCGGCACCAGTCAAGGCTATTCTGGAGGGTCACACAGAGGTCAAGTACGACGTGCCCTTTGTGTTTGCGGAGGTCAACGCTGATCGAGTGTGCTGGCTGCTGATGACGGACGGGTCCAGGAAGAAGATCATGTCAGACAGCAGAAGCGTGGGTCAGAACATCAGCACTAAAGCCGTGAGCACCAGCAGCAGACTGGACATCACTGACCTCTACAAACACCGCGAGGGTCAGTGTATAGAGCTGAGAGGACATGCACACATCAGGAGGAGCTGTGTTTAGATGCATCTATATTATGCTTAGAATATTGCATAGAAATGTGTTTAGAGTCAGCATGAAGATTCCCTTATCCTCTCTATCGTCATGTACATCCACTTGAAATGGTCCCTAAAGGAGAAAAACGTAGGGTGGTGCTGGAGTTCATCAATTGGAAAATGTTGTGTGTGTGTGTGTGTGTTGTCCTCAGGCTCAGCGCAGGAGAGAGCGGTGTACACTGAAGCCGTGCACAGACTGACTGACCTGCAGATCCCCGAGTCTCCTCCGGTCAGTGTTCAGATGAGGCTCAGTCTGGACGTCCCGCCGCTGAACGGAGCTGATGTCCCGCTGAAGCTCCTCCTGAAGGGCAGCAGAGCGCAGTGTGTGTGTGTGAGCATCAGCGCACAGATCATGAGGTACACTGGAGCCCCGGCGGCTGCAGTCTGGAGCCACAGCACTGACGTCCAGCTTCAGGACACTGAGGGTACATGATCAATAACTGCTCAACGCTGAAGGCCCACATAGAAATATGATATATGACAATTTATGCAAATTACATTTATTAGACACAAGCTAATATTTGGATGTATGAGCAATGATCATGTCTGAGCAATATCACATGAGCAGCAGTGCAATATGGCTGTACATCAGCACTGGTGGGAGGCGTGCGTTGGCTCAAGGCTGCAGGCCGAGTGCCCCCCCAGTGAAGATATACAGCCATATTGCACTGCTACTCGTGTGATATTGCGTTTATACAACATTTCAATGGCATAATCAATGTTCAGTGATGTATATAAAAAAGAAAATCAAACATGAGAGTCTAAAAACCCTTGTGTATGAGGAACTACTTTCTTCCGCCGCTCATTCACATCTGCAGCTGACGTCAGAACAGCAGAAGCCGTTACTCATTCACCAACGTCACTGTAGAGCTAGTGTTTGAGTGATTCTCTAGAGTAATGTCTACAGTGATGACAAAACAGCTGATTTTGCTCACAGTTTAAGATTGTAAGGCTGAACAACATGAAATGCCATCAGTCTACAGAGATTTCCCAGTATTTCTCTGCTGCAATCAGGAGATCACAATAATAATCCCCGAAAAAGCCAAAGCAAAGCAAACACTAGCAGATTACTGTGGTATAAATACAGCACTACAACATACAACAGTGAGAGATCGACTGAGAGTGTCTCTTACCTGTTTTATAATGATTTGATCAGCTGTAGTTAGAAATACGAAGAGTAAAACGTTTTACTCAATATTTGCCAAATCCAAATGTATCTCATATATGTAATCTGCATATATTTCCATGTATAACTTGCACTGCTTCTGTTCACTTTCATGATCATAATGAATATTAGTTCAGAAATTAAAGACATTTTTAATATTAATTTATCAATTTATTGACACATTCGTGGCTGTTAAAGTGGTTTCTGCTGTGTCTAATGTTCTAAAAGCACACATCATATATGTAAAACCTAATGCACTTATTCATTTTGTGATTGATTTAGAGCAGGGGTCACCAATCTCGGTCCTGGAGGGCCGGTGTCCCTGCAGGGTTTAGCTCCAACTTGCTTTAACACACCTGCCTGGATGTTTCAAGTATACCTAGTAAGACCTTGATTAGCTTGTTCAGGTGTGTTTGATTAGGGTTGGAGCTAAAATCTGCAGGACGCCGGCCCTCCAGGAATAAGTTTGGTGACCCCTGATTTAGAGACTCACTGCACAGATCTACAGTAACTCTTGATGTTTACTCCTCAAGCTGAAGCAGATGTAATAATAACTGATGGATGTGTGTGTGTGTGTGTGTGTTTCAGAGAAAGCTCTGTCCTTCACACTGCCGTTCTCTGCATACGGACACAGAATGCTGGAAAACAACTGCATTAAAGTCTCTGCCATCGCTAGAGAGAAGAACAACCCGAAGGACACGTTTCTGACCGAGAAAAAACATCATTCTGCACACTCCAAACCTCGGCATCACTGTAGGTAACACACACACACACACAGTCTCTTTCTGATTCTAACACACACTTTTTCTGACACTCGTTCTATGATCATTATCTCTATGAAAGACACACACACAGATTCTCTCTGACAAACACATACTCAGTCACACACACGCTCTTCTCTCTCTCTCTCTCTCTGAAGTCTAACTGCTCTGCTCTGCGTGTGTGTGTGTGTGTGTGTGTGTGTCAGGTGAGTGGTTCTCCTCTGCTGGACAGTGAGATGAGCGCTGCTGTACAGTTTGAGAATCCTCTCTCCTCAACGCTGCAGAACTGCTCCATCACTCTGAGCGGCAGCGGTCTGCTCAAAAGCACAGAGAAGTCCAGGTGAGACTAGTATTTTTACTTCACCGCTGTCCTTAAGGGCATATTTGAAGTATCAGTGTCAAGTATTGTGATTTAGGAAACTTTAAATACTTCACTACATTGCAAAACAAAATACTCAGTAACACTTCAGTTTAGGTCACAATTCACGGTATTAACAAATCCTTAACTAACACTACTAGCTTAATAAACTACTAATCAGCTCTTTATTAATAGCAGTAGGTAGTACTTAAGTTTAGACTTTGTGTAGGATTAGAGATGCAGAATATGATCATACTTCACATCTACTAATGAACAGTTCAGATTTTAATAATAGGCAGGTAATTAGCCAGCAGTTATTAGCATTAATTGTGACCTAAACTACTACATTTCCTAAATGAAGCTGAATAAAAAGTTATTTTTACTGTGTTTACATGTTAAATTGGTTCACAAATTAAAATCAAATGATCCATTCAGAGTGAGTCTTCAGTAAACCAATCTCTCTTTGAAATTATGCCTGCACAATATCTGGTTTCATCAGTGGATATCACAATGTGTGCATCTGCAACAGTCACAGCGCATAGATGTGCAGTGTTGGGTTGACTTTACAGTGTATTTTTTACATTTAAATAAGCCAAAACATAAAGCATGCACTGTTTATCTCCCTTTTATCTTTGCTTCATTGCATTGATCAGCGCTTGTAGTTTGTTTATTACATTTAATACATGATTCACTCCTCTACAGAATCATCCCGATCAATCAAGATAAATACATTTGATGACACTTTAGGGATCAATTCTCATTATTAACTAGGTGCTTATTAACATGTTATTGAGATACTAGCTGCTTATCAGTAGGCCCACACGGAATCTGCGCGCGCAGAATTCTGCAGATTTTCAGCCCATCATTAATTCTGTTTATTTACTTAAAGTTAACTATTTACAGTTAATCTAATTGGATTTGCATTTTAAACATTAAATAAAAGTTAAAAAGATATTATTTTTTATTTCACATATTAAGGTTTTAGTTATGAGACTCCTAAAATAATTCCGCAGAAATCCACAGATTTTTACCAAAATTCTCAGCAGAAATAGCAGAAAACGTCCGCAGATTCCGTCTGGCCCTGCTTATTAGTACTTATAATCTGCATTTTCTGCATGATCTTATTCTACATCCCTAACCCAATACCTAAACTACCGTATTGATGTCTAATAGCGAGAATTGAACCCAAGTTAAGTGTGACTATAAATTCTTCCTATAATACTATAAATCCTTATAAACTTGGTGAAATTGAACAGATACAGTATATCTCAGAAAAGTAAGATATGACAATCTCAGCTTCTTCCAATATGGTGCAGCTCTAATTGAAAGGCTCCGTTCAGAGCAGTAAATGATCGACTGATCTGAGTGAGCCTTCACATGTTGTCACAGTAAATGATGATGTGTTTATTAGACTATGGCATGTTTTGCTAATTCTTGCAAAAAATACATTCATCACTAAGCACTTTTACTACTTTGACTAGAGTGATCTTGAAACGGAGGACTTTAAACTCATCTACTGGAGTAATATATCATTAGGGTACCTGCACCTCTACTCAAGTGTTGAGTTAGTGATTGTGGTCCATTGGTGTGTGCAGTACAGTGCAGCTCGGCCCGGGACAGAGGATCACACTGCAGGTCAGCTTCACACCCTACAGACTGGGACTCAAGAAGCTGATGGCCACCTTCAACAGCGCCACCTTCAGGGACATTCAGGCCAGTGTGGATGTCAACGTGAGGTCAGCGTGAGGTCAGCATGCTCCTGACCCTCAGCACATAAACACCAGCACAGACCTGCTCGCATCTCTGCAGATTATACACGGTTATAATCCAAAACTCTCAGATTCTAGACTCAGAGAACAAGATCAGCAGTGTTGGGGAAAGTTACATCTCAAAGTAATGCATTACAATATTGAGTTACTCTCCAAAAAGTTGTGTCACTTTTTATGGCAAGTAATGCGTTACGATAATTTTGAGATTTTTTTCTGCCCTGCTGAGGCTTGATCTCTTTAACAATTTTAATAGAGGAGCTCTGCAATAAACAACACACTGTAGAACCTTCATTTACCTTTAAAAACACATCAATAATAATAATAATAATGTAGGATAAGGTTATCTTCTGAGCACTTCCTGAGCCAGAGCTCTACATGCCGTATATCCAATACAATAATGACCGTTTAAAGCAGTGTGTTTGCTGCTGTTAGTCTCATTAGCTCAGTAAATCAGTGTGATTCAGACTATAATTCCCTTTTTTTTTTTCTTCACGTGTTCAGAATAATCAGAAACTTCCAGCATTGCAGGCATGTAAGCCAAAGCCATCCGGCTCTCTGTCTGTTCCTGCATTCCCTCATCAGTGCCAGATTCAGTGCTCATTTTAGTTAATCTATTTACTTTTGAAATGCTAATTAATTAAACTAAAAGTAACTCACATTATATTTTTAAAAGTCACTCAAACATTACACGTTTTTTTAAGTAATTCATTTCTTTACTCGTTCCTTGGAAACGTAATATTATTACTTAACTCGCGTTACTTGTAATGCATTTCCCCAAAACTGAATACATGATCTGCTGATGATACACAGGGAAACTTTTTGAGCAATCTTGCCAGGGAACAAATGATGCATAAATGGACAACCAGCGGAGACACAGGCTAACGAATTAGAACAGTGGGTTACAGATACAATACTGTCTGCTCATTCATAACAGAAAAGCAGCCAAACAACATTAATCTGCAAAATTGCCTGGCAACATTGCTCAAACTAAATAAATAAATAAATAAAATAATTATAATAACAATATAAATATATATATATATATATATATATATATATATATATATATATATATATATATATATATATATATTTTTTTTTTTTTTTTTTTTTTTTTTTTTTTGCTGTAAGATTTTTGTCTGATTTTAGTTCTGCATGAAACTAAAGAATATTCTGCACATCATACTGTATATTTTTAGCATTGATGTTATTGAAAATATTTTCTTGCTTCATGGGTTTACAATAAAAAGTATGACTAATTTAATCAGAGTTTTACACTTTCCTTAATTTATTTTTTTCTGTTGAACACAAAACAATCTTCACAACAGGAACAAATATACTATGACAGAATGTTCACTTTGGGGTGAACGGTGCCTTTAACAAACAAACAAACAAATGTGAATTCATTTTCCCTCAAAACTTCTTGCACAAAATCAATTCAAGCACTATTAATGATCTTTATCTTTGTGCCTTTATTTTCAGAAAACTTCTAGGGCTTTGCAATTTGTATATTTCTTTCCATTCACAAACTATCAAGGATTTTCTGCTGAACACAAAACAAACTCAGTCATTGACTTTCATAGTAGAAACAACAGAGTGTTAACTTTGGGGTGAACCGTCTATTTAAAACACAAAGCAAATAATGTGGGATCTTTTTTTTTTTCACCAAAACTTCTTGCACAAAATTAATTCAAGCACTTTTCAGGTTCTTTATCTGTGTGTCTTTATTTTAATAAAACTTCTAGGGTTTTGCAATTTGCAATGTTTTTGTGTTTTCAATGTTTTTTTTCATTCTCCAACTCGTGGGAACATTATCATTACGTGTTTAATCACAATTAATAAACATTTGAAGCAAACGTCTGTTTAGTTCTGTTAATGGAGGAGGTGCTGTAAAATGATGAGCATTACAGAATGAGCAGAAAATAAACTGAAGATATTGTGAATAAAAGCATGAAAACACATGTCAACATTTCTGAGGTTCAGACTCGGCTGCAGATCAAGCTCAGTTTGTTTGTGTTGTTGTTGTTGTTGTTGATTCTCCTCTGGATGCCACACACACACTTGTTCCGATATCCTGGTGGGGACTCTCCATATCTGTAATGATGCTTGTACTGTATAGAGTGTATATTCTCTCAACTCAACCCTCGTAGCAAACAATCTGCACATCTACATCTTCACAATGCTTCATTCTGACTCATTTATGAGCTTGTTTACCCATGAAGACCTCAATATTGATCCTCACTGTGACACAAGTCCCCATGAATCTGTGTGCATTCAGGTTTAAGTCCCCAGCAGGATATAAAAATAAGTACCACACACACACACACACACACACCGACAGGTTTGTTTCACGTAGTGAGGACATTAGATTAGACTTCCATAGTTTTTCTCTCAGGTTAATGATCATGGCCTAACCCTAACTCTACCCCTAACCCAACCCTCACAGACACAACTGCACACCATCACATACTCTTTATAAGCACTTTTGATTAATGAGGAGCAGTAAAATATCCTCAATAACGGATCATTTTAATATTTCACTATACAAGTGAGAACAATCGAGTCCTCACAAGTGTAGCTAAACCTGTACACACACACACACACACACACACACACACACACACACACCGTCTCTCCGTGCGCTACGAGTCGCTCCGCAGCTCTGATCTGACCTTCTCCAGGTTGTGTTCGACGGCTCCGCTCAGAAACTCCACCC
>LR812524.1:73784701-73952201 GCA_903798195.1 Danio kyathit | reverse complement strand
CATAATCAGCAGCGATAGTAGGAGATCATGTGATCCGGAAGTGTACAAAAAAAGAGCAACTTACTGTGATAAACTCTGTCTGATGAAGAGCGGTGTGCTTGAAACGTTACACACTGTGTGTCATCCTTTTTAATTTGATAAATTTGCATTTTTGGAGCTTTGGTGTTGCCGCCTTTTGGAATATACAGGCAGTGCAGAATTATTAGGCAAATGAGTATTTTGAGCACATCATCCTCTTTATGCATGTTGTCTTACTCCAAGCTGTATAGGCTCGAAAGCCTACTACCAATGAAGCATATTAGGTGATGTGCATCTCTGTAATGAGAAGGGGTGTGGTCTAATGACATCAACACCCTATATCAGGTGTGCAGAATTATCAGGCAACTTCCTTTCCTTTGGCAAAATGGGTCAAAAGAAGGACTTGACAGGCTCCGAAAAGTCAAAAATAGTGAGATATCTTGCAGAGGGACTCTTAAAAGTGCCAAGCCAAGCTTCTGAAGCGTGATCATCCAACAATCAAGCGTTTCATTCAAAATAGTCAACAGGGTCGCAAGAAGCGTCTGGAAAAACCAAGGCGCAAAATAAACTGCCCATGAACTGAGAAAAGTCAAGCGTGCAGCTGCCAAGATGCCACTTGCCACCAGTTTTGCCATATTTCAGAGCTGCAACATCACTGGAGTGGCCAAAAGCACAAGGTGTGCAATACTCAGAGACATGGCCAAGGTAAGAAAGGCTGAAAAACCACCACCACTGAACAAGACACACAAGCTGAAACGTCAAGACTGGGCCAAGAAATATCTCAAGACTGATTTTTCTAAGGTTTTATGGACTGATGAAATGAGAGCGAGTCTTGATGGGCCCGTGGCTGGATCGGTAAAGGGCAGAGAGCTCCAGTCCGACTCAGACGCCAGCAAGGTGGAGGTGGAGTACTGGTTTGGGCTGGTATCATCAAAGATGAGCTTGTGGGGCCTTTTCGGGTTGAGGATGGAGTCAAGCTCAACTCCCAGTCCTACTGCCAGTTTCTGGAAGACACCTTCAAGCAGTGGTACAGGAAGAAGTCTGCATCCTTCAAGAAAAACATGATTTTCATGCAGGACAATGCTCCATCACACGCGTCCAAGTACTCCACAGCGTGGCTGGCAAGAAAGGGTCTAAAAGAAGAAAAACTAACGACATGGCCTCCTTGTTCACCTGAGCTGAACCCCATAGAGAACCTGTGGTCCATCATCAAATGTGAGATTTACAAGGAGGGAAAACAGTCCACCTCTCTGAACAGTGTCTGGGAGGCTGTGGTTGCTGCTGCACGCAATGTTGATGGTGAACAGATCAAAACACTGACAGAATCCATGGATGGCAGGCTTTTGAGTGTCCTTGCAAAGAAAGGTGGCTATATTGGTCACTGATTTGTTTTTGTTTTGTTTTTGAATGTCAGAAATGTATATTTGTGAATGTTGAGATGTTATATTGGTTTCACTGGTGAAAATAAATCATTGAAATGGGGATATATTTGTTTTTTGTTAAGTTGCCTAATAATTCTGCACTGTAATAGTCACCTGCACACACAGATATCCTCCTAAAATAGCTCAAACTAAAAACAAACTAAAAACTACCTCCACAAATATTCAGCTTTGATATTAATGAGTTTTTTGGGTTCATTGAGAACATGGTTGTTGTTCAATAATAAAATTAATCCTCAAAATACAACTTGCCTAATAATTCTGCACTCCCTGTATATTTTGCTTTTTGTGTGTGTTTTGCTAAGCACCTTATTAAAAGTGATGTGCGTGCTTTTGTACTTTTTTCTGTGTTTTTATTCAATACAATTTTACAGCTTGAGCATATGTGTGTGTGTGTGTGTGTGTGTGTGTGTGTGTGTGTGTGTGTGTGTGTGTGTGTGTGTGTGTGTGTATATTAGTTACCTTGGCTCTTTGGTAGCCAGAAGTAAACGGTGCACAAGGTCAACACACTCTTCTGCACACACTCCGCTATTTTTGCACAGTCCTGAAATGAAGAAACACAGCAGCAGCCGCATTACAGATGGACAAATCACACACTGCAAGCGTCAAACACAGCACAAGATGACAGGGCAGCTATAGTGTTCAAAAGGGGTCGGAGGTCAGTCACACCTCGTCTGATGGCAGCGGCGGCTTGGAGAACATCAGGCTGAGTTTAGTTGCTTCTTGAGACACCGCTTTTACAGCTTCATCTGCAAAAAGAGAAGAGCTGGAGTGAGTCATTCAGTGATTCGGAAGAACATGATTCAGAATCAAACACTGAACGAACTCAGAATCTCCCAGAAGTTGGCCAAGCTGAAGGTGCCGCTGCTGTCGTTGGACTCTCCATCTGAAAAAACATTCAGAAACACTGTGAGCTTCAGCACATCACTGACAACATCTCATTCATATTAATATTAACTATATCTGTTAAACTACAGTAAACACCATGATTAATACTCTGACCAGCTAACTGTATCTGTTAAACTACAGTAAACATCATGACTAACACTCTGACCAGCTAACTATATCTGTTAAACTACAGTAAACATCATGACTAACACTCTGACCAGCTAACTATATCTGTTAAACTACAGTAAACATCATGACTAACACTCTGACCAGCTAACTATATCTGTTAAACTACAGTAAACACCATGATTAATACTCTGACCAGCTAACTGTATCTGTTAAACTACAGTAAACATCATGACTAACACTCTGACCAGCTAACTATATCTGTTTAACTACAGCAAACACCATGATTAACACTCTGACCAGCTAACTATATCTGTTAAACTACAGTAAACATCATGACTAACACTCTGACCAGCTAACTTTATCTGTTAAACTACAGTAAACATCATGACTAACATTCTGACCAGCTAACTATATCTGTTTAACTACAGCAAACACCATAACTAACACTCTGACCAGCTAACTATATCTGTTAAACTAGAGTAAACACCATGACTAACACTCTGACCAGCTAACTATATCTGTTAAACTACAGTAAACACCATGACTAACACTCTGACCAGCTAACTATATCTGTTAAACTACAGTAAACATCATGACTAACACTCTGACCAGCTAACTATATCTGTTAAACTACAGTAAACATCATGACTAACACTCTGACCAGCTAACTATATCTGTTAAACTACAGTAAACATCATGACTAACACTCTGACCAGCTAACTATATCTGTTAAACTACAGTAAACATCATGACTAACACTCTGATCAGCTAACTATATCTGTTAAACTAGAGTAAACACCATGACTAACACTCTGACCAGCTAACTATATCTGTTAAACTACAGTAAACACCATGACTAACATTCTGACCAGCTAACTATATCTGTTAAACTACAGTAAACATCATGACTAACACTCTGACCAGCTAACTATATCTGTTTAACTACAGCAAACACCATGACTAACACTCTGACCAGCTAACTATATCTGTTAAACTAGAGTAAACACCATGACTAACACTCTGACCAGCTAACTATATCTGTTAAACTACAGTAAACACCATGACTAACACTCTGACCAGCTAACTATATCTGTTAAACTACAGTAAACACCATGACTAACACTCTGACCAGCTAACTATATCTGTTAAACTACAGTAAACATCATGACTAACACTCTGACCAGCTAACTATATCTGTTAAACTACAGTAAACACCATGACTAACACTCTGACCAGCTAACTATATCTGTTAAACTACAGTAAACACCATGACTAACACTCTGACCAGCTAACTATATCTGTTAAACTACAGTAAACATCATGACTAACACTCTGACCAGCTAACTATATCTGTTAAACTACAGTAAACACCATGACTAACACTCTGACCAGCTAACTATATCTGTTAAACTAGAGTAAACACCATGACTAACACTCTGACCAGCTAACTATATCTGTTAAACTACAGTAAACACCATGACTAACATTCTGACCAGCTAACTATATCTGTTAAACTACAGTAAACATCATGACTAACACTCTGACCAGCTAACTATATCTGTTAAACTACAGTAAACATCATGACTAACACTCTGACCAGCTAACTATATCTGTTAAACTACAGTAAACACCATGACTAACATTCTGACCAGCTAACTATATCTGTTAAACTACAGTAAACATCATGACTAACACTCTGACCAGCTAACTATATCTGTTAAACTAGAGTAAACACCATGACTAACACTCTGACCAGCTAACTATATCTGTTTAACTACAGTAAACATCATGACTAACACTCTGACCAGCTAACTATATCTGTTAAACTACAGTAAACACCATGACTAACATTCTGACCAGCTAACTATATCTGTTAAACTACAGTAAACATCATGACTAACACTCTGACCAGCTAACTATATCTGTTAAACTAGAGTAAACACCATGACTAACACTCTGACCAGCTAACTATATCTGTTTAACTACAGTAAACACCATGACTAACATTCTGACCAGCTAACTATATCTGTTAAACTACAGTAAACATCATGACTAACACTCTGACCAGCTAACTATATCTGTTTAACTACAGCAAACACCATGACTAACACTCTGACCAGCTAACTATATCTGTTAAACTAGAGTAAACACCATGATTAACACTCTGACCAGCTAACTATATCTGTTAAACTACAGTAAACACCATGACTAACACTCTGACCAGCTAACTATATCTGTTAAACTACAGTAAACATCATGACTAACACTCTGACCAGCTAACTATATCTGTTAAACTAGAGTAAACACCATGACTAACACTCTGACCAGCTAACTATATCTGTTAAACTAGAGTAAACACCATGACTAACACTCTGACCAGCTAACTATATCTGTTAAACTACAGTAAACACCATGACTAACATTCTGACCAGCTAACTATATCTGTTAAACTACAGTAAACATCATGACTAACACTCTGACCAGCTAACTATATCTGTTTAACTACAGCAAACACCATGACTAACACTCTGACCAGCTAACTATATCTGTTTAACTACAGCAAACACCATGATTAACACTCTGACCAGCTAACTTTATCTGTTAAACTACAGTAAACATCATGACTAACATTCTGACCAGCTAACTATATCTGTTTAACTACAGCAAACACCATGATTAACACTCTGACCAGCTAACTATATCTGTTAAACTACAGTAAACACCATGACTAACACTCTGACCAGCTAACTTTATCTGTTAAACTACAGTAAACATCATGACTAACACTCTGACCAGCTAACTATATCTGTTAAACTAGAGTAAACACCATGACTAACACTCTGACCAGCTAACTATATCTGTTTAACTACAGCAAACACCATAACTAACACTCTGACCAGCTAACTATATCTGTTAAACTACAGTAAACATCATGACTAACACTCTGACCAGCTAACTATATCTGTTAAACTAGAGTAAACACCATGACTAACACTCTGACCAGCTAACTATATCTGTTTAACTACAGTAAACACCATGACTAACATTCTGACCAGCTAACTATATCTGTTAAACTACAGTAAACATCATGACTAACACTCTGACCAGCTAACTATATCTGTTTAACTACAGCAAACACCATGACTAACACTCTGACCAGCTAACTATATCTGTTAAACTAGAGTAAACACCATGATTAACACTCTGACCAGCTAACTATATCTGTTAAACTACAGTAAACACCATGACTAACACTCTGACCAGCTAACTATATCTGTTAAACTACAGTAAACATCATGACTAACACTCTGACCAGCTAACTATATCTGTTAAACTAGAGTAAACACCATGACTAACACTCTGACCAGCTAACTATATCTGTTAAACTAGAGTAAACACCATGACTAACACTCTGACCAGCTAACTATATCTGTTAAACTACAGTAAACACCATGACTAACATTCTGACCAGCTAACTATATCTGTTAAACTACAGTAAACATCATGACTAACACTCTGACCAGCTAACTATATCTGTTTAACTACAGCAAACACCATGACTAACACTCTGACCAGCTAACTATATCTGTTTAACTACAGCAAACACCATGACTAACACTCTGACCAGCTAACTATATCTGTTAAACTACAGTAAACATCATGACTAACACTCTGACCAGCTAACTATATCTGTTAAACTAGAGTAAACACCATGATTAACACTCTGACCAGCTAACTATATCTGTTTAACTACAGCAAACACCATGACTAACACTCTGACCAGCTAACTATATCTGTTAAACTAGAGTAAACATCATGATTAACACTCTGACCAGCTAACTTTATCTGTTAAACTACAGTAAACATCATGACTAACATTCTGACCAGCTAACTATATCTGTTTAACTACAGCAAACACCATAACTAACACTCTGACCAGCTAACTATATCTGTTTAACTACAGCAAACACCATGATTAACACTCTGACCAGCTAACTTTATCTGTTAAACTACAGTAAACACCATGACTAACACTCTGACCAGCTAACTATATCTGTTTAACTACAGCAAACACCATGATTAACACTCTGACCAGCTAACTTTATCTGTTAAACTACAGTAAACATCATGACTAACACTCTGACCAGCTAACTATATCTGTTAAACTACAGTAAACATCATGACTAACACTCTGACCAGCTAACTATATCTGTTAAACTACAGTAAACATCATGACTAACACTCTGACCAGCTAACTTTATCTGTTAAACTACAGTAAACACCATGACTAACACTCTGACCAGCTAACTATATCTGTTAAACTACAGTAAACATCATGACTAACACTCTGACCAGCTAACTATATCTGTTAAACTACAGTAAACATCATGACTAACACTCTGACCAGCTAACTATATCTGTTAAACTACAGTAAACACCATGACTAACACTCTGACCAGCTAACTATAACCGGTTACAGTTTCTGACAGTGTTTTCGTGAGTGTTTTGGTGGTTTAGCCGTTAGCATTTGCACAAGCAGTGCTGAAATCTGCGGTGAAGCATAGAAAACAGGACCGCCATACCTCTCACTCGATCCCTGCTGCACTTCACCGAGTTCCAGAGGTTTCTCAGCGGCAGCAGCGCTTCTGAACGCGAGTTTTCAGCGCTCATGGCGCGGTTTGTTTCAGTCTCGTGGAGCCTCGGAACGAAAGTCACGCGGAACTAAGATTGTCTGAATGTGTAAATATTGACCGGAATGAATCCGTCGCTGCACAGACAGCTTGGTTGATACTTTTGTGTTAGTATTTTATTTTTTGTTTATAATTATATAAATTATGAAGCGTTAACTAGTGTTTCAGTTCACTAGAACTGCTGTGTTCAGCTACTGCGACTCAATCTACAGTGTAGAAGCGCTGGAGAAATGCATTATACACATTAGACACATTTTAGGGCATCGAGTAGTTGAGTTTGTTGAGTATTTGTGTCTTAATGTACGGGTTTAATCATGAAAACACTTTCAAATAAAAGATGATTAATTAAATTAAACTGAATCATCTTTCTGTGTGGATGAATTTTGGGCGGCAGGTGGCGCTCAACACCTAGAACGAGTTTAGCGGCCTATTGACTATACAAAGATATTTACATGTATCCATGTTGACTATATATTTATTATAGTAACGTTACAAGTGTATTAACCTAATTAGAATGACTTTATGCACAGTTTTGCCATAAATTCCACGGTTAAGCGATGGTTAGTAGCACATCATGGCTGATTTGTGGTTGGGGTCTAATTACATGACCATAAATTTGTTTACTTGTTTGTTCTACTTTGATTACATTTTCAGTTAATATTTGTCAATTTAATGCTTGAAATCGGTAAAATAAATCAATATACCATAACATAATTTTACATTAACAAATACTAGAGCAGTTTATAGTTTTTTTGAACCACACCATAGCCTACTCTTTGTTAATGAATGCTCCAGCATATTGTCGTAGCCTATTACTGACAAACTCTAATAGTTGCTGTACTGTATTGTAGTATAATATACCCTAAAAATACAGATAAATACAGTATTGGGAAATAAGTTTATATTACTGTAGTTGCTGTGTTACCATAGTAACTGTAAAATCACCAAAACACTCAAGTACTTTACTATAGTATGACTGAAGAACACTACAGTATTCACTATAAATCACTGCAGTATTTTATCATGTGGGGAGAGCTTTGCATGCATTATTTTCTGTGCATTGCTCATATTTCCATATGTCCAGTTAATGATTTCACATCATAACCGCTGGTAAACAAGATACCGAAACAGATAGTTTCTTCTGCAGAGATGCTTACATATGAATTGCACCACATGTTCAATAGCCTGAGCGTGTTCAGAGATTAATGTCTCACGAAAACACGTCCTCATGATGAGCTCAGGACTCTCCAGAAATACAGGAACATTTCAAGCACTTCATTTAGCTTAAATTAGGTTGATATAAATGTGTAATTTACAGTGAACTGCATCCACTATTTATGTAAAATAATCCAAAATGCTTAAATATTACAGGGAACATTTGATTCTGTTACGAACTGTTGTTTAAATAATTGCTAAACTTTTTAGGCTGTAACAGAGTCGACATTTACAGACTCTACATGGTGTGTCTAGAACACAACTTCATGCACTTTTATTATTTATTCATTCATTTTCTTTTTGGCTTAGTGCCCTTATTAATCCAGGCTCGCCACAGCGGAATGAACCACCAACTTATCCAGCACATGTTTTATGCAGGGGATGCCCTTCCAGCTGCAACCCATCCCTGGGAAACACCCACACACACTCATTCACACTCAAACACTACAGCCAATTTAGCATACCCAATTCACCTATAGCACATGTGTTTGGACTGTGGGGGAAACCGGAGCACCCGGAGGAAACCCACACAAACGCAGGGAGAACATGCAAACTCCACACAGAAACACCAACTGACCCAGCCGAGACTCGAACCAGCGACCTTCTTGCTGTGAGGCGACAGCACTACATACTGAGCCACTGCGTCGCTCCACTTTCATTATATTATTGTTTTTAATAAGTGAATAGACTGAAATCTCACAGTAACAGAGTCGACACATCATTAATCTACTACCGCTCTATCCTAAACATTGAGAGGAGAATAACAACAGACCTCGATGCCTTTCAGAGTTTCACATCACTTGCAGCAAGTCACATGCTTTTTCTATCAGTGCTTTACAGACTGTTCTGCCCTGATATATAACTAATGTAATGCAGAAACACACTATATGTGTCTATTACAATAGATGTTTCATGCTTAATTACTTGATGATAATTGAAGCTGAATGGATGATTCAGGTGGAGACAGTCAAAATAGCTATGGATGGCAATAGTATCTGGATGCAGCCTTCATGATGCAAGCTGAGATTGCATCGCTTATAGAGGCAATGTCATACTCAATGGAGCGAGTGACGTCACTGTGAGGGGTGAGGTTAGGGGTGGGGTTATGTGAGCCCATTCACAAGCATTGCATGGAGCTCAGACTGCATCTGCACCTGGTCTGCATCCAGACCACTCTGATAGCTGGAGTCTTTAAGTTCATACTTTCAAGACAAAATGTCCCTAAATACACATACAAACAATATTTTTTTTTAGAAATAATTTGATTAATTTCAACAAAAATTGTTTTTATATAAAATAATAGAAGGTTTATCTTGGAGAAGCAAATTATACCCACAATTAAAAACACCTTCAGATCTGACTCCTTCGTCGTCTGATTCACTCATTCATTCAGATGATTCACTGAGTCTTCCAGCTCTGACTTGACAAAGATCTCAGAAGGTTATCAGTGAAGTGTGTTATCAGCTTATCTTCACTTTCTGTGGCAGATCATGTAATACAGCAATCAGCACAGCAAGAGAAACACCGCCAACTCATGCACAGCAGATAAAAATGCATTGAGATAAACTCTGCTTCATAAGCAATGTTTAACCATTGAGCACATAATCACACAAGTATATTATAGACAACCATCAAACATGAAAAGATACTATAGCAATTAATAGTAAATACTAGTTTTGAACCATACAAAAGTAAAGTGTATTATACTGTATATATTATTTACAACTCTTAGTATTAACTAGGCAAGGCAAGTTTATTTCTATAGCACATTTCATACACAGTGGCAATTCAGAGTGCTTTACATAAACAGAAATAAAAGAGACAAGTGTATAAGAACATAAAAACATAATATAAAAACTGATTAAATGTGTTAAACAGGTTATAAATGAATAAATAAAGAAAAGAAAGACACAATAGTGTGATGTGTGGGCCGCAGCACAGTGCTCATTCAGTAAAGGCACAGCTACACAGACGTGTGTTCAGTCCTGATGTGAATGTGTCTAATGTTGGAGCACATCTGATCATTTCTGGAAGCTGATTCCAGCAGCAGGGGGCGCCGTTAGTATCTGAAGGCCGATTCACCCTGCTCTGACTGAACTCTGGGAGTTTCTAGTTTATATGATCCTAAAGCTCTGAGTGTTCTGTTAGGTTTGAGTTCAGTGAGCATATCTGTAATGTATTGAGCTCCTGTAGGCCATCTAGTGACGTATAGAGCAGTAATAATACTGTAAACTCTATTCTGAATGTAACTGTAGTAAACTGTAATAAATACTATAGTATGCATACTATGGTATTGGGCCATTTGTTTATATTACTGTAGTTGTGCTACCGTAGCAACTGTAAAATCACCACAACAGATAAATGAATGTACTTTACAATAGTATTTACTAGTACTGTTTCATCTGGGTTCATGTGGGTATGAGTGAAAGGTTTGGATTTTTATTTAATGCCAAAAATCCTTATAATATTAAGTAAAAATCACATCCCATGAGGACATTTTGTAAGTTTCCTTATGTTTCCTAGTAATATGCAGGGCAAGAAACTTAATTTAGAGGTGATGCAGTGGCGCTGTAGGTAGTGCTGTCGCCTCACAGCAAGAAGGTCACTGGTTCGAGCCTCGGCTGGGTCAGTTGGCGTTTCTGTGTGGAGTTTGCATGTTCTCCCTGCGTTCATGTGGGTTTCCTCCGGGTGCTCCGGTTTCCCCCACAGTCCAAAGACAAGTACAAGTGAATTGGGTATGCTAAAATTGTGTGAATGAGTGTGTATGGATGTTTTCCAGAGATGGGTTGTTGCTGGAAGGCATCCGCTGTGTAAAACATATGCTGGATAAGTTGGCGGTTCATTCCGCTGTGGCGACCCCAGATTAATAAAGGGACTAAGCTGAAAAGAAAATGAATGAATGAAACTTAATTTCATTATCAAAGATGATTTTCTGAATGTTGAGCCAAATATTGTCCTACCAAAGCACACATCAGTGTAAAGCTCATTTACTCAGCTTTCAGATAATACTGTGACAGACTGAAGAAGGCCAGGAAGCGTTTAACATTCAAACTCGGGTTTTTTAATAAACTTTTGCAGGTTGCAGACAGAGTAATTCTTCTGCTCGCCCGGAAAACAGTCACTCTTCTTCCCACCCCTATCGGACACCCCCTCTCATCCAATCAGACCCCCCCCCCCCCCCCCCCCTCACCCTCTTGAGTGCGCAGACTCGCTTTTCCCCAAAATCTAGCCCCTTACAACCCCACATTACAAATACATATACACCCTAAAATAAACACAGAAACTGTTTTAACATTTACTAACATGCTGCAATACATATTCAATATATAACAGCTGACCCATTATGACTAGTTTTGTGCTCCAGGGCTTCATTTATTTTCAGTTGTTTTCTCATTTATGAACTGCAGTTAATGAACTAAACCTGTTTTTGCTTTGAGATCCAAAGACAAGAAGAACATCTTATCTTGAACAAAGGACTAATAAACAGTGCTCCTGAGATATATTTGGGTGGATATATACAGTAGAGGAGCTGTTCAAACACATCAAGAACATTTCATATATTTCACATGTCTGTTCATTTTTATAGTCTGAAGAACATTTCTCTGGTTGACCATTCACAGAAGACCTTTATGCATATACAGTGCTGGTGGCACGGTGGCTCTTGCTGTGGCCTAACAGCAAGAAGGTCACTGGTTCGAGTCCCGGCTGGGTCAGTTGGTGTTTCTGTGTGGAGTTTGCATGTTCTCCTCGTGTTGGTGTGGGTTTCCTCCGGGTGCTCCGGTTTCCCCCACAGTCCAAACACATGCGCTATTGGGGGATTGATGAACTCAATTGCCCGTAGTGTATGAGTGCGTGAATGAGTGTGTATGGGTGTTTTCCAGTACTGGGTTGCAGCTGGAAGGGCACCCGCTGTGTAAAGCATATGCTGGATAAGTTGGTGGTTCATTCCACTGTGGCAACAGCTGTCCACTGTTCACCACAGTGAAATGAAATGCCAAATGAGCCTTGGAATGAGCCAGAACTCGAACCAGCAAACTTCTTGCAGTGAGGCCACAATGCTAACCACTGACCCACCGTGCCACTCATGTGCTTAGCATTTTGAGAATTAAAATTTTTATAAATTTTTCAGTGAATACAGACAATAATATTTGGTGGATTAAAAAAAAAACTGTTTTATTAAACAGTTATATTATATATATTAAAGTAATTCATTCATTTTCAGCTTAGTCCCTTTATTAATCTGGGGTCGCCACAGCGGAATGAACCGCCAACTTATCCGGCACATGTTTTTACACAGCGGATGCCCTTCCAGCTGGAACCCATCACTGGGAAACATCCACACACACTAACACAACAAACATTCACACTCATACACTACGGCCAGTTTAGTTGATCAATTCCCCTGTAGCGCATGTGTTTGGACTGTGGGGGAAACCGGAGCACCCGGAGGAAACCCACACCAACACGGGGAGAACATGCAAACTCCACACAGAAACACCAACTGACCCAGCCGAGGCTCGAATCAGTGACCTTCTTGCTGTGAGGCGACAGCACTTCCTACTGCGCCACTGCATCGCCCTATTAAAATAATCATTCATTCATTCATTCATTTTCTTGTCGGCTTTGTCCCTTGCGGGGTCGCCACAGCGGAATGAACCGCCAACTTATCCAGCACGATTTTACGCAGCGGATGCCCTTCCAGCCGCAACCCATCTCTGGGAACTTCCACACACACATTCACACTCATACACTATGGACAATTTAGCTTACCCAATTCACCTGTACTGCATGTCTTTGGACTGTGGGGGAAACCGGAGCACCCGGAGGAAACCCACGCGAACGCGGGGAGAACATGCAAACTCCACACAGAAACGCCAACTGACCCAGCCCAGCCGAGGTTCGAACCTGCGACCCAGCGACGTTCTTGCTGTGAGGCGACAGCACTACCTACTGCACCACTGGGTTGCCCCTATTAAAATAATATACATTTAAAATAGGAATACATTTAAATTCAAACCAGTTATAACAAAAATTAAAAACTACAAATCAATTTGATGTTTTATGTTTCTCTTGATTTTTTTCTGTTTATTCAAGTTGTTTTTAATTTTTTTCCCTAACATTAATTAGTGTGTAGTCATGTCTGCGCTGGGATCTTCAGTGTTGTTAGATGAGTTGATCAGTTTTGTCTTTGGTTGTGACTGATGTACTGTATCTGCACTGATATATTACTGTAGAGAGAACATTACTGTAACAGAGAGATCTGTGAGGGGTCCACTCATTCATGCACTATAGCTATATATTAAACCTTTAACTTTTATTAGAGTCATAACTGTTATCTGTGTGTCCATACTGTATGTTCTAAAGCTTTATTTCAGACCGTCCAGACCAGTGATGTTGTGTAAGACGCAGGAGGTGAGAGTTTTAAAGCAGTGAATGAATGCTGAGCCACAAGCAGAGGTGTTGTTTAACCCTCAGCTGTTATTGACTCTATTTATCTCAGCTTATCAGATGTTTTTGAGAAAAGCCAGCGTTAAAGCCATCCGGTTCTTATCTTTTCTGTGTTTTGCACTCTTTGTGACTGAAGGGTTTGCAGTCGAGGCTCTTTAACCAAAACAAGTATAGGTCTTCAGATAAGCTGTCACGTACACTTCTGTCCTGTTCTACATCTGTGTGTTTTTGTGTATGTTTTGAACTTATGACAGTCACACACGCATTTATGATGCTTCATGGAAAAAGTATGTGGAAATAATGACAAGACTTGACTATTAATGATTTATAATTACATGAATTGAGTGGAATGTCATTTGTTTTATTCTGTAAAATGACAGTTCTTCCAGATTTATCATACAAACATTGCTATTTGTCATTCACTTTCCTTCAGCTTAGTCCCTTTATCCATCAGGGGTTGCCACAGCGGAATGAACCGCCAACTATTCCAGCATTTGTTTTACACAGAGGATGCCTTTCCAGCTGAAACCCAGTACTGGGAAACATCCATTCACACACACACACACTCATACACTACAGCCAATGTAGTTAATCAGTTCCCCTATAGAGCATGTGTTTGGACTGTGGGGGAAACCGGAGCACCCGGAGGAAACCCACACCAACACGGGGAGAACATGCAAACTCCACACAGAAACACCAACTGACCCAGCCGGGACTCGAACCAGCGACCTTCTTGCTGTAAGGCCACAGTGTGACACCACTGAGCCACCGTGCCGCCCTCTACTCATTACAGTTCTTCCAAATTTATAATATAAACATCGTTATTTGGGGCGTCACGGTGGCACAGTGGGTAGCACGATCGCCTCACACCAAGAAAGCCGCTGGTTTGAGTCTCGGCTGGGTCAGTTGGTGTTTCTGTGTGGAGTTTGCATGTTCTCCCCGTGTTGGTGTGGGTTTCCTCCGGGTGCTCCGGTTTCCCACACAGTCCAAACACATGCGCTATAGGGGAATTGGGTAAGCTAAATTGTCCGTAGTGTATAATTGTGAATGAGAGTGTATGGGTGTTTCCCAGAGATGGATTGGATCTGACAGGTCATCAGCTGCGTAAAACATATTCTGGATAAGTTGGTGGTTCATTCCGCTGTGGCGACCTCTGATTAATAAAGGGAGTAAGCTAAAAAAGAAAATGAATGAATGAACATTGTTATTTGTCGTTAAATTTTTTATTAAATTAACAATCATTTAGCAGTTTTGTTCCTATATATGTATATATGAAAAAAGCAAAGCTGATATGCAGATGAAACTTTATAACTTTCATTTTATACCTTTTAATGTCTTTGTAGATTACACTTCCATTAATGTCACCTTTTTCATATTACTTTTGCATCTAAAACTTAAAAGATTCAAATATTTAAAGACGTTTTAAGTAATTCTGTTGTTCAAGTTATGATAGTAATCTTGTCTTTAATAATGTTTTCAACATGTTAGTACAAAATAAAACATTAAAGCATGTGGATAAAACATTTATAGGGCTGTTTTCTCTCAAATGTTTCAGCTGGACATTGATTTGGCTTCATATTGTTTTTCAGAAAACATTCGAAAGTTATGTTTGAGATCGGTTAAGGATTGCAAATCAGCAAACAAATATGTTAAATCATTTTTAAATTAAATTCTAAGAAATTCAGAAAGCATTTTTATAACCCAAATGGCCGTCTATGTATTTAACAGACACTTTTATCCATGTTTTTAACCTCAAAGCATAATTTAGTGTGTTTGATTTTCTCATATATAATTTATTTTTAATTTAATGTATTAACTGTCAAAATGTTCAAAGTGAAATGAACGCATTGAAATGAAATGAAAGTATATATAAAAATACACCTCATTAGCTTTTCTGGTAGATTCAGTGTAGTGTCAGATTTATTCAATGGATGAAGAGTATAGTTTTATTGAGTGAATGAATGAATGATTCAGCGCGACCTGTTCACCGTGTGCTCTGCACTGCTGGCGAGCCTCCAGCGAGCGGCCAATCAGAGCGCGCGGCGGGGCATGAGCATGACGTCACGCGGTGATGCTGCAAGTTTAGCGTTGCATCACGCCGGAGCAGTGGGTCAAAGGTCACGTGGTCAGACTCGGGTCCAATCGAGTGTTTCCCCAAAACTACAGTCCAGATGTTTTAATGATTAACTGAACGTACGACGCGTGTTCCGCTGGTTAATCATTCATGTGTGTGTGTGTGAGGGTGTATATAAGGTATGACTGGCACACAGTGAACAGAACACACATGAACATCACCATCATCATCACCACAGACTGATGAAGAGCTGCTAAACCTTTACTCAAGGTGAACTATTACATTTTTCTGTGCTTATGAATAATATTTTAGTGCTTATGAATATTAATATCACTGTACTCTATGCATGTGTGTGTTTGACATATATGTGTATTTCTGTGTTCAAGTATGCATATGTTTATGACATGCACTTTTTAAAATCTAAAGGTATATATAGTGTTAAAATGAGATTTATTAGCCGTCCTGTTAAATCTGAATTCTTTGATATTTGTCCCCAATTTCTGTTAAACAGAGAGAAGTGTCTAATAACATGTTTAATAACTGAAGTGTTTTCTCTTTGTCATGATGACAGTAAATAATATTAGACTAGATATTCTTCAAGACACTAGTGTTCAGCTTAAAGTGACATTTAAAGGCTTAACTAGGGTAAAGTTAGGGTAATTAGGGAGGTCATTGTATAACAGTGACACTCTTTACAATACGGCTGTATGAGTTGATGTTAGTTAATGTATTTTCTAACATGAACAGTACATCTATTACAGTATTTGTTCATGTTAGTAATGGAAATGCAGTTGTTCATTGTTAGTTCATGTTAACTCACAGTGCATTAACTAATAACAATAACAAGCATGAATTAGTGTCTTAATAATGCATTACACTGTAAAAAAACCCTGGTTGCCTTAAATTCTGAAGCCGAACAATTTAACTCTATGAGTCTATTGAACTTTGTTCAACTGACTTAAAACAGCGTGCGTAACTTATAAAATTAAGTTAGAACATGATTAACTTAGGGGCAATGCAGTGGCGCAGTAGGTAGTGCTGTTGCCTCACAGCAAGAACGTCGCTGGGTCGCAGGTTCGAACCTCGGCTGGGCTGGGTCAGTTGGTGTTTCTGTGTGGAGTTTGCATGTTCTCCCTGCGTTCGCGTGGGTTTCCTCCGGGTGCTCCGGTTTCCCCCACAGTCCAAAGACATGCAGTACAGGTGAATTGGGTAAGCTAAATTGTCCATAGTGTATGAGTGTGAATGTGTGTGTGTGGAAATTCCCAGAGATGGGTTGCGGCTGGTAGGGCATCCGCTGCGTAAATAAGATAAATAAGATAAGTTGGTGGTTTATTCCACTGTGGCGACCCCGCAAGGGACAAAGCCGACAAGAAAATGAATGAATGAATGATTAACTTACAATGAGCTAAAAACATATGCTGTCATGACTAACTGATCATATATTTCTTTACAGTGTAGTAAATGTTGAACTGTGAGTAATAAATGCTGTACAAGTATTGATCATGCTTACTTCATGTTAATACATGCATTTACTAACATTACCTAATGAAACCTTAATGTAAAGTGTGACCGTTTGTTCTGGAGACAATCCAACACTAATATTGCTGAAGGGGGCTAATAATATTGAGCTTAAAATGGGTTTAAAACAATTAAAAACTGCTTTTATTCTAGCCGAAATAAAACAAATAAGACTTTCTCCAGAAGAAGCAATATTAGAGGAAATACTGTGAACATTTCCTGAATCTGTTCAACATCATTTGGGAAATATTTGAAAAAGAAAAAGAGATTGAATAATTTTGACTTCAGCTGTACATAATAAATATATATAATACACACATATATAATATGTCAAAACAAACTTTCATTTGGGCTGTGATTAATCATGATTGAGCTGTGCTCAGCACTAATAAAAATACCCATGGTCAAAAGCAGGAGTGCTCATTCATGCTCACCACTGTATTATTACACAAGTGTAATCCCTGTATGTTGTGTGTCTGCAGGCTCTCTCTCTCTCTCTCTCTCGGTCAGCATCTCTCCATCCCTCCACTCATCATGCCTCCTCAGCTGCAGTCTCAGGACCGGTCATGCCCGCGGGTCCTGCAGGGCGATCTGGCGTCTCTGAGCGCCAGCCTGCGGGAGTTCATCGACAGCAGTGTGAGTCTGTGCCAGCCGGACGCTCTGCACATCTGTGATGGCTCCGAGCAGGAGAACAGCACCATCCTCAGCCTGCTGGAGGAGCAGGGCGCCATCAAGAGGCTGCGCAAGTACAGCAACTGGTACGACACACACTTCAGTTATTACACAAGATCTAGCATGTGCAGGCCAATACTTCATTATACAACAGCTATGTTACCATAACAACTGTAGGATCAACACAACAGATCAATTACTGTAGTTGTTGTGTTACCATAGCGACTAGAATCACCACAACAGATCAATTACTGTAGTTGTTGTGTTACCATAGCGACTGTAGAATCACCACAACAGATCAATTACTGTAGTTGTTGTGTTACCATAGCGACTGTAGAATCACCACAACAGATCAAATACTGTAGCTGTTGTGTTACCATAGCGACTGTAGAATCACCACAACAGATCTATTACTGTAGCTGTTGTGTTACCATAGCAACTGTAGAATCACCACAGCAGATCAGTTACTGTAGTTGTTGTGTTACCATAGCAACTGTAGAATCACCCCCACAGATCAATCACTGTAGTTGTTGTTGTTACCATAGCAACTGTAGAATCACCACAACAGATCTATTACTGTAGTTGTTGTTACCATAGCAACTAGAATCACCACAACAGATCAATTACTGTAGTTGTTGTTACCATAGCAACTGTAGAATCACCACACCAGATCAATTACTGTAGTTGTTGTTACCATAGCAACTAGAATCACCACAACAGATCAATTACTGTAGTTGTTGTTACCATAGCAACTAGAATCACCACAACAGATCAATTACTGTAGTTGTTGTTACCATAGCAACTGTAGAATCACCACAGCAGATTAATTAAAGTGCTCTAAAGTTTTGCAGACATTTGATTGATTAATTAATGATTGATCAAAATAATTGATTGATGCAAACTTTTATCTTGGATGTGATTAATGCGATTAGAGATTGTTAGAGATTGAGAGTGTTAGTAAGTGTGTAAAAAGAGTGTAACCGCTGGTGGTCCTGCAGCTGGCTGGCGCGCACTGACCCGCGTGATGTGGCCCGTGTGGAGAGTAAAACAGTGATCGTGACGGCGGAGCAGCGGGACACGGTTCCCACACCAACTGGAGGAGGAGTCAGTCAACTGGGCCGCTGGATGTGTCCTGAGGAATGGGAGAAAGCCATGAACCTGCGCTTCCCTGGCTGCATGAAAGGTACACCCATGTGTGACACCTGATATTTACAAAACTGAATTGGTAATAATAAGCGGCTGTTACAGTATAACATACATTACGCCTATAGAGTCCTCATACACCACCAATACCAACACATGTGTGTGTGATTGTTAGAGTAGAGCTGTGTGGATTAATTATGAACTGTACAAATGACATGACTAAAGGTGTATGGACTAACACAGTCTGTTAGATGATACATTTATGGGAATGTAATCTGAGTACTTTTGGATTACATTTAGATTACTTTTGCGCTAATCTTTATTTGATGTCAGCAGGATAATCTTGTGCTATTAATAGACATCTAGAATCCAAGTTCACATTAAGAAGTTCAGAGTTGATTAGAAGCTCATATGAAGATTCTTTAACGTAAGATTTGAATCAAACATCAGAATTAAAAGACATAAGCTGAAGACTTTTATAATGATGTGTGCAGGGCGTGTGATGTACGTGATCCCCTTCAGCATGGGGCCGGTGGGCTCTCCACTCTCCAAGATCGGGGTGGAGCTGACGGACTCGCCGTATGTGGTGGCCAGCATGCGGATCATGACCCGGATGGGGAAAACTGTGCTGAGCGCGCTGGGGAACGGAGAGTTCGTCAGGTGTCTGCACTCTGTCGGCTGCCCACTGCCACTCAAGAGTACGTACTGGAGACTGTGTGTGTGTGTCTGTGTGTAAAATTTGTGAACTAGCGTGTACTGACCTTCGTGTGTGTGTGTTTAGAGGCGCTGGTCAACAACTGGCCCTGTAACCCGGAGCTGACGCTGGTGGCCCACATCCCGGATCAGAGGAAGATCGTGTCGTTCGGCAGCGGATACGGAGGAAACTCACTGCTGGGGAAGAAGTGCTTCGCTCTGCGCATCGCATCACGCATCGCTAAAGAGGAGGGCTGGCTGGCAGAACACATGCTGGTGAGTGAACGAACACACACGCACACACACACACGCAGAGGCAGAACACATGCTGCTCAGTGGAGAAAACACACACACAATTGCAGAGTCATTCTGACTGCCCAGACCTCACTAAACACTGACAGATGGAGCGTTAACACACACATACACACACATGCATACACACCAAAACACATGTATGCATGTAACCACACACATGTGATTTTTACAGTATTACCAGATGAGTGTGTGTTATTAATTTAATCTGGAGAGTAACAAAACATAATCAACCATCATAATAATCTCAGATGATGCTCAGCGAATGCTGTTTTGTAGCTCAGATGTTTTTTTGTAGCATTAATTAATGTGTAAAGCGCCACACAAATGAACTTGAGTTGAATTGCATTGAATTTGTCCTGCAGATTCTGGGCATCACCAACCCGGCGGGTCAGAAGAAGTATTTCGCAGCGGCGTTTCCCAGCGCATGCGGGAAGACCAACCTGGCCATGCTGAAGCCGTCGCTGCCCGGCTGGAAAGTGGAGTGTGTGGGAGATGACATCGCATGGATGAAGTTCGACAAAGAAGGTACATAGACAAACACACACACACACACACACACACACACACACACACACACACACTGCAGGATTTACCCACAGCATTCTGAATTACTGCAGAAAACATTCAGCTTGGTCACCAATAAGAGCAAATGTCTGGTTTAATATAACTCAATTCAGCTCTTCAATAAATCTGTAGAATTCACATGCTTGTTTTAGTTTTTGGGCCAGTAAGAATATCCTGAGCTCAAACCGTGGATCTCCAGGAATGAGAGTTTGTTTGATGGTTCTGTCTTCATGCTTCATCAGGGAATCTGAGAGCCATCAACCCAGAGAACGGCTTCTTCGGTGTGGCTCCGGGAACTTCCAGCAAAACCAACCCCAACGCCATGAGCACCATCAGCTCCAACACACTGTTCACCAATGTGGCGGAGAGCAGTGACGGAGGGGTGTTCTGGGAGGGCATGGATGAAGATCTACCTGAGGGAGTGACGCTGACGTCCTGGAAGAACCAGCCCTGGACACCAGCGGACGGTGAGTGACGGCTGTAATGATCAAGTCATCTGTTCACGCTCCCTCAAGAGGTCATAATCCTTCAGGAGTTTCTTTCTTCTGATGAACATAAAGGAAGAGATTTTGAATAATGCTGGAAACCTGGAACCATTGACTTCCAATGTAGGAAAAGCAGACAGTGTGGGAACAGGTTTATAATAGATCTTCTTTTGTGTTTAATAAAAGAAAGAAACTCATGAACTTGGTAAATGATGAGGGGATGTTCAGTTTTGAGTGAACTATCTCTTTAAGAGAGTTGAGATCAATTATGTGACACTTTTAGAATTTTCTTAAAGGGCCAGTTCACCCAAAAATGAGCCTTCACACACTCTTTACTCTCCCTCTAGTGGCCACAAACCTTTCTTTCCTTCTTCTGTTGAACACTAAAGCAGATATAACAGGGTTTCTGCAAGGTCTTAAAAAGTTTTAAAATGTCTTAAGTCTCAAAATCCAAATTTTAGGCCTTAAAAAGTCTAAAAGTTACTGAAATATTGTGTCGTTGGTCTTAAATCCTTTTTAAACAGGTCTTAATTTTCCTTTGTTCATGTATTGCTACCAAATCTGGCCGAAACCAATCACCAACAATCCATCTCAATAAAACTTCAAACTTTTTATTTAAAAAGGTCATTTTTAACTCTATTAATCATAATAGTTTAATTATTTTCCTTACAATAACATTTGTTTAAAAGTGCTCCATGTATTTACTGCTGAGGACACCGACCTGGACTGATTGATGTGCATAGATTTAGTTTATTATAGTTTTTAAAACTTTTAAAACATTTGTTTTTGTTTATTAATTATTTAAAAGAAAGTTTATGTTGGAAAAAAGTGTATGTATACAAGTAGATCTTGCTTGTTTTTACACAATATTTAAAATATTTAGCTAAGAAATAAAATCTAAAATATTTTTATGTTTTATTATTAATGTATTATTGTATTATTAAATGTATTAAATTACAAAAAAAATGTATAGGGCAAATAAAAATCTTTTCCATCTGGGCCATTTGAAAAATTCCTTAGCCTTTAGCCCTTTATGGGTCTAAAATTTCATTCATAATGGTCTTAAAAATCTCTTAAAAAGTCTTAAATTAAACTTGGTGAAACCTGCAGAAACCCTGTATAAGAACATGTCAGATAAGAAGTGCAGTAGTCTACATGTGAAGTGGATCAAAACCAAAATCTATATTGAACAATTGCAATAATATAATTATTTGTTCAAATTATTCCTGAATTATACAATAACCCTATTTTATGATCTCCTTGTTGATTAGTGTTTTATCATAATGCTGGTGGTGCTGACGTGTGTGTGTGTGTGTGTCCTGCAGGTGAACCGTGTGCTCACCCGAACTCCCGCTTCTGCACGCCGGCCGCTCAGTGTCCCATCATCGACCCGCAGTGGGAGTCTCCTGAAGGCGTCCCCATCGAGGCCATCATCTTCGGCGGGCGGCGTCCGCAGGGTGTCCCGCTGGTGTACGAGGCCTTCGACTGGGCGCACGGAGTGTTTGTAGGCGCATCCATGAGGTCTGAGGCCACAGCGGCTGCTGAACACAAAGGTCAGAATATTTACATTCCACAATAAAACTCACTCATTATTTCTGAAAACAAGACAGTATTTTCCAGAAATGTGGACTAGAAACAAGACAAAACTCTACATATATATATATAAACATAATGTGCAATGTGTTCAGCAAAATAATCTAGCTTTTCCTTTTGACATATTATTTCTCTTCCCCCATTGTCAGATTATTTTGCTTGTTTTCAGATAAAATTGACTCATTATTTCATAAAACAACACAATATTTTATTGCTAGTCTAGAAAATGCTTCTTGATTTAAAGATTAGTAAATATTCTTTAGATATTTAGACTAGAAACAAGACAAAAACTCTTAGTAAGCATTTTTTGCAGTGCAATTTATCCTGAATAATGAGTAACTGCAGCGTTATTAAAGATCATTGTGTGTGTGTGTGTTCTTCAGGTAAAGTGATCATGCATGACCCGTTCGCCATGCGTCCGTTCTTCGGCTATAACTTCGGTCAGTATCTCTCCCACTGGCTGAGCATGGAGCAGCGGCCCGGCGCTAAGCTGCCCAAAATCTTCCACGTCAACTGGTTCGGCAGGAGCTCCTCTGGCCGCTTCCTGTGGCCGGGCTTCGGGGAGAACATCCGCGTACTGGAGTGGATGTTCGGCAGGCTGAGCGGCGGGGCCGAGGCGAGGGCCACTGCGGTGGGGCTAGTGCCTGCAGACGGGGCCCTGAACCTGCACGGGCTCCCAGATGTGGAGCCGCTTGAGCTCTTCAGGGTCTCGCAGGAGTTCTGGATGCAGGAGATGAAGGAGATCAGAGAGTATTTCAGCCGAGAACTGAACCGAGACCTGCCGCAGGAGATGCAGAGACAGCTGGAGCTGCTGGAGCACAGGCTCACACACACACACATGAGCAGTAAACACGGCTAAAGAGACAAAACACACACACGTTAATCAGCATTACGCACACTTAAAGGGACGGTGCACTTGAAAATCTAAAATATGTCATCATTTGCTCTCCCTCAAGTGCTTCAAAAGCGTTCTTTAGTTTCCTTCTGTTGAACACAAAAGAAGATATTTTGAAAAATGCTGAAGAATATTGACTTCCAGAGTATTCAATTTTTTCCCTTTTTTGTTGATTTTTTGTGTGTGTGTGTGTTTACTGAGAAAACTCATTTAAAGAGACAGAACACACACAATAATCTGCATTTACGCACACTTAAAGGGACGGTGCTCTCTAAAATGAAAAATATGTCATCATTTGCTCTTGTTTTAACTCTGAACACAAAAGAAGATATTTTGAAAAATGCTGAAGATCATTGGTGTCTTCCAGAAGGACTGTTTGTTATTTAACCTTATAAATTATTGATGCGCACATTTATATTCTGCTGGAGATGTTATGGCAGATCTCATTTTCTAAATGTGGTAATTTATTTTTCTATGTATTTCTATGTCAGTCTTCCATGATATTAATAAAGTTATTTAAATATACGTCCCACTGTTTGTGCTGTTCTTGAAAGTGAGCTTTATTCATTATTCTGCTATATGTGGAGACACTTATGAAATAAAATAAATGAGTAATATACAATACAATATACAAAACTGACTTTATATAGATAAAGAGCACTACACTCAAGTGTGTTTCTGATAGCTTTAGTGAAAATGAAATATCAAAATATGAGTGTTGTTTCATTAACATTAGGTTATATTTAGGTCAAAATGAAACACTTATTCAGAGCTGATCATACGAAATGTGACTCTGTAATGAAATGATGAAAATCATATAGTCAAATGTGTAAAACCTAGAAGTTTACTGGATTTCAGTGACAATTAATGGATATTTTGGGGTCAAATTGTGAAATTCTTGCTCAAGATATGTGACAGAAACTACTACTACATTAAATGACATTTTAGTGCCTGTCTTTAAAAAAATAATGGCACAAAAAATGAATAATAGTTGCTATTTATTTATTTACTTACCATTCAATCAGTCAGTCAAATCAATCAATCAATCAATCAATCAATCAATCAATCAATCAATCAATCAATCAATCAATCAGTCAGTCAGTATAACAGGACACATTGTAATATATAGGAATAAAATAACGCTTACAAAGAGGATGTGTATACTGCAAACACATTAATAGTTAGTTGTAAGAGGAGCATTCCAGACACTGCAGAGCACACCTCACCTAGTGAAAAGATCAATGAATAGTTAAAGAAATAAACAATATGAAAGAGTTTACTTTTATTTTGAGACTTAAAATAGACTTCTAAAACTGGAAGATATGCAGTATTCATTCATTTTATTTTCAGCTTAGTCCCTTTATTAATCAGAGGTCACCACAGCGGAATGAACCACCAGTTTATCCAGCATGTTTTTCCCTCACTGGGAAACACCCATACACACTCATTCATGGTACTATAACGCATTAACGCTACTGTAAAGGACAGCAAACGTCTACAGAGAGTGGTGAGGACTGCAGAGAAGATCATCAGGACCCCACTGCCTTCTCTGCAGACTATCTACCATCGCAGAGTCCACAAGAGAGCTGCCTCCATCCTGAGAGACCCCACAACACAGAATATTCACCCTCCTACCCTCAGGGCGGAGGTATAGGAGTGTGAGATGCAGGACTGCCAGACTCAAGAACTCATCAGCCATCAGCTATCAGACTGTTAAACGGATACCCAGTGGACATGAACGGATTCATTTTTATTTTTTTGCTCAGTAGCACACTATATTCTTCATCCCAGTTTGCACTATTAATGCATACAATCAGTGGCGGTTCTAGACCAGAGTAACTGGGTGGCTGGGCAGGGGCCATCACTGACAGAAAGAGCGAGTGCGCGCGACACAGAGAGCGCGCGAGAGAGCATTGGCATGCGTGGCATTTTGACAAAAAAATACACGTTCAAATTTAGGGGGGCCAGAGGGGGGCACCCCTAGAACCGCCACAGCATACAATTGCACCCAATCTGCTCCGCCATTATACTGTTGTTTGCACATACGGCAATTGCACTAGGCACTTTTTGCCCCCGACCCCCCCCCCCCCCCCCCCCCCCCCCAAATTCAACACAACAAAATTTTAGTTTTAATAACTCATCTCTAATAACTGATGTCTTTTCTCTTTGCCATGATGACAGCACATAATATTAGACTAGATATTTGACTAGTATTCAGCTTAAAGGTGCTGTATGTAAGTTTTTTACTCTTCTAAAGCATAAAAATACCATAATATGTGTGCAGGTATTTAAGAAACATCCCAAGTGAACATACTTGTTTAACTGAAAAACAATGCTGAAGTCAGATATTCTGCTTTGAAAATGGTTTTTCCGTGCCGGAACGCTGTCTTTGTTTAGGTAAAGTTAACCTGCAGAATGCCAGTTTAGCCAATTATAATTCAGCACTCCGGGTTGCCTTGTTGGAAAACAGCGTATTTCATTCATTCATTCATAAAGGCTCTGAAAGCATGCGCCCGTGACCGAAATGGACAGTATCAGACGTCGAAATGAGACCGATTCAGTTCCACATGAGGTTATTAATTAGCAAATGATATAAACATTACGAACGTAAACATTAGGTGAGCAGGTTACATTGTAATCTCGTGTCCTAACAACACGCAAACAGCAGTTTGACTCTTTGCACCAGAAGAAACATGACAGAAATGTAAACACAGCCTTTCAGAAGCACAGAATAAGCACTCACTCACGAAACGGTAAGGTTTAGAATCCATTCAAACTCGCATTGTTAGCATTTAGCACTGAATAAAGCACACGAGGTTTACCTGAGGTGCACTGTCATAGGTTTCACATGTTGAGCTGTGAGAAAATGAAACCGTTTCTAATATCTCAATTCGAGGTGTTGGTTAGAACTAAAACTCCTTTTAATATGGAGAATATTCCCTCAATCGCGTGTCGTTGATTTTATTTAGAACACGGTTTAAATCACTCGCTCCTGTACTCAATCTGGCATCCCACGCGTGCGTTTATTTTGATCTAGGAGTGCAATACCTAGTTCAACCACTGGGTGTCAAACTTACATACTGCACCTTTAAAGTGACATTTAAAGGCTTCACTAGGGTAATTAGGGTAAAGTTAGGGTAATTAGGCAAGTCATTGTATAACAGTGGTTTATTCTGGAGACAATCCAACACTAATATTGCTGAAGGGGCTAATAATATTGACCTTAAAATGGCTTTTAAACAATTAAAAACTGCTTTTATTCTAGCAGAAATAAAACAAATAAGACTTTTTCCAGAAGAACAAATATTAGAGGAAATACTGTGAACATTTCCTGAGTCTGTTCAACATCATCTAAGAATAAATATTGCACAAGAGAGCATCATTTTGCTCTTAACTGTATGCATTATGTATATACTGTATATATCCGTACTTAATATCTCTTCTGCTGATGACGCTCGTCAGTCTTGTGCAAGTCTGTGATCACGCTGGACTTCAGAGCGTGTTATCAGGAGCAGAGCATGCTGGGTAACTGGGCCACACACAGGTGACGTCAGTGAGAGCCGCAGATGACGAGCACACTATCTAGAGGACAGAGGTTTGGAGCGCAGCCATGAGCAGAGAATGGGGACCGAGAGCAGCACATTACTATCATTTATATACAGTAATCATTTATATACAGTAAACTGATCTGCATATTCATCAACAATAAACTTGATTGCAGTCTCAGGCGTTTGATTAAGATCTTTATCAGCTCATCATGTTCATTTTTACTTATTCAAGAAATATGAACATGTCTGGGTTATTTAAAAAAACTGGGTCAAAAATGGCTGATCTGAAGTTCAAGTTCAACTCTAATATTGAATAATAAATTATGAGTTGGTACATTTATAGCAGGGCAAATATTTAGAAAATTACATTCATCAGTTTATTTACATTAATAAGTGTGTGTGTGTGTGTGTGTGTGTGTGTGTGTGTGTGTGTGTGTGTGTGTGTGTGTGTGTGTGTGTGTGTGTGTGTGAGAGAGAGAGTTTCTGTGTATGTGTGGGCAAAATTGTGTGTGCATAACAGTATGGGTGCAAGATTGTGTGTGTGTGTGTGTGTGTCTGGTCCTGGTTTTTCTTTATTGTGGGGTTCATGGTCCCCACAAGTATAGCAATACCAGTTCATTTTGACTTCATAGGAACATTTTTTTTATCCCGATAATGAAAAAAAGCTGATAAATCTGCCAGAATGAAGTATGATGAAGATGTAAAAGTGCAGATTGTTAGCCAGGGTTGAGTTTAGAGAATATACAGTCTGTACAGTAGAAACATCAATGATAAGACCTCATAAAACCCAACATGTGTGTGTGACGCTAGTACAGAGCTCTGAGTGAACACACTGTTCCTTTATTGGGGCAGATCTTCCTCCTCATTGGCAGAAGCGCAGTGTTATCTGCTCATAACTGTGTTTCCACACCGCAGGCAGAGTTTATGAGGAGCTGAAGTTCACTGCAAATGCTGAGATCCACATGAAGGAATAAAGTTAACCTAGACATTTCTATAAGTTCAAGTAGATTAAACATAAAACAATTCAATTGTCTCCACAAAAAACTCACGAACTGTGTTATTTCAGCTCATTTTAAATAGTTTAAACAAACAGCAAAGCTCATTTTTAGAGTTGAGATGAGCAGCTCTGATCTGCTGAGAGAGCAAACATCACACAGCAATTTATAGCTAGCACAAAATAGGGTCTTGCTTTAATAATACGCTAAAATGAAGTCAGTTTCTCATTAAAACAAGCAGAATAATCTGAAGATGAGGGAAGAAAATGAATCTTGTTTTTCCTTTGACAGATGTTTTCCCCCTATAGCCATGGCCAGATTAATCTGCTTGTTTTAATGAAACTCTCTTCACTTTTACTCGTTATTTCTGAAGACGATATGCTTTGTGTTTGTCTAGAAAATGCTTCTTGATTGAAGAGTTTGTCGATATTTAGACTAGAATCAAGACTAAACTCTGAGTGAGAGAAGCATTTTTGCAGTGTGTGTCGAAATATTTTTCTGTGCATACTGGAACATGAAGTACAGCCCTTGATTTTACCAGTAAAAGCCTGAGTTCAGTGCAGGAGTGATGGAAACACACACACACACACACACACATCTTACATAACTCACGGGTGCACGGGTTCAGTGTGCTCTGCGTGACGTCAGCACAGAAGTGTGTTAGTAATAGTTAGCAGGTGAAGAGAGTTGCACAATGCTGACACACACACACACACACACACACACACACACACACACACACACACACACACACACACACACACACACACACACACACACACACACACACACACACACACACACACACACACACACACACACACACACACACACACACAGTCTCTGTTTTCTCAACCAGTCTGAACCGGAGAGTTCTGGAGAACTGCAGCTTTAATCTGGAAAGGAGCCTTTCTGTCTCATTTAAACCATAAAATCTTTTTCTCTTGGTGCACAGAAACCTGCTGTACGTCCCTATATGAACACACACTACATACATGTTATTTTGCATGCAGATAAATTATATCTCTTAATTTCTGTGAAAATCAAATACACAAACTTGTATTTTAAATATGAGATTTCCAAATACGGCCACATGTCAGATTTCTAAACTAATTTAGATTATTTTTAGGATTATTTTAAGTATTTTCTTTCTCTATAATTGTTAGACACGTTGTCACTCTTTTGCATTCATCGTGATTTATAAATATACATATTTTCTTAATAGTTATTTCAGACATCTCCATTATAGTTTTGAATAATTACTAAATGATTTCTGCTTAATTCTGCATTCAATGATCAAAACAATACGAGAAAGGCAACAGTTAGGGTGTACTCAAACTATGAAGTGTGAGTGCTCTGAATCGGGCTCAGGCACGGTACACTTGGCCGGCCCTGGCCCGGTTGGAAGAGTTGGGCCAGAGCGCGGTTCACTTGGGCTCAGGCGCGGTACTCTTACAGTGTGAGTGCAAGCGTGCTTGAGCCCGAAACTGAAAGCGAGACGTGACTTTTAAAAAGGGACTGTTGATATGGATTAATTAATCATTCGTACTGTTTAATGAACACAAACTGTCGTAGTTTATTAAAGATGCAAACCCCTCACTGCACGACAGCTGCACCTTCAGCAAACCTCCTAATTCCTGCAGCACGAGGACTTTATGATTGTTTATGAGCGTCAAAAGTGGCTGATCTGTTCGGCAAAATGTTTGACTGTGTCACCGCATATCAAACCACTTAAATATATATAAATATATAACTAAAGAAATCTCCACTGTGCTGAGCGAGAGCGCTTACTGAGCAGCACATCATCAATGACGTAAGCGCGCCCAGGCCCGAATGTAATGTGAGTGCAGGCCGTCGGGAGACGGGAGAAGGGACAAGCGTGCTTTGGCCCGATTCAAGGCAACTGTACATAGTGTGAGTACGGCCTTAAACGGGAGTGTTTTTTCTCTAAAACAGCACAATATAAACCTCCGCTGAAAGGTTTACGTGACTGTTTTCAGTTTCATACAGTTCCTTTTACAGCACAGATGTTGTAATGTAATGAAAATATACTCAGTTAAATAGACTTAAGCATTCATTTAGTTGTTCAAGCGTAAAACGAGATGAAAAGTCATTTACACACGAGTGCCGTCAGGATCAGCAGACGAGTGCAGAAACTCCAATAAAAATACTGGAGTAGAATACATTTTAATATTTTAAACATGGTGCTGAATAATGTGACTTAATGCAGTGCTTCTTCTCTGGTCTGAGACCCACTTTATTCATTCATTTTCCTTCAGCTTAGTCCCTTTATTAATCAGGGGTCGCCACAGTGGAATGAACCGCCAACTTATCCAGCATATGTTTTATGCAGTCACAGTGGATGCCCTTGCAGCTGCAGCCCATCACTGGGAAACACCCATACACACTCATACACTACGGTCAATTTAGTTCATCAATTCTGCATGTGCTAGGACTGTGGGGGAAACCGGAGCACCCGGAGGAAACCCACACCAACACGGAAAGAACATGCAAACTCCACACAGAAACACCAACTGACCCAGCCGAGACTCAAACCAGCGACTTTCTTCCTGTAAGGTCACAGCGCTAACCACTGAGCCACCGTGCTGCTCACTGCTGCTTTAATATGGTCAGAATTTAAATATTAATTTGTTTTCTTTTCGGCTTAGTCCCTTTATTAATCTGGGGTTGCCACAGCGGAATGAACCGCCAACTTATCCAGCACATGTTTTACGCAGCGGATGCCCTTCCAGCTGCAACCCATCACTGGGAAACACCCATACGCTCTCATTCACACACACACACACACACACACACACACACACACACACACACACACACACACACACACACACACACACACACACACACACACTCACACACTACAGCCAATTTAGTTCATCAGTTCCCCTATAGCGCATGTGTTTGGACTGTGGGGGAAACCGGAGCACCCGGAGGAAACCCACACCAACACGGGGAGAACATGCAAACTCCACACAGAAACACCAACTGACCCAGCCGAGACTCGAACCAGCGACCTTCTTGCTGTGAGGCGACAGCACTACCTACTGCGCCACCGCGTCACCCGACCCACTTTATATCATACAGCAAGTGATTTTTAAAGAAGTCAGACCTTAAACATGACGATTTTGTAGAGATCATTCAGGCTGGCTGGCTGAACATTAAAAGTCTGTGTGCATTTACTGCGGTAAAGATCTTTAGCAGGCACAGTCCAGATGATAGAAATGAATGTGCTACAGGGTATTTGTACATATTTCTTCCTAAATCCTTTTTTATGTCTATGAAATTATTATTTCTTCATTTATCTGGGCTGGTAAATGAACACCAGCAAACAGAATGGTGCTCTGCAGAAACAGGTCGGCTGGTGCGTTAGGTCTACCCAACCTTACAGGCTACTATTGGCCAGCTAATGTAGATGAGATAATATCATGCTCACTTCTCCTCAATCTAGCTGCTGTCAGATTGAGTCAGCCTGTTCTGCATGTAGTACTTTGCTCTTCTTCCTGATTAACTTTACCACCAACCCTGTGGTCACATCAGAACCCTGGAGATGTGGACTCAAATGAGACAGCTCTGGGTGGCTACCCCCTCCATTATCAGCAATCATTTATCTATACCAGCTAAAAGTGACCCAAGTTGACCAGCTTTGAGGATAAGGGGATATGAGAGTAGGGAGATTTATGCTCCCACCAGCTGATTTCAGGAGGCACGGTGGCTCAGTGGTTAGCACTGTGGCTTCACAGCAAGAAGGTCTCTGGTTCGAGTCCCGGCTGGGTCAGTTGGTGTTTCTGTGTGGAGTTTGCATGTTCTCCCCGTGTTGGTGTGGGTTTCCTCCGGGTGCTCCGGTTTCCCCCACAGTCCAAACACATGCGCTATAGCGGAATTGATTAACTAAATTGGCCGTAGTGTATGTTCCATATGCCGGAATAGTTGATGGTTCATACCGCTGTGGCGACCCCTGATAAATAAGGGACTAAGCTGAAGGAAAATGAAGGAATAAACCAGCTGATTTCTGCTTTTAATTTACACAGGTCAGACATTTTCCAGTACTTCCAACTAGATGACTTCGCAAGAACACACACAACCCTATTCCCACATATCCCAGCAACACCTCACAGGATAGACTTAATCAAAGCTAAAACCTCGTCAAGAGGCCGTATCTCATGTTAATATAAGTCAATATAAGATTAAGATGGACTGAGAATCAGAACTTCAGCTGAATCTCTCTGAAGTTTTCCAGGAGAAGGCCCTAAAGGCTGTCCATTCATCATCCAGCTGTGCCAGATTATCACTAACACAATTGAAGCATTTTAAGAAAACTCTCAAAGCTCGACCCTGAGCTCAGATAATGAGTCTATCACCGCTGTTCACAGATCAGTGCAGCCTCTGCTCGTGCCCAAAACTGTCTGAATTAATCTGGCGCTTATTCTCCACAGCAATCTCAGACTTCATCACTCATTTCACTACTTTTGGTAAACCCACAGATGATTTTCACATTGCAAACATTCAAAACAACGCCATCGCCTTCTCCTCTATTGCTGCTCGTAAGAGAATCCTCTAAATGAAATAAGAAATGAGACTCACCTGAGATTTGGCATAATGACGAGGTATAAATGAGTCTGTCTGACACCTGCTGGACAGAAAAATGTAGCTGACAGAAACACATGAGCTGATCTGATGTCGTACAGCGCCACCTGCTGGACCTACTGCTCAAACACTGCAGATCCGCAGCGACAACAGGCTAGAAGGGATACAGCTGCGGCCCCATAAACTGTACTTATTAACGTCTACCTCAACATCATAGGTCTCAAACTGGACTCCTGGAGGGCCGCAGCGCTGCACAGTTTTGCTTCATTCCTAATCAAACGCAGCTGATCAACTAATCAAGGTGTTCAAGACTACTAGAGACTATTATGCAGGTGTGAGTTGGAGGTGGTCGGAGCTAAACTGTGCAGAGCTGCGGCCCTCCAGGAATTGAGTTGAAGAGCATTAACACCAACCCTTACAGTAATGTGAAAACAGTATTTATATACTGAGTTTTATTTTTTGAATTGCCCATTAATTGTATTGTATTAATGTCGATCCATACTTCAACCCTAAACTCAACCTTCACAGTAATGTAAAAACAGTAATTACACAGAGTATTATTCATATTATTTATTAAAATACGTATTAAATTGTATTTTATTAACGTCTACTCCTACCTCAAACCTCATAGTATTGTAAAAATATGAATAATTGTTGTATAGTGTCACAGAAATGCTATAATGATGCAGCTGTATCCCTTCTAGAGTAGTGAAGAGTAGAGGTAATTTAATAAATAAAAGTTGCAAATAAAGCAAATAACAGCTGCATCCCATCTAGCACAGAGCAGATATTAAACCATGAAGTCTAGAAACGATAATTATTTATATTATGACACTTATTTTATCATACTACATATAAAATGAGTGTTTTTTCATTGAATACAACATTATTATACATGTTTTTACTTCACATTCTTACAACATTAGACTACTTGAGCCATAAAAGGGATGGAGGATGTAGTATGATGCTCTAAAAGATAAATAAAATTAAACATCTGCAAATAAATTATCTAAACCTTTAGTAAATGATTAAATTTAATGAACCACACAGTCACACAACCTGTACAATGCTGAAATAAATATAGAAATATATCTTATAGGTAGATTTCCACATTATTTTAATGAAAAAAAAAAATAAAATAAAATAAAAGCACTTAAACACTCCCAAAAAAACAAGTGAACGTAAAAAAGACAAATAAAAAGCAGAGCCATTATGTTATAAAATATTTAATTAGTTTAATTGGCAGCTAATTGAAATGCATCAGATTGTATAACATAACCTGTAATAGACACAGTCAGAGATAAACATCCGGTAACACTTTTCAGGATCTGATATAAATAAAACAGAAGAGTCAATAACAGGAGACATGCGCTGTCAGGAAAACAAGACATCATAATAATCACTGATCTCAGCACAGCGGCTGACAAAAAGAAACCAGGTCCTTCTTTGGAAATGCCTCTTTAATTCAGCCTTCAGTTATGTGATTAACAACCCAGAAGAGTCTGGGTTACTCTGAGTGATGGTGATCCAAACTGGGAAAGGGACAGTTCACACAAAATTTGACTTCTGCAGTATTTTATGTGTTTATTATGGATGCCAATAGCTTTGTTTCCATCCACATATTTTTGTATGTGCATTGTGAAATATTGCAGGAACACATTCTGAATTAACTGATAATAAAAAAATCTTAAATTTGAAAACGACTCACAAATTGAGTAGGATAAACGCGGTTTCTCATTGACTGAAAACGCTGCTTTATTCACCAGTGTTCCTTCATTCATTTTCCTCCGGCTTAGTCAGTGTGTTAGGAATCAGGGGTCACCACAGCAGAATGAACCGCCAACTAAAGCATAGGTTTTATGCAGTGGATTCCCTTCCAGATGCAACCCAGTACTGGGAAACACCCACACACACTCATTCTCTCACACACACACACACTATGGTCAATTTAGTTCATCAATTCCCCTACAGCGCATGTGTTTGGACTGTGGGGGAAAACGGAAGAAACCCACGTCAACACGGGGAGAACATGCAAATTCCACACAGAAACACCAACTGACCCAGCCGGGTCTTGAAGCAGCAACCTTCTTGCTGTGAGGCGTCAGCGCTAACCACTGAGCCACCGTGCCACTCTTTATTCACTAATGTTTTATGCAATATTTCAGTTTTGTGCATATTCTAATCAACATCTTTGGATGGAAACACAGCTAATGTTCACTTTTTTTTCAGCATTCCTCAGAATATCTAGTTTTGTGTTTGACAGACGAATAAAATTGAGTAAAATTAGTTTATTTTTGGGTGAACTGTCCTTTTAAAGCAACATACAGATAAAGAGCCGTGGTTTGGTTACTCCTCTAAAAGCATCAGACAGTTTTAACATTTGTGATTTTCACACACGCCTTGTAAAATAAATGCTTTTACTTAGAGTTTTGGTCTTTTTTCTAGTCCAAATATCTAACAATTCTTACATTTAGAAGCATTTTCTAGAAGAGCAACAAATATTATTTTGTTTTCAGAAATTAAGTGTATTTTTGTTCAAAACAAGCTAAAAAATCTGCCAATGGAGGAAGCAGAATAATCTAGTTTCCACTAAGATATTATTATTTCTCTTCCCTCATTGGCAGAATATTTTGCTTGTTTTAATGATAAACTCACTTCATTTTGACTCATTATTACAGAAAACAAAACAATATGTTACTTGTCTAGAGAACACTTCTTAATTTAATAATATTTTAGATATTTAGATTAAAAACAAGACAAAAACTCTGAGTAAGAACCTCATTTTCAGCAGTGTGACACTGGAAACAGAGAATAAAGGCACAGACACAGACGGAGCAGAAACTAACCTGCAGAAATGACCTTTAAAGCAATAATAACAGAAAAACAACTAAAAGCTAAACAACAAACTACATTATCAAAAGGCAAACAGTCGGTATATTGCAACTCTCTCCACTAAACTACCACCATCATCACCATCACACATACAAATGTCACTTCCTGTCAACGGCCACCTGATTGGCTGACGGTCATGTGACACACTGGCATCAGAGGAAACAGAGCGGGCGTCTGTGGAAAGGGAAGAAGTCACGCCGCGGCTGGAGAAAACAGGATTAATCTGCTGTAATAATATTGATTATTAATGGTAAACATATATTTGACTACATTAGTAAAGCAAATTACAGATTCCAAAGATTCTCTCTTTCCAGCAGGAATAGATCAACAAACACTGCAAAAATCGGACCCGATATTTTCCCTGCAGACGCACACAGCAGAGTGAATCATGGGAGTTCGGCTGAGAGTCACTATTTGGCAGCAAATACACTGCAAAAGAGCTTTTCATACTTAGAGTTTAGTCTTGTTTTAAGTCTAAATTTCTACAAATTTAAAATCAAGAAGCCTTTTCTAGACGAGCACAAAATATAGTTTTGTTTTTAGAAATAATGAGTCAAAATAAAGTGAGGTGTTTATTAAAACATGCAGAATAATCAGCCAATGAGGTGAGTGAAAATCTTAAAGCAAACCTAGGCCCAGTTTCACAAACCAGGTCTAGCTTAAGCCAGGACTAGACCTTAGTTAATTTAGGCTATTTCAGTCACATTTATAAAAATGGCCTTAGTAAAATACTTTACTTGTGTGCATCGGAGACAAAAAATGACACTGCCATATTTTAAGACATCTCACTCGGAGTTATTTTCAGTTGAGAGAGCTCAAACATGCAATTTAATCCGAGACTAGCCTTAAACCTAGTTTGTGAAACCGGGGGTTAGATCATTTTGCTGACCTCATTGGCAGATTATTTTGCTTGCTTTAAGGAAAACGCACTTAATTATGCTGGCTTTATACTATTATTATTATTCCGTTTTCTGAGATAAACTCCATCCCCCTACAGCTGTAACGCTATAATGCCTCAAATTTGGCCCAAAGCTGTTCTGCATTGTGTTTTGCAGCTAATCTTTTCAGACTTGTCAGACTTACAGATTTTGTTCTATAAATAATCTTTAACCATTATATTTTCAATAAAATATGGCCAGCTATTTTTAAGTCCAAGTCCATTTTTTACTAATCTGACTAATAGAAAAGTACATTTTTACTAATTTAATGAATATATAAATCACTAATTCAACACTTCTAGCAAACTGAACTGTAGCGGTAAAGAAAATACAACAGTTTACCTGTAAAAACATTTTCTTTAACGCTAACATTCAGTTTGCTAGAAGTGTTGAATTAGTGATTTATGTATATATATATTAGTCATATTAGGAAAAATAGACTTTTGTAAACAGATGACATTTTGCTGCTGGTTCATCTTGAAGAGCTTTCTTTATACATGCGCTTTTGCTTTCTGCTCCACCTGAGTGCTTTCTCTACATCCTCAACAATGTTTCACTTGTCTAGAAAATGCTTCTTGATTTAAGAATTAAACTAGAAACAAGATTTAACTCTAAGAAAACCATTTGTGCAGTGTGAGTGAATGAGTTGAATGAATGATTCAGTGATTCAGTGACTCAGAGAATCGAATGAGTCGCTTCATCCGTTCACATTCCCATGATGTGATTTCAGCTCCGCCGGTGTCGTCGTCCGCTAAGGGATTGTTGCATATTCGTTTGCGTTTGTGTTGTTGTTTATTTCTGCATGAACTGTCAGCTGCGGCGTGTCAACTGTTTTTTTCTTCCCATCAGTCGGTAAAGTGCTTTAGGAGACGCCGTCTGTGCGACAAAAGCCAAGCCGGTGCGTCACAGCCGAACAGAAGAAATCATTATTATCATCATTATCATTCTAGAGTCTGCTCTAAACATCATTGATTGTGAATCTAGAATAAATTTAAGGCAAACACAGGGCTCTGAAATTACACTACGCTAGTAATCTAATTGTCTAGTTCAACTACTACATCTGCTAGGGTTGATCTCAGCGCCGCTGATTCAGATTTGTTCAGTCGAGCTGTGAAGCAAAGGCGTTCAGGATAACACGCACGCACGCACGCACGCACGCACGCACACACACACACACACACACACACACTGTCTGCGGACTGATCACAAGCTGAGGCCTGTCAAGAGCCTAATATTAAAAATAGTGCAATTTTAGACATTTATATATAAATAATTCTAAAATCGTGCTTTCGTTTTTCAGCTTTCCCTATACATGTATATATATTTATATAGTAGCCTATATACACACACATACTGTAATGCGTGAAGCTGTGCTAGAGCTGTGACAATTATTTTTCCTGGGAAATCGATTCTGCATCAACTCTGAGATTTTTAAACACATCAATATTCTCGATTTAATTCTGAGCTTAGCTCTACCAACAGATGGCGCTGTGTGCTTTACAAACTGACTGCCTGCTTCCAATTCCTTATGAATACCACTGGAACATGAAATAATCATTCATAAAGTTAGGAAAGATTTAAGTGAATTAAAGTGAGCTGTGTTTACATTAATCTGCTGTTAAACACTAGCCTAGAGCGCCCTCTGCTGTTAAACACTAGCCTAGAGCGCCCTCTGCTGTTAAACACTAGCCTAGAGCGCCCTCTGCTGTTAAACACTAGCCTAGAGCGCCCTCTGCTGTTAAACTCTAGCCTAGAGCGCCCTCTGCTGTTAAACTCTAGCCTAGAGTGCCCTCTGCTGTTAAACACTAGCCTAGAGCGCCGTCTGCTGTTAAACACTAGCCTAGAGCGCCGTCTGCTGTTAAACACTAGCCTAGAGCGCCGTCTGCTGTTATAAACTAGTCTAGAGCGCCCTCTGCTGTTAAACACTAGCCTAGAGCGCCGTCTGCTGTTATAAACTAGCCTAGAGCGCCCTCTGCTGTTAAACACTAGCCTAGAGCGCCGTCTGCTGTTATAAACTAGCCTAGAGCGCCCTCTGCTGTTAAACACTAGCCTAGAGCGCCCTCTGCTGTTAAACACTAACCTAGAGCGCCGTCTGCTGTTATAAACCAGCCTAGAGCGCCCTCTGCAGTTAAACTCTAGCCTAGAGCGCCCTCTGCTGTTAAACTCTAGCCTAGAGCGCCCTCTGCTGTTAAACACTAGCCTAGAGCGCCCTCTGCTGTTAAACTCTAGCCTAGAGCGCCCTCTGCTGTTAAACTCTAGCCTAGAGCGCCGTCTGCTGTTATAAACCAGCCTAGAGCGCCATCTGCTGTTATAAACTAGTCTAGAGCGCCGTCTGCTGTTAAACACTAACCTAGAGCGCCGTCTGCTGTTAAACACTAGCCTAGAGCGCCGTCTGCTGTTATAAACTAGTCTAGAGCGCCAACTGCTGTTAAACACTAGCCTAGAGCGCCGTCTGCTGTTATAAACCAGCCTAGAGCACTGTCTGCTGTTATGAACTAGCCTAGAGCGCCCTCTGCTGTTAAACACTATTCTAGAGCGCCGTCTGCTGTTATAAACTAGCCTAGAGGGCCCTCTGCTGTTAAACACTAGCCTAGAGCGCCGTCTGCTGTTATAAACCAGCCTAGAGCGCCCTCTGCTGTTAAACACTAGCCTAGAGCGCCCTCTGCTGTTAAACACTAGCCTAGAGCGCCCTCTGCTGTTAAACACTAGCCTAGAGCGCCCTCTGCAGTTAAACACTAGCCTAGAGCGCCCTCTGCTGTTAAACACTAGCCTAGAGCGCCATCTGCTGTTATGAACGAAGCTCAGAATCCATTTGCGACAGAACACTGATGCATGTACAACTTTAGAATAAAAGCATCATCGATTTCTCCAGCGATTTTCCACCACAGCTCTAACCTGAATTGGCACAAAACCTTCTCTGACAGCAAACAAAGTAAAAATAAACAAAAGAAAAAAATTAAATAAAATAAAGCGTAAAAGTGAATCCAAGAGGAAGACTAGCGATGAAGACCGAAGCGTTCACATTTGCTGTCAGAGATCATCAGCACATGGAAGAGACTAAGAGCGAAGACAAATAACGTGTAAATATTTATATAAAGTCTGAGAGAATCTCCTCAGCCGACGATCATGAAGGCAAGCGCTCAGGATGTTTTGCGCTCTAGTCCTCTGATTAGCGCTGCGCTCAGACCGGCTGTGCTTTGGGCTGTGTTTTGCTGCGTGTGTCCGCGCGGCTCAGCTGAATGAATCCGTGCACTAGCGCTGCAGCCTGCGGGAGCGTCGTCGGGTGGTAATAGTGTCCGATGACCTCACTGTATGCGGGCGGAGGTCCCTGCAGGCAACCGGAGCTGATGCTCATGTTTGTGAGCGCGCTGTCGTACACTGTACGGTTGGGCGGAGCTCGTACAGATTCCCGGTTGAGCTCCAGCTGCTGCTCGCGGTCCCGCAGCTGAAGTGTGCACGGCCCCTGATAAGGCGGAGGCTCCTCGCCGTCAGACAGAGCGATAGTCGGCGGCAGCTCGATCACCGGTGGGAGGAACGGGAACGTAGGCTGGAAGCGGGACACACGCTCACGCTGCAGGAACGACGGCACTCTATCCGGCGCTCGAGGAGTGTAAACCTGTTGGAGAGACACACATACATAAAGATACACATACAAAATACTGTGCCATTTAAAGTTGTGTAAATTAATATTTACTATGTTTATACTAAGGCTGCAATTAATGATTACTTTTTTGATTTTCTGTTGGAGACAGACATCTGATTGGCTGATAGCCATGCAATATTCTGCAAATAACAGCCTCTTCACCCTTGAGTATTACTCCGCCCACATACAGCAACAAGCAGAGGACACTCTACAGTTTGACAAATATTGCTGCTGTTGGGCAACATCATGTACTGTTGAGGCTTGTTTAGTGGAGAATGTCGTTGTTTAGATTGCAGCTATGCAGTTTATTTAGAAGGACAGTGCCTATTTTAAATACTTATCATTTCTGAGAGACAGCACATCGGCAGCCATCAGCCTGTTATACTGAGCAGAGCAAAGACAATTGATGTTGTCCATCCACAAGATGGCGACAGAGACCACATAATAAGCCCATGGGCTTCAGCGTCAACACTTGACAGAGGGCGTGTCTGAAGTTGGGGTTGACGTGATCGTCAAAGCAGCGTCAGCCAATGAAATCAGTCAGCAATAGGCCACTGTCTGAGCTGGTGTATTTGCATACAGTGATCTGATTGGCTGACGCTTCTGTCGCAGACGGATCCACAATGCAGTTCGGCAACGCCTGACGTCACCCATTCAAAGTGAGTGGGAAGCGTTGAAACTGACGACCCGTGTGAATGGAGGAGGAAAAACAGTGTAGTTTCAAACTACTGCTGATTAAATCATTATTCAACAGGTAAGTGATGATCTAGGTCGATCTCTCTCTTTGTATGTTGCAGTGCTGTATTTAGACCATATAACTGTAGTGTGTTGAGTGTGAGATGGGACTTGCATATCAGGAATGTGTGTATTTTGCGCTGGCCACTCTTTGTATAACCCTGAGTTACTTTTTGGTTGAACATCTGTTTGTTTCTAATGCGTCTCCTGTTTTCGTTACTGCAGACTAGTTCAGTAAACAGAAAGACAGAAGAAATGCCCGTTTTTCCTAATCACAAACACAACACAGGGCTCAAAATTAACCTTTTTTCTTGGTAGCACCGGTGCTCCTAACTTAAAAAATTTAGGCGCACCAGACAAAATTTATTCGCACCCACCAAAATGATGAGCACCGTTACTGCACGCTTTATATTCACAGATTCTATTATATATGAACACTCTAATCACAACTAACAAATAAACAGAAATCTGCATGCGCTCACCGGCCCTGGACGCACTGCTTACGTGAATGAGATGAACCGAGTTAACAATAATAACTGTGCTGTTCTCACGGTGCTGTCTGATATTGCACAGATGCTATTGACATATAAATTATTATTTGCATACGTCATCTTAATAGCAATACCGGTCTTTTCATGAGTTGCAATATTAGTTTCATCTCGGTGAATGCTGCTCTTTAGCGATGGTGAACGTGGTGTCAGTCGCACGACGATTAAATGAAGGATTAAATAACGTTAGAACATCTCCTGCTTAATGTGTAGATTCAGTGGCAAACACTGTTACCTGAAAACTCCGTCCCACAGACTTTACGGTGAATTCTTTAGTGATTTTCATAGCGGACTTTAACCACTGGAAGTCTTTTATCCACTCTTGGAAAAGTGTAAATGCTGGATTAACATTCAGCACATGATCACTGATCAGATGTGCCATTATTAGTAACTTTAGGTGGTTTCTAAAACTAAATCTGCCAGTGTTGTTTTCATTCTCTCGTATCCAGACCTTTACGGCTGTAGCTCCCTGTCATCGGAACTGAGTGATTGACAGCTGATATTAACCAATCCATTAGCGTTCTGTTCTGGCGCAGTGGGCCAATAAGAAGAGCTTAAAGGCGGGGCAAGCATTGTGGGCTTTGTTTACTGCAGCAAGTTGACATGTCAACTGTTATAAACCATTCCTGAGCGCTGCGTTTGGTGTTTTTAGGTGTAAAGATGCTTAATGCGTGAATGCCTCCTGATTCCACGCATGTGGTGAACATTTTGGTGTGAAAACTGATCACACGACATCGATTTTATGCACTCGTACAAATGCTCCCAAATATATTTTGAGGTCGCATAGATAAAATTTCAGGTCACAATTTTGAGCTCTGCAACAGTAATCTGCTAGTGTTTGCTTTGCTTTGGCGTTTTCAGGGTTTATTATTGTGATCTCCCGATTGCAGCAGAGAAACACTGGGAAATCTCTGTAGACTGATGGCATTTCATGTTGTTCAGCCTTACAATCTTAAACTGTGAGCAAAATTAGCTGTTTTGTCATCACTGTAGACGTTACTCTAGAGAATCACTCAAACACTAGCTCTACAGTGACGTTGGTGAATGAGTAACGGCTTCTGCTGTTCTGACGTCAGCTGCAGATGTGAATGAGCGGCGGAAGAAAGTAGTTCCTCATACACAAGGGTTTTTAGACTCTCATGTTTGATTTTCTTTTTTATATACACCATTGAACATTGATTATGCCATTGAAATGTTGTATAAATGCAATATCACACGAGTAGCAGTGCCATAGAGCTGTATATCGTCACTGGTGGGACACTATATATATATATATATATATATATATATATATATATATATATATATATATATATATATATACATATATATATATATATATATATATATATATAACAAAGACATAATACATTCCACAAGACTGTAACACATTGCTCACTCATTTTCTTTAAATAATATACAGGGGTTGCACTAAACCTACTGTTCAGTCTCTGCCAGAACATTGTGTTTCATTATTATTATTATTTTGTTTTACAAGTAATCAATTGGTATATTGAATAATGTATAGCATAATTTCTTGTGGCGGTTCATTCTGCTGTGGTGACTCCAGATTAATAAAGGGACTAAACCGAAAAGAAATGAATGATAATTTCTTGCATTGCATTTAATGTTCATAAACTGAACAGAACAGAAAGCCTACTGGTAATTCTCTCTGTTCAAAGAACATCATCCAATTTTGGGTAGACGTTCCTTTTACGCTGCATGTAAACACATCATCCTGTAAGTGTTGGGTATAACTGCAGATATTGATTTAGTGAACTGTACCTCACTCATAGCACTAGAAGAGCCTGGACCATCAGAAGACCACAGACTGCCCTCCTGAGAACGAGACGGAGGACATTATACACACAGAACAAACGCAGTTCAACAGTTTATAATGCTGATGTGTTGTCATTCAGTCTGCTTACAAAACACAGTTACTTCAACTCAAATCAACATGTCATGTTCATTTAGCCAATTTGCATTCCTTCATTCTTTCCTTCAGCTTAGTCCCTTTATTAATCAGGGGTCGCTACAGTAGAATAAACCACCAACTATTCCAGCATATGTTTTACACAGCGGATGCCCTTCCAGCCGCAACCCAGTACTGGGAAACACCCATACACACACACACACACTACGGCCAATTTAGTTGATCAATTCCCCTATAGCGCATGTGTTTGGACTGTGGGGGAAACCGGAGCACCCGGAGGAAACCCACACCAACACGGGGAGAACATGCAAACTCCACACAGAAACACCAACTGACCTAGCCGAGACTCAAACCAGCAACCTTCTTGTTGTGAGGCCACAGTGCTAACCACTGAGCCATCGTGTCGCTCTCTAATTTATTTACATGTTAAGTTTATAACATTCTGCATTTTATTTTCATAATTACATCATCTATATAATGCATTTGTATTAATGTGCTGTCAGTTTACTCAATCTACATATACCAAAGCATCATCTGTCAGCTTTCAGATGCTTATAGTTGTGCCACACACACACATTGATAGATGCACACACACACACACACACTTTTATCATCATCATGAATCATAATGTGTTTAGTTTTGACATATTGCATGCATGTGTGTGCACCACTAGATGTCAGGATTTCTATGTGCGGATTACACACACACACACACACACACACACACACATGGGTGTTGTGAGTCACTGATAATGTGACCCAGCTGAAGCTAATATTAGAAGCGTTACTCCACAGTGAAGCGACGCCTGAGACGAACATCAGAGTGTGTGAATGAAGCCGTCAGACAGGACAGTGTGTGTGTGTGTGTGTGTGTATAAGTGAATGTGAGTGTGTGTCTTAATGACAGCTGGAACAGGTGTTGTCCATGTGTTTGTGTGTGCCTTTGTTTGTGTGTGTATTCGTATGAACATGAGAGTATATGTGAGTGTGTGCAATTGAGTGTGTTGCTTGTTTTTGTGTGTGTGTCTTACCGAGGGCAGGGGCAGGTGTCGTCTGCGCTCGTGTGTGTGTCTGGACATCAGAGATCGCGCTGAGAGTCTGTAGTGGTTCAGCAAACACGTGATCACCACCACCATCATCATCATCACCACCACGATCACCAGAATCTGAACAAACTCCAGCTGGGCTGAACACACACACACAGGAGACAGTGTCAATAACACTCATCTGCACAGTCAAAACTTCTTTGCAATCATGAAAACACAGTCCTGAATCGTCAACCACAACTCAAACACGTGATTGAGTATAGTATAATACACACCACTGAATGAAAGGGCTTCACACACACACACACACATAAACACACACACACACACACACACACACACGAACACTCTAGTCAAAATGCACACACACTCAGATGCACACACACAAATTCACACACACACATTCTCACACACACACACACACACACACACACACACACACACACACACACACACACACACACACGAGTCACTGCTGATACAACAGCAGTTCTTTACAATGAATTCGTCTTTATTTCTGTAGTGTTTTTACAGTGTAGAGTGTGTCAGAGCAGCTCAACATAATAAGAATCAATAATAACACACACACAGTGCTCAAATATCCCTTTTACTCAATCTCATCTACAGTATTTACTACTGTCAACCTGAATCACAAGGTCTTATGCTGCACGAGTACAGCCCAGGGTTCATACACATTTTTACTACAAAAACTCCATGACTTTTCCTGAACTTTCAAGTACATTTTCATTAAATGTGTTTTTATATCTCTGTAAAATTGATGTTGATGATGCTGACACAGCACTAACACTGTGAGAGCAAGTTTTTGGCTGAGGACAGAAAAGAAGCAAAGACAACTAACCTATATTCAAGTTAGTGCTGCACAATATATGGTTTCAGCATCGATATGTGCATCCGCAATAGTCACATCACAGCATATGCAATGTTGGGATTATAGTTAAATATAGAGTTTAATCATAATTGAGTAAAAGTTGCTCATCTGCATGCATTTTTAAAGAGATAGTTCACCCAAACATCACTTACCATTTTCATTTCACCCTTCACTTGTTTCAAACATTTATGGGTTTTCTTTTTTTTAAATGAACACAAAAACAATATAATTTAATAACTCTTATAGCATTGTGTGAGTAAATAGTGAGTACATTTAATCTTTGAGTATACTGTCCCTTTAAGGCCTGTGACTGTGCGAACATTTCAATATTTCAGAGTTAAAAACATCCGGCCACTAGAAATGTTTACATTTTAAACTTTAATAAAGATTACATAATACACAATGAAGACTATGCGGTGTTGATTATTCAATATCTGTACCTGAACAGGGCTCGAAATTAACTTTTTTACTTGGTAGCACTGGTGCTCCCAACTCCCCAGCACCAAAAAAAATGTAGGAGCACCCACCAAATATGAATGAGCACTACTGCAAATTGTATATTGAGGAATTTATTGTATTTGAAAACAACATCAATCAGGACTAACAAAAACCAGAAACAACTATCTAACTAATGCTGTGATGACTTGCTGATATCTGTGCAATAATTCTAAAATGAATGTCTAATAACTATAAAATATTATTAATGATGATGATGATGACAATAATACTTACAATGAATAACATTTCTCATTGCTGCCCTGAATGTGCTTGAATGCGAGTTATGTACTGTAAAAGGTCCTGCTGTTACTTTATGGGAAATACATTTATGGTTTGCATCAAACATAAATGAAGCATTGCAGTAAGAAATATTTATTCTGCACTATTGTTTTTATATGCATGTCAATTTAATAAATAATATTTCTGCTTCAAAACAAACGTAAGATTATAATAAATCATTCAATCCAATGCTGAAAGCTGCAGAGCAGTCATCAGTAAATAGAAAAATAATCTACATCTCAAGACAGAATGGACAAAAAGAAAGAAAGAAAAGTCTCACTTCTGCCACTCTTTAAAAGTGTTGGTTTGGGTTTGTGCCATTGTAAATGCTCGGTCTCGTTATGACCTGATTTACAGTTTTCTGTGTTTGTGGAAAAGCAGGCGAGTCAGCCGACCCAATATAAGAGCAGGCAGAGCAGGATTCTCGTGATGACCACTGGCGCAATACCGTTCTTTGTTATGAGCCGCAGATTCAGTTTAAACTAAGTAAAGGCGAGCTTCTTTGGCGATGATGTGTACAGTGTTAGATTTTACATTTAGCGGACATTTGCGCTGAACACACAGTGAACGCAACGCATCGAGATTCAGGCACCTTCACCGAAAACACTCGACTGATCTCGGCTGGCGCCCTTATAAGCTCCCTGTTATCTGACAGCGGAAAGCCTTGAGTGATTGACAGCTAATATGAACCAATATAGCGGCAGAGAAGTCTGATTCAGCACGTTTTTAGAAAAAATCAAAACAAGTCGCACCACAACCATTATATGCAGTCGCACACATGCTCCCAAATATATTATGAGGTCGCATAGATTAAATTTCGGGCGCATATGCGACAAAAATGTTCACAATTTCGAGCCCTGCTGAATAGTGAATACCTGAAAACTATAATTCACTTTTATTTTTACTATATTTTATTTATCTATGATAGTAATTATTTGTGTTATATATTATTCGAGATTCACTCCTCTACAAAAGCCCTCCAATCAATCCAAATAAACCTGTTAAATCATCTGGTGAAATTGTATTCACATCGCAATATACATCACAGAAATACAAAATATGGTAATGTCAGATTTTTCCAATAATTTTTCCTAATTCAAGCGTACAGGTATTTGTTAAACTAATTTCCATGACTTTTCCAAAACTTTGAGGGTTTTTCTGTTTTTCCAAAACTTTTCCAGACCTGGAAAATGCCATGTCAAAACTCCATGACCGTATGAACCCTGATAGCCGGGTGATTCTCACAAAAACTTAGTCTTAAAAATTTCAAACCGAATTTTTAAAAAATGTTTAAATTAACTTTTTGTTTTTGCACATATTTGAAACAAAGTCTGGAGCGTTTGTCAACATTAATTAAAAAATATATACATATCATTTAGTACCTTTTTAAACATAATTTCAAAAATAAGCAATGAAAAATCTCATTACCGCAACAGTCTGAAAAATCAACTCTGTTAAAAAAGCGAATTCACATTGACATTTTTAAAAAGGGATTATTAACAGTCATGTACAGTTACTTGAGATTTTGAAATAACATTTATTTTTTAATTAATAGTTTTTTTGTATTTTGATTGTTTTTTCTCATTACCGAAACACCCTACATAACTGACAACCTTTCTTTTAATATATTTTGATTAAACCTGATGTATTTTCAAAATGACGTGGCTAACCTGAAAGGACATAACTTGTAGATTATGCACATGCATTGAAAAGCAAACGATTAAAAATAAATAAATAAATAAATAACACTTCATGAACATTGGTTGCGGTAATGATAAATAGGTTGTAGAATATAGGGTAATTATTTCAATATTGATTTTAGGTATACTATGTATGAGATTTAAAAAAAAACATTTAATGTAGAAAAAACAACATTGAATTTCAAATCTGTTTTATTTTCAGTGCTTTAATAACAAAAAATTTATTTTAAAGAATAATTTCCACTTGCTTGGATAAGCTGAAATGAATCATCATTCCTGCTAGATTGTGTGGTCTCTAGTACAACAGAAAAGTACCAATTGTTGTTGTTTTTTTTAGCTAATTTAATCAAATGTATATAATATTTATATTATTTTTAATTTTGAGAGGGTCTTTATTTATGCATTATTTAACATACATTTCCCCTATTAAAAACAAAAACAAAATGCCGTAAAATTATTAAAAATAAGTAAATTATGTTGAAATTACACATTGTGCTTCATAGAGAGCAGTGTTGTTTTTATTATGAGTTTTTTTTCTATTAACAAATTAGCAAGTTTTATATGTAAAAACTTAAGTGCCATGTTGTTTTAGAGGTTTCGTGAGAACAACCCAGCCAGTAATGCATCTAAATAATAGATTTTTTTCTATACCAAAAATCGAATTTTTTCCACCAAAATATTATGGTTTTGCATTTATGTAAGCAAAGAAATATGATGTAGACAATTAAAAGAGAGACACACACAAATACAGAGACACAAACACACATTAATGTACATCTGACACACTCACTGGGACACATACACACACTAATTAAAGCAACACAGCATCCAAATACTCACAAAGAGCCCATTATGTTTCACAGTAGAAGCATTTTAGAGGTAAATACACTCACTGAATATCTTTTACAGGACAACATTAAAAACCGCACAAAGAAGCAAATAAATTAATACATAAAGGAATATCTGCAAAGTAAGGATATAGAGACAACATGGTCTTTTCCACACATGCAGACTGCCTATTACTGCAGACACAGAGCAGTGTTTGGCAACTTCTTTAGAGTCTTTCCTACTGAGTCCAGCAATTTGTAATCCTCTCACACACAGTTTATGAACGTGTCCTAGGCTACCATAAATTAAAACAACTAGCTTTGTGCTAAAGCCACACAATTTCAGGGCATTTGCTAATGGTTGATATTTTAGCATTTTTTCTGAATGGCATAAATCCATGTACGCATCAAAACAGCAGCCTACTGCCATAATCAGAGTATTTTTCAATACTTCATCCAGAGCTACAGTATCAGGAGTGTTCGGGAAATCTCTAATGACAGTACTCAGAACATGTGAATTACTGTTCAATGAAGGAACCCAGTTCAATTGTCTTGTTAATGTATAGTGCACTGTGCACACTGATGTCCAACTCTTTCATTCATTCATTCTTTTTTTTTTCGGCTTAGTCCCTTTATTATCCATGCCAACACAGGGAGAACATGCAAACTCCACACAGAAACACCAACTGACCCAGCCGGGACTCGAACTAGCGACCTTCTTACTGTCAGGCGATTGTGCTACCCACTGCGCCACCGTGACGCCTTCTCTGTTCACCTCTTTAGCTGTAATACTCACAATGTGATCATGACGTGCGATGTAAAGGTCTATGAATGTGGGACAGCCATTCACACAAATACAGAGACACACACACATACTGTACTCTGACACACACACTGAGAAGACAAGAGGCAAAACAAGAGCTTCAGCCCTACACACAAAACCTAAATCCAACTACTAGTCTCTGATAAGCATTAACAAGCATCTAATTAGCAGTTTATTGAAGCAAAAGTCTAATGGTTTCTAATACCATAAATTGTGACTTAAAATAAAGCTTGACCTTTATTTTGTAAAGTTAGCAACCCAGCACTGATCACAGCTGAAGTCAGACTCACTCTGTTATGTTTCTATGTAATCAGCCGACCCTAAAAGTTCACCCCAAATCATCAGACAGAACAGCCTGAAGCTCCCAGAGTAAAGACAGCAACATCTCTAACAAACACCAACACAAACCGCACAAACACACAAAAGCAGCAGCACTATGAAGAAGAGAGAGAGAGAGAGAGAGAGAGAGAGAGAGAGAGAGACTCACGGCTGCAGTGCATCTGAACACACGGCTGCAGAACAGGAGGCTTCATCATCTCGCAGGAGAGCAAACACACACTAACACTGACTCTAGAGATGCACCAACACACTGATGATGAGGCGCCGATGGGGCAGATGGGCCAACACACACACACACCCACACCCACACACACACACAGAGGGTCTAGACTATGAGTGTGGAGGATTTGCATAATAACAAAAAGAGCAGGAGACAGCTGATGGTCTGAGGACGTGCAGGACGAGCACACACACACACACATGCACGCACACACATACAAGCACACGATTACAGAGACACAAACACATGTATGTGCGTATGTATGTGATGTGTGTGTCTCTTTAAGTGCATGTGGTGTCTGCATTGGTGAGTGCGTGTATATGGTGTGTGTGTGTGTGTGTGTCTGTGAGTGTATGTGTATCTCTGCGAGTATGTGTCAAATACACCCACAGACACACTATATACACACACTCAGAGATCCACATCCATTCAGACACACACACCACATACTTGCAAACACAAGTAAATATAAATAATACACACATAAAACAAACACACACACAGACACATAAATAAAAATAAAACACATACACACTCAGAGACGCACACAAATAGGCCACCACATAACCACTGTGATACACTTACAGAGACACACATTTACAGACACACACATACACTACATACACGCAAACAGACCACCACACACCCACTCTGAGACAAAAATCCCACACACACACACACACACACACACACACACACACACACACACACACACACACACACACACACACACACACACACACACACACACACACACACACACACACACACACACACACACACACACACACACAATCCCACATTCATTTACACTTGTACACGCACACACACAAGCAAACACACTTTACACTGTTTGCATTCTAAACCTTCGGATAATCATCATGTATTATTTTTAATATTTAATATAGTTTTCCCTTGTGAAGGCTGGAAACAAGTCAAAATATTAAGTTTTACTATCCTTGTGGGGACATTTGGTGGTGACAAAGTAGCATAATAAAGTACACACACTCTCACTCACTCTCAGGGTGTCGGAGGGGTCACGAGCGCTCTAAGCTCCGCCCCTCCCCCAACTCTCTCACACAGGTCTCCTGAGGTCACAGTCGAACCAGACAACAGTCAGACAGAGAGTGTGTGTGTGTGTGTGTGTTTGTTTAGCTGCAGTTTGAGTACACATTTGACCTCAGAAATGAGCTTAAATCCAACCAAATCTCCCATGGCACATTTAGGTCCACCTTCAACTGGAAACAAGACTCATTAATAATTCAAAAGACAGCTTCCTACAACATGTATAAATACAGGAGATATTATATCATATTACATCAGAGGAGCTTATATCAAATATTTAACACTTCTCTAGTTTATTTCAGTTTGTACATGATTGTTTTTAAAGCCTCTACAGAGCCTCCTGAGTCTGATGAAATGATTTGATAAACTGAAACCATTTAATTCCTCATATTATACTGATTTGTGCTATTTTTATTATATATAAATATTTATATTATATATACATGTTTTTATCCAATGAATACAGCTATGATGATCATAAAAAACTGAAATTACATAATTATATATAAAAACTAAATCAAATAATTACTGCAAACTTTTCACAGTGAGTAAATAAAGTACATAAATAACTGTATTTGTGAAATCATTCTTAAGCGTGTACAAAAAAGGTCTCTTTTAGGGTTTGAGACTATTATAATTAATTACCACAAAGTCTAAAGTACATGCTCATTTACATGACCATATGTGTGTGTTGCTCTCACTTTCGCTAAAAAGACAATTTAACCCCAAAACACACACACACACACTCTCTCACAGTCTGCTGACAGTGCCACAGACGGGTGGGTGTGGTAGCTGTGTGTGTGTGTGTCAGAGGTCACAGGGTGTCACAATTTGCTTACAAATTTCCATGGGAATGACAAAGCAGACAGAGAGAGAGCGAGAGCGAGAGCGAGAGAGAGAGAGAGAGAGAGAGAGAGAGAGAGAGAGAGAGAGAGAGAGAGAAAATAAATAAATAAATGTTGTATGTATGTAAATATACTGATTATTATGATTTTTATTACTGTTTTATCCTAAAATGTTGGTTGTTAAATGGACAGTTTATTCTGATTTATTATTATTTTTGTATTGATTTGTATGAATAATATGATATGTTGAATAATAATTTGATATATTGAATATTAATGTGATATATTGAATAATATGATGTATTGTTGATATTTTATTTAAATATTATGTATAAATATCATCTTCTTTTTTTCTATTTTTTTTTTTACAACTACTACTACTACTATTTACTGTTTTGTTTTTTTATTAATATATATATGCATGTTACTTCTTATGTAAACTTTAGAACTGCTTTGGCAATACAATTGTAACATTTGTCATGCCAATAAAGCAACTATTGAATTGAATTGAATTGAGAGAGAGAGAGAGAGAGAGAGAGAGGAGAGAGAGAGAGAGAGAGAGAGAGAGAGGAGAGAGAGGAGAGAGAGAGAGAGAGAGAGAGAGAGAGACTGAATAAGAGACTATTCTCTTTATGATTCTACTTATTGTTTTAGTTATTATTATTATACTTAATCTGTTTATTTTGATCAAATACAGTGCTCAGCATATACAAGTTCACCCTTCACTAATCTCTCTTTTAAACTCATGTTTAATAGGAAGCTCTACAATATTATATTTGTGCATATACATTAGATAGTCAGTACTGAAGCCAAATCTGGAGCTTATGTAACAAAAAACCTTACAAAAACACTCCAAAAACTAGTACAGGTAAATTTATATGTTATAGAAAAATATTAAACACAAATTTATAAAAGAGGAAAAAATAAGAGAAGCAAAAAAATGGACAAATTTAGATGAAATTTTGTAGGTTGTATGTTACTTTACTTGAATTATCTTTCAATTTCTAAACATGTTTAATAAAATATATCTGTTTAATAAATATGTTTTGTTTAAATGCACCAAAATACATTGCCTATATTCACTGAGAAATTGAGAAACATATTCATTCTCAAAATGTGCTGTACTCAATTATGCTGAGCACTCTATGTATAATATAGCCATAGAGCGTGTGCGTGTGTGTGTGTGTTTCTTTAAGCAGGTGTTTGTTTGTAGACACGTGTGTGTGTGTGTTTGTAAATGTATGCCAGTTTTGATCTGATTGCATTTGCTGCCAGACAATTATAGAATTGATTTAAAAAAGTCTCTTCATGATCTGGCACCACAATATCCATCTGAACTGATACAACCTCACACAGAGTCAGTCAAGAGCGCTCAGATCTGCAGATTCTGCTTTAGTACAAGACCTCAGGGCACGTTTCAAGAATCAGGGTGATCCATGCCTTCTCTGCTGGTGACCCCAAGTTGTGGAAGAGTCTTCCAGTGCACATCACAACTGCCTCTACTTCATCTATATATAAATCTATGCTGAAAACTCATCTTTTCTCCACATTTAACAGTTTTTTTGGGACTTGATGTGTCTTCTCTAGATGTGTTTTATTGTTCTTATTTTTTATTGTTTACAAACTTGTTTTCTGTACTATAACACACTGTGTGTGTTTGTTCATGCATGCATCTGTTTTCTAGACGTGTGTGTGTGTGTGTGTTTGTTCAAGCAGGCGTTTGTGTTGTGGACGTGTGTGTTTGTTCAAGCAGGCGTTTGTTTTGTAGACGTGTGTGTGTGTGTGTTTGGTCTAGCAGCGGTCGGTGGTGCAGGTGGGCCTGAAGGATCAGTCTGAACATGCTGTGTATGTTTGTGTAAACGCCGTTCAAACACGCCGAGGGCAGACAATGCGGTAAACAATGCAAAGTATGCTTTGATGAGCTGACGGTTGAACTTCTGCTGAAAAATAAAACCTCAATCATCGTTTAGTAGGAATCAGACGCTGTCGCAACGACACAAGTAGACTGATGACAATTTTAAACATCTTGTTACATTAGGTGCTGAAGCCTTTATCATGATATATTAATCAGACATGTATTATAACAAAGCACTTAGTGTATTGCTTTATTATACATACACATGTTCAGAGTAAACCACTGTTTCTATCAAATTAAACTGCACATTATAAAGTATCATAGGTAAGATTTTATATTAAAGCCTCGTTAGTAAACTTTAATGCATTTAAAAAACATTGAGGGAAAAGCTAAATTTATTACAGTTACTATGTTATTATTAGTTAAAATACAACTGAATTTGATCAACTCTATTTATGACATGTAGTTAGATTATGACTACCCTTTTTCTTGTTTTGCCGTGATGACAGTATATTTGACTAGTTATTCTGCAATACAGTAGTATTCAGCTTAAAGAGCAACTTAAAAGCTTCATTCAGTCATTTTCTTTTTGGCTTAGTGCCTTATTTAGCAGGGGTCACCACAGTGGAATGAACCGCCAACTATTCTAGCATATGTTTTACACAGTGGATGCCCTTCTAGTCGCAACCCAGTACTAGGAATCACCCATACACACTCATTCACACACACACACACACTCATACACTTCATCAATTCCCCTATAGCGCATGTGTTTGGACTGTGGGAAAAACCCACGCTAACACTGGGAGAACATGCAAACTCCACACTGAAACACATACTGACGCAACCGAGGCTCGAACCAGCGGCTGTGAGGCGACATCGCTACACACGGCTAATAATATTGACATTAAAATGGATTTAAAACAGCTTTTATTGTAATCAAACTAAAGGAAATAAGACTTTCTCTGTTTAACGTGACTTGGGAAATATTTGACAAAAAAAGAAACGTTTCACAAGAGGGAATAATCATGACTTTGACTGTACCAATGAAATGTAAAACACTAACGACAAGGTGTGTGTGTGTGTGTGTGTGTGTGTTTATGTGCGCCTGCTGCCAGGTGCTCCTTCCTGCCCTGCGGCCAAAATAACATTCCTCACAGCAGACGGACGGATCTCTCTGACTCTGGATCAGCTCCAGCACAGATTCTTCACGCTGCAATGATTCAAACACTGAAGATTCTGAGTCACGAATCATGACAGAAAACACAAACTCACTCACAAACACAGCTGTGCCATATTTATGGGCTGTGATCAGATGGTAATTATAAGGCACGTTGATTTATATAGCATTTTTCATTCACAATGGTAATTCAGACTGCTTTACACAAGCATAATAAAGGTCCCCTGAAATTAAAATAAAGTATATCAGTGTGGTCGTCTTTATCTATAATCTAGAGTCTCCGAAAACAGTGACAAAATTCATATAGATATAAACATCTACGGTTTGCAGTTTGTCTCCTCATACTTCAGTTTCCCATCAATTCATCTGACCAATCAAATGCTCTCTAGTGTCTGACAGGCCCCACCCCCTTCTGCTCAAGGGCTGTTCATTTGATTCACTTGAGCTCAACCACTCTCACTGGCAGAGCTGTGAGAAAAACAACACACTATTGGCTTTTTTGTTAAAGGGGAGGGGCTATTCTATGCCCCGCCCTCTTCATGTTTCAGTTGAGATTACGTCAAATTACCAATAAATAAATGCACATTTCAAAACACTTCACAAAACCTTTAATACCACAAGAAGCGATTAGATTATGGCAGGAGCATCATATGACATGACATATACAAACAAAAACATCATTCATTCATTTTCCTTCAGCTTATTTATCAGAGGTCACCACAGCGGAATGAACCGTCAACTATTCCAGCATATGTTTTATGCAGCGGAAGCCCTTCCAGCCGCAACCCAGTACTGGAAAACACCCACACACACTCATTCACACACACACACACACACACACATACACTACAGCCAATTTAGTTAATCAGTTCCCCTATAGCACATGTGTTTGGACTGTGGGGGAAAACGGAGCACCTGGAGGAAACCCACAGCAACACAGGGAGAACATGCAAACTCCACACAGAAACACCAACTGACCCAGCCGGGACTCAAACCAGCGATCTTCTTGCTGTGAGACGACAGTGTTAACCACTGAGCCACCGTGCCCACGCAAAAACAATACAACAAAAAAATAATAAAAACACAACCCAGCATGCTTCATAATGAATCCCACGAAATAATAAAAAATAAATACATTAGAAAATAAACAAAAAAAGTTAGTTTAAATAATTATTGGGCCTCTGCCAATAACTGCCAATGGGGTGAGTAAAATAGTCTTATGTCAAAGCAAAATCGAGATTATTTTGATGATTATTTTTAAAAAGCTTATTTTATTTGCTTGTTTTAATGAAAAACTCACTTAATTTTGACTTACTATTTCTGAAAAAAGACTATATTTATTCACTTGTCTAGAAAATACTTCTGGATTTTAGAGTTTTTAGTTACTTGGAGTAGAAACAAGACAAAAACTCTGAGTAAGAGAAGCATTTACAGGCCTCGACAATAAGGACTGCCTGATGGCCCGAGGCCAGCATGCGAGACGCTCGGGCCAGTTTACAGAATGGCTACTGGTCCGATGGGGCCAATTCTGCCTTGTGACAAAAGTTTACTTTAGCTGCGACTGACTGTCAATTGCGTGCAAATACAATCTCAGGGTGCTTTCACACATAGACGTTTGTTTCGAAATCTGTCTCGTTTCCCTCATTAGCGTGGTTCGTTTAGCATATGTGAATCCAGCAATCGCGCTTGGATTCACGCCAAATCAATCGGTCCGAGATCGGCTGAATGAGGTGGTCTCAGCTCGATTGTGCGGATCGATTATAGTGAGAAAACAAAACAATCCAACGAACTAACAACCCAGGCTATACCACAGTGTATTATGATTGTGTAATAGCCATATATACGGCTATATGAAGAGAGAATGATGAGTAAATATTATATATAAAATATTATATACACAACTGGTCAAAAGTCTGAGGTCAGTATGATTGTTAAATATTTTAAAATAAGCTTTTCCTGCTCACCGAGGCTGCATTTATTTCATCCTAAATACACATTGTAAAATTGTGAAATGTTATTGCGCTATAACGGTTTAAATGTTTTAAAAGTTCCAGTGAAGATGAATTTTCTTTATTAATATTATTATTATTATTATTGTTATTATTATTATTATTATTGTTATTATTATTATCATTATTATTAAGGGTAATAGTAATAAAAGCAATCATGTCTGGAGTAATAATTTTATTTAAAAACTACATACAATAAGAAAGCAGTTATTTAAAATTTTATTAAATATTTGACAATTTAACAATTTTCTTTTACATTTAATATATGTCGCCTTAATGAACTGAGTAATTTTCCTTAAAAAAACATGAAAAAAATTAATAAAACTGACCCCATACACACACTAAAATATACACTATCAAATTTAGTTACATCACAATTGTATTTTTTAAAAATTGTCAGCTGTATTAAAAAAAAGTTATGCTGAATAAAAAGGGTAGGTATTACAATTACGTTTGGCTTTGACACATTAGTTAAAATGCTGTATGTGGCTAAGAAATAGCTATTAACTTATCTTTTTTTGGTGGGGCCAGTGAAAATTTTGGCAGGCAAGTACAAATCTGAACCACTGGCCCGATTGGGCCAGTAGAAAAAATCCTTAGCGTTGAACCCTGAGTTATTTACAGTGAACTGTTTCCAAGACAAACAACACTCTTTTTTAATAATTAAAATAAAATGATTCTCCCATAGCTCACAGAAGACCTCCTAATAACATCTTTCTTATTCTTAACGCAATTCTGAAAGAGAAAAACTAAAGCCGATTTCTTGGAAACAGTAGGACTCCATTAAAAAAAAAAAAAATAAAAAAAAAAAAAATAAATAAATCAATCAATCAATCAATCAATCAATCAATCAATCAATCAATCAATCAATCTATATATATATATATACATACATACATACATACATGCATATAAATAAATATTTCCAAATTCAGGATGGATTTTTCAGAGTGCAGTATAACACTAGCAATGCTCAGCGCTAAAAAAAATGCAGTGACGGCCTCTCAGACGTCTGGAATGTGTTTAGATTAGAGTTTGCCGTTTCTCAGCTGCTGAATCTGACACATAACAGGAAGAAAACACCTCATAATAATAAAAAAGACATGATACAGACTGATATCACAGAGACCAGAGTTACAATTACCAAACGCTTTACATATTAGCATTCACACACACACACACACACACACACACACAATACAAACACAAGTGTGTCTGAGGTGTATGAAAATTTAGCTTTTATCAGCACTGTGTCTAAACAAACTCAAACACAGCGCACATGATGAGGCGATGTGTTTCCGTGTCAAGATTCTGTCACTAACACACACACACACACACACACACACACACACACACACAACAGTGTTAATGTCACATGACCACGACCAACCCATCTGACAGTGAGACACCCAGACAAAACAACACACACAGTGCAAAGACTTCCCAGACTGGTTTCTCAGACACACACACACACACACGACTAAACAGAGCAAAGGTCATGTTCACTGAGCACTTCTGAGGGAAGGTGAACACACATATCAGTCCTAGACCTGTGTGTACTCAGCTATTATACATTATATTTCCTGTGGTGAATGATTAGATATTATATTACATTTTATTACCATATTCCCATGACATTATTTTATATTATATAACATGACATGATGTAACAATGTAATGTCATGTTATATCATGCTATAATATAATATACAATGCTATATTATCCAACATGACATTACAAAATATTATATTATACTATACTACATTGTTATATATATATATATCATATATTATTACGCAGTATAGTGTATTGTCATGGTAATATAATATTACATTATGTTATATAACATCATACTAAACTAAACTTCAACTCTGAAATCTGGACTTTACTAGAACTATGTTAAGCTGCTTTGACACAATCTACATTGTAAACAGCGCTATATAAATAAACCTGAATTACCATGAAACTGAATAATGTAATAATATTGCATAATATCATGGTAATATAATATAATATCACATTACATAAATGTATTGTCATGTTTTATATTAAAGCGTAATGTCTTGGTAATGTAATATAATAATGTGCATTTTATTACACGCTATATTATATAACATGACTTTACATAATATATTATACTACATTGTTATATTATATTTTACATAATACATCATATTATTATCTTATATTTCATTACACTATGTTATGTATTATATTATATCGCATAAAAGTTTGCACTTTGAGGCATCTCTGACCTGTCAGACACACAGGAGGATCATGGGAACTAGTGTGTGATTTAGAGTCTCTCACGCACACACACACACGCACAGGCTTTTCTTTGAGTGTCTACTCGTGTCTCTGACCTCTGACCTTGGTGCACAGACGACCCTACAGCTGGAGCGTCTCATATGCAAAACACTCATTTACATACATCTGAATTAAACGAAGACAGTAATTAACACTCAGATGAGACTGAAGTGACCTCCAAAATACACACACAAATACAAACACACACCATCTCTCTCTCACAAACACACACTCCTAAAACCAGCCCATATTCATTTCAGAATTTTAGCTTGATTCATTTAATATCTTAATTATATATAATCCTTATTTACAGGTGATTTGTAATTCATCATGAGACGACTGCCTGAAGCTAAACGCATATAAAGGAATAAAAACACACACAAAAATGAACTAATTAAAATCACCAAAACATGTTAAAAGTCTTGAAGACTGTTCTGTTGTAAAAACAATAATAGTAGTAATCATTGGATTGCATGTTTTAAAATGTAATTGTGTTATTTATTTGATTATGTTTCTTTGAATGTCTTTATGCAGAAGAAACTGAAATATTTAGAAAAATTAAAAACAAATCGATATAATAACCAATGATGTCTGATTCAGCTCTCCTGTCTCTCTATCTGTCTGTATCTCCCTCACACACAGGTTTGTTTTTGAGAATTGTGGGGACACTCCATAGGTTTGCATAGTTTATATAGGGCTGCACAATATATGGTTTGAGCATCGATATCACAGTGTGTGCATGTGCAATAGTCACATCACAGGATTACACCGCGTTCCAAATTATTATGCAAATGATATCTCTCTCTGGTTTTCATAATTAGTCAATGCAAATGACAGTCAGTATAATTTTAAAGTAATCAACCATTAGGGTATAATTCAAATTTTATTGAACAAACCTCTTAATGATAACAGCATTTATTTTAAAAATAAAAAACTGAAAATTGACTGTTCCAAATTATTATGCACAACAGAGTTAAAACATTTTATAGGTTGTAAAGAAGTGAAAACAGGCATTTGCTGAATTTGCAGCATTAGGTGGTCATATTAACTGAAGTCAAAAGCTAGTTCAATGGAAAACATCCTAACAAGGCAAGTTACATCTTAACATAGGACCCCTTCTTTGATATCACCTTCACAATTCTTGCATCCATTGAACTTGTGAGTTTTTGGAGAGTTTCCGCTTGAATCTGTTTGCAGGATGGCAGAATAGCCTCCCAGAGCTGCTGTTTTGATGTAAACTGCCTCCCACCCTCAAAGATCTTTTGCTTGAGGATGCTCCAAAGGTTCTCAATAGGGTTGAGGTCAGGGGAGGATGGTGGCCACACCATGAGTTTCTCATCTTTTATGCCCATAGCAGCCAATGACACAGAGGTATTCTTTGCAGCATGAGATGGTGCATTGTCATGCATGAAGATGATTACGGAAGGCACGGTTCTTCTTTTTGTACCATGGAAGAAAGTGGTCAGTCAGAAACTCTACATACTTTGCAGAGGTCATTTTCACACCTTCAGGGACCCTAAAGGGGCCTACCAGCTCTCTCCCCATGATTCCAGCCCAAAACATGACTACGCTACCTCCTTGTTGACGTCGCAGCCTTGTTGGGACATGGTGGCCATCCACCAACCATCCACTACTCCATCCATCTGGACCATCCAGGGTTGCACGACACTCATCAGTAAACAAGACTGTTTGAAAATTAGTCTTCATGTATTTCTGGGCCCACTGCAACCTTTTCTGCTTGTGAGCATTGGTTAGAGGTGGCCGAATAGTAGGTTCACGCACAACCGTAAGCCTCTGGAGGATCCTACACCTTGAGGTTCGTGGGACCCCAGAGGCACCAGCAGCTTCAAATACCTGTTTGCTGCTTTGTAATGGCATTTTAGCAGCTGCTCTCTTAATCCGATAAATTAGTCTGGCAGAAACCTTCCTCATTCTGCCTTTGTCTGCACGAACCCGTCTGTGCTCACAATCAGCCACAAATGTCTTCACAGTACGATGATCACGCTTAAGTTTTCGTGAAATATCCAATGTTTTCATACCTTGTCCAAGGCATTGCACTATTTGACGCTTTTCGCCAGCAGAAAGATCCTTTTTCTTTCCCATATTGCTTGAAACATTTGGCCTGCTTAATAATGTGGAACGCCCTTTTTAAGTACTTTTCCTTTAATTGGGCTCATCTAGCAAACTCGTTATCACAGGTGTCTGAGATTCATTTGAGTGATCCAAAGAGCCCTAAGACACAATACCATCCATGAGTTTAATTGAAAAACAAAAAAAATTAGTGTTTATAACACTTACATTCAATTTGCATAATAATTTGGAACACGGTGTAGATTGTTTATTAAAGATTTAAAGATAAAGAAATGTAATTTTTAATTGTTTAAATTGTTAAGTTCTGTAAATGAATACTGTTAGACTCCCCAGAAAACCATAAAGCAGTGTTTATTTGTTTGTTTTTGCTTATAAATTATGCAGATATTACACTGAAAAGGACTTGATCATCCCAGTCGACCTGAGTTAATGAAATATTTCCAAATACAGCTCTTCAAATCATCTGGTGGAATTATATTCATATTGTAAAATATATTGCAGTAAAATCTAAATATCAATGTCAGATTTCTCCAAATATTGTGCAGCCCTGGTGTGTATACTGTAAAACTGAAACTCAACCCTCACAGGACACAGTTTAACCTCTAGAAAACACTCATTCTGTGTCATATAGAAGCTCTCTGAGAAATGGGCACATCAGCAATGTCCTCATAAGTCCCCTAATCCTGTAATACCGGTGTCATACACATGACATTATACACATTTGTGTCCTGATACGTCACAAAAACAGACACGCTTCATATCTGGTTCTGCTCAAGTTGGTTTTGCTCTGGAACTTTCCTCAGACACACTGATGAAGAGCGAGACAGAGAGCATGCTGGGAGAGCGGATGCAGACGTGACATAACAAATGACTAATGAAATCAAATGTGTGTGTTGGGCGTCTCGGGGGTGTTTCAATATTCCCACACACTCCATCTGCTATTTACGGCTCCAGACACTGAGGGCGTCTGAGGCAGGAACACAAAAGAGACACGAACCTTCAGCCAAAGACTAGACTCTCACATCAGATCACACACACACACACACACACACACACACACACACACACACACACACACACACACACACACACACACACACACACACACACACACACACACACACACACACACACACACTAACTCAAACACGCAAACACACACATACAAACAAACTCACGCAAACACACTCATGCAAACACACACACACACACACACACACACACACACACACACACACACTCACGCAAACACACACATATAAACACACTCATGCAAACACACTTATGCAAACACACACACAAAAACAAATTCATGCAACACACACACACGCAAACACAAAAAAACTCACGCAAACACACACACTCACACAAACTTACATACAAACACACACATACTAATTCTCACTTAAACAATAACTCTCACACGCAAACATACACAAGCTCTCACACACACACACACTGATGCAAACACACACATACAAACAAACTCACGCAAACACACTCATGCAAACACACACACACTAACTCACACAAGATCAAACACTCAGTCACACTCACTCAAACATACACAAGCTCACACACAAACACACTCACGCAAACACACTCATACAAACACACAGACACACACACACACACACACACACACACACAAACAAACAAATTGATGCAAACACACACGCACACAAACACAATCACAAAAAACTCAAGCAAACACACACACACAAACACGAAAAACTCACGCAAACTTACAAACACACACTTATACCAACTCACAAACAATAACTCGCGCACACACACAAACAAAAACACAATCTCACGCAAACACACAAACAAACACGCAAAAAAACACACACAGAGATGGGACACACAACACACACAACCTTACACACAAACACTAACACACACATACAAACAAACTTACACAAACACACTCATGCAAACACACACACAATCACAAACACAAAAAACCTCATGCAAAAACACACACAAACAAATTCATGCAAACACACACACACTCACAAACTTACATACACATACAAACTCTCACACAAACAATAACTCACACACAAACAAACACTCATGCAAACACACACACACACACTCACAAACACACAAGTATAAATTCTCACTTAAACAATAACTCTCACACACAAACACACAACCTCACACACACACACACATGCAAACATTCACAAGCTCACACACACACACACTGATGCAAACACAGACATACAAACTCACGCAAACACACTCATGCAAAAAACTCACACACACACACACACACACACACACACACACACACACACACACACACACAGTCAAACACACACAAACACTCACACTCAAAATCCCACACACACACACGCACACATGCACACATATACAGTCAAACACACAAACACACACAAACACTCACTCAAACATACACAAGCTCACACACAAACACACACACACAGTCAAACACACACAAACACTCACACTCAAAATCACACACACACACACACACACACACACACACACACACACACACACACACACACACACACACACACAAACACTCACTCAAACATACACAAGCTCACACACAAACACACACACACACACACACACACACTCATGCAAACACACTCATGCAAACACACACACACACACACACACACACAAACAAATTGATGCAAACACACACAAACACTCACACTCAAAATCACGCACACAAGCACGCACACACAGTGACAAACACACATACACACACTCTCTCATACACATGCACACACACACACGTCAACACTTCGGCCTTATGTTTAGACACACACACACACACACACACACACACACACACACACACACATCTCCAGCTTTATTGACTCCTGGTTTCTGGGTGAAGCAGCTCCAGACGTCTGTTCACCACAGGCTGGATTTCTGGAGCTCGGCTCGCTGTAAATCCATGTTGGCAAAGCAGAGCCTTACACACAGTGACACACACACACACAGTGAAGCTGCGAAACACAGAGTATCTGCAGCAGCACACACACGAGCCGCAGACGGAGCTGCACCGGCTCACTGCCACACCGCTTAATTATTAACTCACACACTCAGACAGAAACTGCTAATGGATACGGAAATACCCGGCGCTCATGATACGAGTCTACAGCTGATAACAGATCTCACACACACACACACACACACACACACACACACACACACACACACACACACACACACACACACACACACACACACACACACACAGATAGATAAAAACAATCAATGAATCTCATACACAAAATGAAACAGTGTGATGGGACTTACTGTAATCAGACTACACACACACACACACACACACACACACACACACACACACACACATATATATATATAAACAATAATATGATGAAACTACATTAAATAGTGTACAAGACATGCTATGTGGAGTCTAGTTTGAGGTTACATCTGAAGCTAAAGTGTGGACTCTGTTATGCTTTAATAAGTTAAACAGCATTTAGTGACAGAATCAGGAGTTTAATCACATTTAATTTATTTGTATTGTTTAAAATCCTTCATAATGTGACATTAATAATGGCTCAGCTGTCTGTGAGTTACACATTTGTGCTCCAGTTTAAAGAAAATGAATGAAAACGCTTGAGATGACACGATCTGTGTGAATGTAAAAGTGCTAATCCTGCAGTGTCGCGTTCCTCCACACGTCAGCACATGCTTTAAGCGTGTTGTGGATGTGTGTGTGAAGTGATCAGAGTGACTGTACAGACAGTGAAATGTGATTCTGCAGTCATTTATCATCTACAGTGAGTGTGCTTTCACTGCAGGACCAGCTCATTCTGAAACGCATCCAAAGCAGAGCTATAAAAAACACACAGCATGTGCATCACACACACACACACACACAAATGCGCAGATGTACACAAATTCACACACACTAACACACTCAAAATGTTCACACTCACAGAAACACACAGATGAATAAACACGCATACACAAACTCACAAACACACTCAAAAAATATGCATACACAGACAAAGGTGCACACACACACACTCAGAAATGCACACTCCAAACCCCGATAATCAGTGATGCAGACAGACTCATGATGAAAGGAAAAACCACAAAGTGATGGAAACTGAGGTAAAACCGGTTCTGCAGTTCCTCATGGTCTTCTGTAAGCAGATCCTGATTTACAGCATATGTGTGTGTGTGTGTGCGTGCGTGTGTGTGTGTGTGTGTGTGTGTGTGTGTGTGTGTGTGTGCGTGTGTGACTGATCCTACAGATAACAGAGCACGAGCCGCACCGCCAGTCCCAGACTAAACACCAGATCCAATTCTCTCTCACAGACACACATGCTCACACATACAGTATGTGCGCACACACACACATATATACAAACACACACACAAATGCATATACACAAACGCAGACACACAAACACTCACGCACACACAGGGAGCGTTTTGGATTGAACCAGTGAACGAGTCTGAACAGGAGTTGTCTGATGAACGCTGATGTCAGAATAGACAGACTGACGGAGCTGCAATTATCAGCACATTCACAGAATGAGCATCTGAAGAGACGCCTGACGACAACAGAACAAACACGAAGAGGAAACGAAACTCTTCATTCACTCACACATCACTGCTGCACACACACACATGAGGAGTATTACAGCACTGTGATGAATGAAGAACAAAAATCCACATTTACACTGAGAATGATCATTTTAGAGAGAGAGAATTCAGAGTTTCATGGCAAAAACTGCTTTAAATGTACAAATAATACATAGATTTGTTATAAATAAATTACAAAAAAATAATGCATACAAATAAAAAATCTAAAACAGCTTTAAGATGGGCAACGTGGTGGCGCAGTGGGTAGTGCTATGGCCTCACAGTACAAAAGTCGCTGGTTCGAGTCCCGGCTGGGTCAGTTGGTGTTTCTATGTGGAGTTTGCATGTTCTCCCCGTGTTGGTGTGGGTTTCCTCCGGGTGCTCCGGTTTCCCCCACAGTCCAAACACATGCACTATAGGGGAACTGATCAACTAAATTGGCTGTAGTGTATGAGTTTGTGTGTTTGTGAATGAGTGTTTGGGTGATTTCCAGTACTGGGTTGCAGCTGGAAGGAAATTCACTGTGTAAAACATATGCTGGAATAGTTGGTGATTCATTCTATTGTGATGACCCCTGATTAATAAAAGGAATAAGCCGAAAAGAAAATGAATGAATGAATGAATGAACAGCTTTAAGATTTACTTGAGACAAAAATAAAAAAATAATTCCTTCAAAATCTCTTCAGATAAAATAAAAATTATCTGAATGATAATTACAACTATAAATTTAAACAATCATTCACCTCAGTTAGCAATACAATAATTGAATACTATATTACTAAAATAATCATATTATATATTATATATAATAAACATAAAATAATAATGTTATATAAAAGAATAATAAACTCTAATTGTTCCTGCATTTTCACAGATGTTTATGGTTAAATAAGAAATAAAGCAGTACATAATGAAAAATCTACTGTATAAAGACATTGAAGTGTAGGAAAACTTTAACAGTTAAGGTTGTTTTGCATTTTGGACATAATTTCTATAAAAAGCAAGTACATTTTTACACTGTACAATATTTTTTAAATGGTTATTTATTTATTTTTTATGTAGATATGCAAATTAGAAACTTAAATATTAATATATACTAATATTACAGCAAATTAAACAAAGTTTATTTAAAGTTCAAGTTTGTCAAAAAAATTCCATAAAAAGTTCAAGATTCTAAAAATATTGTTACATTTAAAAATATAAATATACTATAAAAATACAATATTATAAATATTAAATATGAAAGTTATAACATAAATAAAAATCTACAGAAAATAATTATTGATTTACAGGCATGCAAATATTTTTGCACAAAACATTTACGCAGCACCACTAGCATTTAATCTAAATGCCAAAATCAACAAAGCTCACTGATAAACAAGCCAATCTGTGTGTGAAAATATGATGACGTGGCGTCTGTATAAAGTCATCCTGACCGCTGCAGGTGAACAGAGCCATTCTGAGCCATTCCTAGGGCCAGACGGAATCTACGGACGTTTTTTGCTATTTCTGCGGGGAATTTTGGTAAAAATCTGCGGATTTCTGAGGAATTAATTTGGGAGTCTCATAACTTAAACCTTAATATGTGAAATAAAAAATAATATCTTTTTAACTTTTATTTAATGTTTAAAATGCAAATCCAAATAGATTCACTTTATTTGGTAAACAAAGCAAGTCATTTAATATATCTACTAAAAGACAGAAAATATTACTTTACAAGCTGCATTGTACATAAATCAGATTTTCATAACATCAACATTTTCATATTAGTCAATAATATTACTGAAATTAATTTAAAAACTGAATAAATTTAGATTTACACACATTTAAATAAACAGAATTAATGATGGGCTAAAAATCTGCGGAATTCTGCGCGCGCAGATTCCATCTGGGCCTAGTCATTCCTCAGTAAATACACAGACATGACACATCTCACAGTCTGACTTTCAGCAATATTTAGTTAGGACAAATCAAACCACATCTAAAATTTGAGTTTCTGACATTTGATTGATTTGATGCACAATAACTCTTACGCACTTTAGAGGTCACATGACAGCAAAGAGAACGCTCTTTAGAGACACAGGTTTGATCCGTTCAGTGTTTGAGCGCAGCTGCTTCCTCTTCCTGTGCTGAGAACAACAGTCCAGTTTCCTGAAGACAATCCACACACACATACACACACACAAACACGAGAAACAGCGAACAACACATCCTTAGAACAGAACCAGATTACCAGCACGGCCACAAAATACACACAGACACACACTCTTACTCATCAAACACACACACTTTCCATGTTTCCAGCTTTCCATTGTTGCAGATGTGAAATGTTGTTGTGCTGATTGTAAAAGGCCTCAGTCCTCCGTCAGTCCGTCATCACAGTGCTTCAGTATTATTCTTGTATTATTATTATTCCCTCCAGAACTGTCTTGAGCATCTGTCTGCGCTCCCGCCTCACTCCTCCAAAAGCCACCGCAATCACTGCGCTCATTGTGTTTGGTCTTGGTCTTCTGAGGCGCAGCTCATTTATTAGAGGAGAACAAACACCACAGTGCAGCAAACTCCACCTCTCTCAGTGATATCTGTGCAGGAGCAGCAGGAGCTGAGGAGGGGATGCTCTTCTGTGCATCATTGACTGAAAATGCTGCTTTATTCGCTGATGTTTTATGCAATATTACAGTTTTGTGCATAAATTTAATTCTCATCTTTAGATGAAAACACAGCTACTGGCGACCAGCTTCCAGCAAACTCAGAGAGACACAGAACACAATAGCACAGCTGTAATATCCTGTTAGGAGGAAAACCATCCCATAATGCCCTCCAGCCTGCCGTCCCAAACACAAAGACACACAGGGGCAGAGCGGATGCCATGGGTGACGCAGACGGCTGGCAGTGTGTGGTCTGTCTGTCCTGAGACGCTAAATCATCCGACAAACAAAACAAAACTTCCTGTAAACACGTGAATCATCTGACCTTCTACTATCAGACGCGGGTCAACAGTTTAATGACTTTTGTTTTTGACAAACTTTATTGTCATTTTAAATGTACTGGTGTACACAAAACAAAATCATTCGTTGCACTGGCTCTGCAGTTTCAAAAATAACACTATAGATGAATGATATAACAATAATCATAAACACAGCAGCTGCCTGACAGTCCATAGCATCTGTAGTGCAAATCACAATGCATACGAGCTTTAAGGTGAGACGAAAATGTGCAAATCAAGATAGTTTAGAATGAGAATGAAAATAAGAATGGAGATAAAGACAGAAAAATAATATAGCGCCATACGAGAAATGACAGGCTTTTTAAATGCTATGCACAAACACACACACCCACACTGAAAATACCATTCTCGCACACGGTCCCTGTTAAACTCACTTAATTGAACATCAGAAGAATACTGAAACCACATTTCTGCATTTTTAAACCAAAAACTACATCAATTCACATATATTAGATATTATTTTGCGAAATTTAAGGTATTTGTTCATTTTACAGCAATCATGAGGGAATATTTTTCCTATATTCAACACTTATGCTTTTGAGTTGCTCGATGAAAGAACTTACAATTAAATCAATTGAAAATGTCATTTTAATATGTATTAGTTTGTGTGCATTAGGGCTGCATGATACTGGAAAAATTACACATTATATATATTTTTATTCTGCAATATATATTGTGATATGAATACAATGTCACTAGATGAGTTGAATGTTTGTAAAGAATCTATCATTTTAGATTGATTGAGAAGATTCTGTAGATTCTGTGCATAAAATATAATTCAGGTTGATTTGTATAGCACTTAAGTCTTTATAATAAGCATAATATTTACATTATTAAGCACGATATTTGTATAATAAACAAGCTACAATCATGGATCAATTCAATAAAGAAAAATATGATAATTAAATATACAGCGTTTTATTGTTTTCCGAAGAGTCGAAATGTATTCAGGTATACAGTAATTGAATAATCAAATGTAAAATAATACTGCATTGTCTTCATTTTATAAACAATTGGATGAAATTAATTGTTATTATTTTTTCAGTAACAAACAGCACATTTTCTTAGGCCTAAATGATTTTAAAACTCTCAAACAGTCACAGGACTCAAAAAACACTTGCAAAATGATCAATTATAATCCAGACTCATGTTGGATATACTTGTGATGTGACTATTGCGAATGCTCACATTGCAATATTGATGGTCAAACGATGCATTGTGCCGCCCAGTGTGCATGTCAGCTTTTAAACTAAATATTTATAATTAAGTTTGTAGAAATTCCTCTAAATTATTTAAATAAATTCCCATAAATTCTTGCCAAGTTTCCCATTTTGGAATATTTCCAAAATTCCAGAGACAAATGGAAATTTTCTGGAAATTTTTCACACTTCGCAACCCTAGTGATGACCATCAGTGATTATTTTTTAAAACAGCCTCAATTCTCAACAGTGCAATTACTAATGCAAGAGAATATTTTAGACAAAACTACAAATGAAAACATGACTTTGTTTTTAAATGAATGCCTAAAATGATGCCTGAGTCTCAAGTGATTTTTCATGCAAAATGCTTCCTTTTGTAATGTTTTCTTTCATGTTGACAGAAGCCAGAAGACACACACTATCTCTCTCTCTCTCAGCTTCAGCGATGACGAATGAAGCAAACACATCCACGCATTCAGTTTCCCAGAAGCCGCTCGTAATGAAAACAACAGAGCACTTTATGTGGACTTCACTGTAACATCCAGGAAAATGTTAAAAGCTGAAATCAGCTTAAAGAGCCATTTCGGAGATTTCTGAAACAAACAACTCTCAAAAACAACAATGAAGAGACTCTGATCTCAAACCACATTCATTCATACGCGCTCGCGCTGTATGCCTGCAAAATAGATCACTTCAGCATCGATATCACAATGTGAGCATTCGCAATAGACTTGAGATGATTTTATAGTTGACGTTGAGTTGATATTATAGTTGGCCAGGAGACACAGCTCAGTATGGTTTTCGGAGAAATCTAACAATATTGAGGTACAAAAGTTCAATCAAATCTAAAATAACACTGTATAGTCTTGATTTTATAATTAATTACACACAATTAATCTTTGTTAAAGCACATTTGCGATATCGACGCTAAAACTATATATTGTGCAGCTCTATAATGAACAATACTTGTACAGCATTTATTAATCATTGTTCAACATTTACTAATGCGACTTAATAAACTGAATAACATTAGTTAACATGAACTAACACTGAACATTAACTAGCATTAACAAAGACAAATAATACTGTAATAAATGAATTGTTATTTGTTTTTTTATGTTAGTAAATAAATTAATCAATACAACCTTTTTGTAAAGTGTTACTGTAGGGCAGAAAAATAAAACATGGCAATGTCAGTGTTTTCCAATATTATTCAGCCCTATTAGAAATCCTGACCAAAAATTATTAATTAGTGTATTCTTTTATTACTACTTTGTGTATTATTATTTGTCAACATCCCGTAATGCAATTCACCATCATAAAAAAACAGAAAACATACAAAATACTGAATACTGTTCGTTTTTTGCAGAGCAGCAGAGAGCAAACTCCGGATTGAACTGACTTTTAAAGAGCCTGATAAACTGGATATCAGCAGGAGTGTTACTTTCATTTCCAGAGAACATCAGGTCAGGCATGACGGAGCGTCTGTCTAGACAAACAAGGGCAAGATCAGGTCTGAACGCCGCACATTCACACAGACAGGCAGAGATAGAAACACTGCCAGATCTGCTCAGGAATTCAACATCTTTCCCACGAGCGCCTTCATCTCACCAGCTCATATCACCTTGTTATGCATTCAGCAAAAGATTACTTGGAAAAGTGCAGACAGATTTTGCAAGACGGTTAATCACGCGTCTTCAAAGAAATTCCACGAGTGAATGAGTCTGCTGGACAACAGGGGGCAGCTGTCTGAACAATGAGTTAGTCACTACAAATTAGGTATTAGTCGGGCGACTCCCAGCTGAGGATTCTGGAGCACACAGAACGTCACAGAGGAGCTCATCCTCGTCATAAATGTCAAAATTAACCACCGCTTTAATTTAGTAAATGTGTAGTGTTGTGGCTTTTTGGTGCATTTGAATAAATCAAATATCATGGTTGAACACTCGAATAAAATGCTGATTCATGTAACCCAATGTTGGGTAAAATTTGGACAAGATCATACACTGTTTTACAACCAGTCATTTAAAAAAATTTTAATTAACCTAATGTTGGGTTGTCCATATTTGACTTAATGTTGGGTTACAAGATATATTTTTTAGACATTTCTTTTGTTAACACACACAAAAAATGCTGGGTTGTTTTAATCCTAAAAAAAATTATATATTTTGTTAAAATGTAAATTTGAAATTAAATTTATAATTACATTTTTATTTAAATTTAATTGATTTTTTTTAACCTAATGTAGAGTTTGTCCATATTTAACTTAATATTGGGTTACAAGATCTGCTTTGTCTTTTTGTTTGGTTGGTTGTTAATGTTGCAAAACCATGGCTGATCAACTACACACTCTAAAAATGCTGCATTGGTTTAACCCAATTTTGGGACAAATATGGACAAACCCAATCATTTGGTGAAAAGATTTTAGATTGGAAAAAAAATTAAACTTATGTTAGATTTGTCTATATCTGACCCAATTTTGGGTTACAATTATCCAGTATATTTATTTATTCTAAATGCATAATGTTAAAAAAACATCCTTGATTATACACTAAAAATAATGGGTTCTTTTTAATCAAAAGTTGGGTCAAGCATGGACAAAATCATACATGTTGTTAAAATGTGTCATTTAAATTTCATTGAATTAACCTAAAGTTGGGTTTGTTCATAACTGACCCGATGTTGGGTTATAAGAAATCAGCTTTTTTAAGTGAACGTTGGACATGGTTGATTATAGACTATAAAAACACTAGGTTATTTTAACCCAATGTTGGGTCAAAAAGTGTCATTTAAATTTAATAAAAAATATCACAATGTTGGGTTTGTACTTATTTCACCCAACAAACAACACAATATTTTTAGAATGCAGTGTAGTCAGTGCACAATAACAAATCATAATTACAACACTTTTACTACAGTAAAACCATGGTTAATTCTTTTAAGAGCACCCAGTCCAGCTGAAGCATCCACAATGAGGAGAATCTGCACATCATGGTAGGAATAATTGATGACAGGCTGTTTAATTATTAGCAAATAACGCACACCTGAAATGGTGATGTGGCCACAATGCTCTGCTCATTACACATGTCAATAAAAGCCTTTAGTTTTGATTAATTTTTGACAGTTTTAGCTGTGAAATGACTGAAATCATTCAGCGGAGTGATTAGAAGCTGTAATGTGCTCAAAACCTGCCGGAACTACTTTAGCTGTGCCATTATTGTAAAATAACTTTAAAATATTAATAATTAACAAAGGGCCACTGAACTATTCACATCTCATTAAAAGTCTTTACTGTTTTTTTTGTGTCTGAGAAATAACTGAAATCATTAGGTGCAGTGACATGTACCTTTAATGTGGTCTGGAATTGATTTAGTTGTGCGTTTATCTGAAAATAACAGCACACCTTAAGACTTTATTTTAAATAATTATCAGTGGCACTGAATTACATAAAAACTTTTATTCTCCTTAAAAGTTTTTTGATTTTATTTTTGAATTTGGTGTCTGTGAAATAACTGAATTCTATCAGCATAATGATATGTACCTGTAATGTGGCATGGAACTGCTTTAGCTGTGCCATTACATGAAAATAACAGCAGCCCTATGAATATTCATAAATTATTCATCAACAGCTACCGTGATATAATACAGCATAACATACACATACAAACATAAAGCAGCAAGAAAAACATTCACCAGGGCTTTTCCCTAACACAAAAACCTCACTATAATACATCTCCATAAGCATATGTGTTCGTCTATAATTCATATTCGAGACAGTTTTAGTGTGCTGTGAGCTAATGATTACAGACTATATGTCACTGACGTTTTGACGTTAAGACGTTTGGCCACAGGAGAAATGGTCGTGCCCAACTGAGCCTGGTTTCTCTCGAGGTTTTTTAAATCTTCACTTTCGCCAATTGGTGAAGTTTTTTACTCGCCGCTGTCGCCACTGGCTTGCATGGTTCGGGATCTGTAGAGCTGCGCATCGATGGATTTGCTCTTCAGTGTTTGGACTCTCAGTAGTGATTATTAACCCACACTGAACTGAGCTAAACTGAACTGAACTTAATCTATGAAAACTGAACTGAACTGACACTGTTTCAATTCACTATAATCTTCCATGTGAAGCTGCTTTGACACAATCTACATTGTATAAGCGCTATACAAATAAAGATGAATTGAATTGAATTGACCGATTTACCCACTAACCGGATAAGTTACTTACACCACATAAACTAGTCCCCTTCAAAACTTTCTGAGGAGTTCGTCTGGGACTAACTAGTGAGTTTAGATAACTTTAGAGGATTGTAAACACACCGCGGACTCGTGTGACCGCGAGAATCAACTCCGAAAACGGCGGAGATTCGCGCTTTAACGTACTGAGGAGAAAAAAAGCGGAGTAGATACTCACAGATCGCCATACTCTGGAATGAAGTGGATCTCTGGCAGTTACATGTACAGGAGACATTGGTGAGAGTGTCGGTGGTTCCGTTCGTCAGACCCATGAAGCTGAACATTGAGGAAATCGACGTGGAAAACGGACGGTTTGTCGGTCGGTCGCCTCAGCGCGCGTTGTCGAATAAAAACATTGACGCAGGCTTTTCCTCTTCTGTGTCTACCGTCCTCTAACCTCCGTCCCCCCGCCCCCGGCCCGCTGTCTGACCGCTGTGCTCCAGTATTCCCGTTATTCCCGTTATTCCCAGACGGTTTGTACTACTTTCCAGCGTCTGCGCGCACCTCATTCAAGTCCAAGTTGGCTAGGAAGCGGCGGGGGGCGGGGCTAACGCTGAGGGGCGGGATCTCGAGGCAGACAGCGTGACGTCATTACCAGACTTGGCCTTTCGCAGAGCGTGCGAGCCAATCGGAGTCACACGGGAGCAAACACACACATACACAGTATCGATCGATTTCACTGGGACAGTCAAATAAAGTGTGTGTGTGTGTGTGTGTGTGTGTGTGTGTGTGGACGGAAAGACATCACAGAGAGCACAGACTGAATATTTTTACGCACTTTTAGGTCTGATTAAGTTTGATGTGCTTGAGAAATGTAATTAATGTAGATATTATGTATTTTGTATTATAATTTGAGTGAATAAAACGCCCTCCTCTCGTCAAAAACAGTTTTGGGATTTTAAAATTTGGGGAAAATGACATCAAACAATAAAAGTGTAATAGAGCTTTAGAATGCACATAAAATAATGACTATTATCTATTTTTCCTATGATTTCCAGAAGATACTGATGACACTGAGTGTAATAATAGTCCAAAAGTCTTGTTCCTCATATTTAGAACAATAATCATTTGCTCACATAATAAAAACTATTTTTTTAATCACAGTTTGGACGCAAAATACTTTGTTATACTTCAGCTTAGTCCCTTTTATTTATCCGATGTCGCCACAGCGGAATGAACCGCCAACTATTCCAACATATGTTTTACACAGCGGATGCCCTTCCAGCTGCAACCCAGTACTGGGAAATACCCATACACACTCATTCACACACACACACACACACACACACACACACACACACACACACACACACACACACACACACACACACACACACACTCATACGCTACGGCCAATTTAGTTGATCAATTCCCCTACAGCGTATGTGTTTGGACTGTGGGGGAAACCGGAGCACCCGGAGGAAACCCACACCAACACGGGGAGAACATGCAAACTCCACACAGAAACACCAACTGACCCACTTGTCATCTGAAATCTTTATATTTTGTCACTATATCCTTAAATCCACTAGCTTTACTTATTTGACTGTAAAAAGTATTTCATCTTTGCAAACAGAATCTCAAACGCAATATACTTTAATAAGTACAGCTCAGAATAAGTGGTTTAATTATGTTGCTGTTTATTCCTATTATGCTGATATTCATTGCTATACTGAAACTAAATGTAATCCAGACAGTTCCAGTGTGTGTGTGTGTGTGTGTGTGTGTGTGTGCTGGCCACACCTGTGAATGTTTCCTAATGTGTCAGAATAGGGATGTTTTGTTTGATCAGTAGTTTGTCCAACATGTCTGAACAGATCCTCACAGGTGTGTCCATCTGCGTCACACACACACATACGCGCGTGCACACACACATACAATTATCGTCAAATTGATACATTCATACATTAAAAAAATAATATATATATATATATATATATATATATATATATGTATACAGTTGAAGTCAGAATTATTTGCCCTTCTTTGAATTTTTTTTTATTTTTTTTAATATTTCCCAAATGATGTTTAACAGAGCAAGGAAATGTTCACAGTATGTCTGATAATATTTATACTTCTGGAGAAAGTCTTATTTGTTTTATTTCGGCTAGAATAAAAGCAGTTTTTATTTTTTTTAAACCATTTTAAGGTCAATATTATTAGCCCCTTTAAGCTATATTTGTTTTCTGATAGTCTCCAGAACAAACCATCATTATACAATAACTTGCCTAATTACCCTAACCTGCCTAGTTACCCTAATTACCCTAGTTAAGCCTTTAAATGTCACTTTAAGCTGTATAGAAGTGTCTTGAAGAATATCTAGTCTAATATTATTTACTGTCATCATGACAAAGAGAAAATAAATCAGTTATTAGAGATGAGTTATTAAACTATTATGATTAGAAATGTGTTGAAGAAATCTGCTCTCTGATAAACAGAAAATGAGGAAAAAAATAAACAGGGGGGCTAATAATTCTGACTTTAACTGTATGTACACAAACAGATATTTTTGCTTGGGACTAGACTTTGCCTATATCTTTATTTATTTGTTTATTTATGTAATTTAATTTAATTTTACGATATTAGTAGCATTTGTTTCCTCTTCAAAATGTTTTATTTCTTTCTTTCATGTGGCAACGCGGTGGCGCAGTGGGTAGCACTTTTGCCTCACAGTAAGAAGGTTGCTGGTTTGAGCCTAATCTGGGCCAGTTGGCATTTCTGTGTGGAGTTTGCATGTTCTTCCCTTGTTGGCGTGGGTTTCCTCCGTGTGCTCTGATTTCCCCCACAGTCCAAACACATGTGTTACAGGTGAATATGCTAAAAATTGGCTGTAGTGTGTGTGAATGAGTGTGTATGGATGTTTATAATATATATTAAATATGTTAAAAACTCACTTTTGACTCACTGTATTTTTGTAAAAACACAATGTACATTTATCCAGCTCATTTTTAATAAACATGTCTACAATTTGGGCAACGCAGTGGCGCAGTAGGTAGTGCTGTTGCCTCACAGCAAGAACATCGCTGGGTCGCAGGTTCGAACCACGGCTGGGCTGGGTCAGTTGGCGTTTCTGTGTGGAGTTTGCATGTTCTCCCTGCGTTCGCGTGGGTTTCCTCCGGGTGCTCCGGTTTCCCCCACAGTCCAAAGACATGCAGTACAGGTGAATTGGGTAAGCTAAATTGTCCGTAGTGTATGAGTGTATGAGTGTGAATGTGTGTGTGGAAGTTCCCAGAGATGGGTTGCGGCTGGAAGGGCATCCGCTGCGTAAAATCGTGCTGGATAAGTTGGCGGTTCATTCCGCTGTGGCGACCCCACAAGGGACAAAGCCGACAAGAAAATGAATGAATGAATGAATGTCTACAATTTCACTCCACACACAGAAATACAAAAACATCTTAAGATTGTACGAACATAAAGACACTGAAAATTACTGAATATTGTAAACATTACCACACATTAATTTTTTTCTTAATTATACATTATTTGTGCTGCCTCAAAATGAACCAAATCAGTACATTTTAATATTGTTGATTTTAAAAATAATACATACAGTTGAAGTCAGAATTATTAGCCCCCCTGTTTATTTTTTTCCTCAATTTCTGTTTAACAGAGAGCAGATTACTTCAACACATTTCTAATCATAATAGTGTTAATAACTCATCTCTAATAACTGATTTATTTTCTCTTTGTCATGATGACAGTAAATAATATTAGACTAGATATTCTTCAAGACACTTCTATACAGCTTAAAGTGACATTTAAAGGCTTCACTAGGGTAATTAGGGTAACTAGGCAGGTTAGGGGAATTAGGGAAGTTATTGTATAATGATGGTTTGTTCTGTAGACTAAAGAAAAAAATATAGCTTAAAGGGGCTAATAATATTGACCTTAAAATGGTGTTTAAAAAATTAAAAACTGCTTTTATTCTAGCCGAAATAAAACAAATAAGACTTTCTCCAGAAGAAAAAATATTATCAGAAATACTGTGAAAATTTCCTTGCTCTGTTAAACATAATTTGGGAAATACTTAAAAAAGAATAATTCTGACTTCAACTGTATGTGCTCTGTTGATTGAAGAATTATATATAATTCTTCTTTTCTTGCAACACAGATAATGATGATAATTTGCATATAAAAGGCAAAGGAAGGCAAGTTTATTTATATAGCACATTTCACAATAGTAATTTAAAGTGCTTTACATAAACAGGAATAAAAGAAACAAGAATACGAAAATAAAAACAACAAAGAATGAAAATGACAAATGAATAAAAACAAATAAAAACAGATTCAAATGTGCTAAAACAGGTAAGTGTTACCGCAAACCTCTGAGCTATATTGTAAATATGATAATATTAATGCACTATATATTAATGCACTATAAGAGAAGCATGCTGTGGTCATCTGTCTGGACAATCACATGATGACAGACAGAGAGCAAAACTCTGTTGAACAACTCTGATTCATCCAGAAATAGAGCAGTTCAGTGAAGATTAACACACATCCTGGATATTACTGCTGTATACTGATTTCATATTTTTACACTTTCTGATGCACTTTTGTAGTTTTTAAATGCTATTTACAAGTTACAGAAAACAATAAAAATCAGTAAAATGCATATAGTGATGAGTGAAAATTCAGTGAGTTACGCAATAAAAAAACAATGCTTCAGAATGTAGCTTTATTCATTTAGAGTAGCAAAGAGTAGAAGTATATAAATGCTATTAAGTATACTTATTAAGTATACTAAGTTTACAAGACTAATTTTTGTTCATTTTATTTATGTATTTATTTCATTTCATTTTATTTACATTTAATTTATTAATTGTAATTACATTTTGTAATTTATTTTTTATGTATTTATTTTATTTAACATTTTATTTGAGTTGGGCAACGCAGTGGCGCAGTAGGAAGAACTGTCGCCTCACAGCAAGAAGGTCGCTGGTTTGAACTTTGGCTGGGTCAGTTGGTGTTTCTGTGTGGAGTTTGCATGTTCTCCCCGTGTTGGCGTGGGTTTCCTCCGGCTGCTCTGGTTTCCCCCACAGTCCAAACACATGCGGTACAGGTGAATTAAGCTAAATTGTCCGTAGCGTATGTGTGTGAATGAGTGTGTGTGGATGTTTCCCAGGGATGGATTCCGGGTGGAAGGGCATTCGCTGCCTAAAAACGTGCTGGATAAGTTGGCGGTTCATTCTGCTGTGGCGACCCCAGATTAATAAAGGGACTAAGCCGAAAAGAAAATGAATAAATGAATGAATTTTATTTGAGTATCATTTAATTCATTCATTAATTTTAACATTATTTTTGTGGGGCAACGCAGTGGCGCAGTAGGTAGTGCTGTTGCCTCACAGCAAGAACGTCGCTGGGTCGCAGGTTTGAACCTCGGCTGGGCTGGGTCAGTTGGCGTTTCTGTGTGGAGTTTGCATGTTCTCCCTGCGTTCGCGTGGGTTTCCTCCAGGTGCTCCGGTTTCCCCCACAGTCCAAACACATGTGATACAGATGAATTGGGTAAGCTAAATTGTCCGTAGTGTATGAGTGTGAATGTGCGTGTGTGGAAATTCCCAGAGATGGGTTGCGGCTGGAAGGGCATCCGCTGCGTAAAATCGTGCTGGATAAGTTGGTGGTTCATTCCACTGTGGCGACCCCGCAAGGGACAAAGCCGACAAGAAAATGAATGAATGAATTTATTTTTGTTATTTATTTATTGGTTGATTTATTTATTGATTGAGACAGGCTCATATGGATTCATATTTAAAATTAAAATTATAAGTCTAACATTTTAGATGTGTATAGTTAAATATTTTAGTTAAATCATGTGACACAGTAATGAGCAAACATGACTAGATTAACCTAAAACATTATTTTGGTAAAATATAATTTTGTGTGCTTCACTCCACGTGAAATAAATACTATAGTAACTTACTGTAAACACTATAATGTTTTGAAATCATACTATAGTAAAGTACTTGAATCTGCTGGGGTGATTCTACAGTTGCTATGGTAACACAACAACTACAGTAACTGATCTGGTGTGGTGATTCTACAGTTGCTATGGGAACACAACAACTACAGTAACTGATCTGGTGTGGTGATTCTACAGTTGCTATGGTAACACAACAACTACAGTAACTGATCTGGTGTGGTGATTCTACAGTTGCTATGGTAACACAACAACTACAGTAACTGATCTGGTGTGGTGATTCTACAGTTGCTACGGTAACACAGCATCTACTTTAATACAAACAATTGAGCCAATACTGTAGTTTTCTCCAGCTGTAGTGTATATTATACTAATAAACCACAGTTTACTGTAGTAAAAAATAAAGTATACTACATTATTTATTAGTTAGTTCATTCCACTGTGGCGATCTCTGAAATAGAGACTAAGCCAAAGGAAAATAAATGAATAAATGAATAAAGATTATTTATTAGAGTTGATCAGTTCACTATCGTTTATACTGCAGTATACTGGAGCATTTGTTAACAAACAGTCGTAGATACTAGAATATACAGTATAATACATTTTACTATAGTATGATTCAAAATCATTCATTCACTCATTCATTTTCTTTTCGGCTTAGTCCCTTTATTAATCAGGGGTCGCCAAAGCAGAATGAACCAAAAACTTATCCAGCATATGTTTTACACAGTGGATGCCCTTCCAGCTGCAACCCATCACTGGGAAACATCCAAACACACTCATTCACACACATACACTACGGACAATTTAGCTTACTCAATCCCCCTATCGCGCATGTGTTTGGACTGTGGGGGAAACCGGAGAACCCGGAGGAAACCCACACCAACACGGGGAGAACATGCAAACTCCACACAGAAACACCAACTGAGGCTCAAACCAGCGACCTTCTTGCTGTGAGGCGAACATGCTCCTCACTGCGCCACCGTGCCGCCCATTCAAAATCATATGCTATACAATAGATACCTAAAGTATTGTTTTCCTGTGGGATTCAGCCGTCTCTCTCTCTCTCTCTCTCTCTCTCTCTCTGAGTCTGGTTTGCTGTAATCAATTGTCTAGACTTCAGCATCTCCACATCAACACCTGAGAGACTCTCTCTTTCTTATTTTTAGCTGCATAGCAGACACAAACCTCCTGTTTCTGTATGCATGTGTGTGTCTATGTGTGTGTGTGTGTGTGTGTGTGTGTGTGTGGACAAGTCAAGTAGAGAGAGATTGAGACATGAAACAAATGAGAAAAGATCATATACCTTTCAAGAGGGAAAACAGAGTGAAAAAGAAACAATGACATCTATCCACCACACACACACACACACACACACACACACAGTGACACACACATACACACACTCTCTCATACACATGCACACACACACACGTCAACACTTTGGCCTTATGTTTAGACACACACACACACACACACACACACACACACACACACACACACACACACACACACACACACACACACACACACACAGTGGTCATCTGACCTAAATGAAGTGTTCTGAGAGCATCAACAATAAAGCGGCGCATGATGTGATTTGAGTGCATCTGACTGAACAAATGCATCAGGCTGCAGGAAAAACTGCGTCTAGATACACACACACACACACACACACACACACACACACACACACACACACACACACACACACACACACACACACACACACACACACACACACACACACACACACAGAGAGACACATGTTTATAGTCATTTCTTGAGCAGAGTCTGTTTAGTTAAAAAATGATCAAATCTAATTAAACTATCAAAATTGTCTTCAGATAAACTGGATATTAAAGGACAGTTACCAGAAAATAAACACTCTTTAATCTCCCTCAAGTGTTTCCAAACCTTTATGAGATTCTTTCTTCTGTTAAACACTAAAGAGGATATTTTAAAGGATGTTTCTGCCATAGGAGTAAAAATAAACCCTCTGGAGGTCAGAAGAAAGTGACTCAGCGCCCTCTGCTGAACAATGATAATGCTGTGATGTATGCTTTTATTTCTTTGTCTAAATGTCTTGCTGTTTTTTTATTTTGATAAAAATAAAAATATAATTAAACTCATTGAAATACATATAGAACACTAATAGTATTTTAGTGAAAATGATCATATATTTTTGTTAAGAATTCAGCAAAAATCTGTATGAATGACGTGATTATGTATTCATGTTTTTCTAAATCACTGAATATTTTGGGGTAAAGAACAACATGTGAAACGTTATTAAACATTAATTCCCTCTCTCTCTTTTATGATTCACTTTTTGTAAAATATGTGCCATGGTCAAATTATTTCTGTACTTTTTTTGCTGATGAACGCACTAAAAGCAGTGTTTGATGAACACAGTGTATAATGTTGAGCAGCAGGGGGCGCTATTATCCTTCTCTCTCTCTCTCTCTCTCTCTCTCTCTCTCTCTCTCTCTCTCTCTCTCTCTCTCTATCTCTCAATTCAATTCAACAGTTGCTTTATTGGCATGACAAATGTTACAAATGTATTGCCAAAGCATTTAGCATTTATAGAGTTTACATAAAAAAGTAACATACATATATATATAATAAAAAAACAGTACACACAATAGATAGCAGTAGTAAAAAAAAAAAAGGAAATATATATATATGTGTGTATATATATATATATATATATATATATATATATATATATATATATATATATATATATATATATTAAAATATTATATATTTTAATATTAATATAATTAATATATTATAATTAAAATATAAATAATGTATCATATTAGTCAATATATCATATTTATGGTGGCTTGAGAAAGTCATAACTTTCCGCCAGACTGTCAGGGGCTCATTTAACTCAGACTACCAATCTGCCAATCACTGATGACCTTTTAACTTACTAGCCACACCCTAGCAACCTCTTACGCCACCCTAGCAACTGTTCAATAGACTTCCATTGTTAAAAAAAAACTGCCATTGACTTTACATTGGACATACTAACAACAAACCACTTCATACTAACAATATACTGATCCATACCAGAAACATACTAATCATACTAGCAACATGCTAATTCATACTATAAACATACTAGCAACATGCTAATTCATACTAACAATAAACTAATCCATACTGGGAACATATTAACAAACATACTAATCATATAGCAAACATGCTAATTCATACTAAATTCATGCTAACGGCAAGTTAGTTCATACTAGCCACACGCTAGTGACATGCTAATTCATAATCAATGCTAACTACATGCTAATTTATGCTAGACCCATTGTAATTTATGTTAGCAACTGCCTAGCAACCACTCAAAACACCTTAGCAACCACCTAGCAACACCTTATTAACCCCCTAGAACACCCTATCAACCGCCTAGCAACTACCCAAAACACATTAGCAATGGTCTAGCAACGCCTTAAAAAATGACTTAGAACACCATAACAATCACCTAACAACGCCTTAGTAACCACTCAGAACACCCTATCAATGCCTTAACAACCGTTAGCAACCACTCAGAACACCTTCGCAACTGCCTAGCAACGCCTTAGCAACTATTCAGAACACCATAGCAACTGCCCAGCAACACCTTATCAACCACTCAGAAGATCCTAGCCATGGCCTTGCAAACATACAAAACCTAGCAACACCTTAGCAACGACCTAGAACATCTTGGCAACACCTCAGCAACCACCTAGCAGCCAATCAGAACATCTTAGCAACTGCCTAGCAACGCATTTGCAACCACACAAAACACCCTAGCAACTACCTAGCAATCCCTTAGCAACTGCCTAGCAACCACTCAGAACACCATAGCAACTGCCTTCCTCTCTATCTTTCTCTTTCTCTCTCTCACTTCAATTCAATTCAGTTCAATTTAATAATGGCAAATGTAATAAATGTTTTGTCAAAGCATTTATAAAGATTACATTAAAAAGAACATACATATATATTAAAAACATAGTGAACACAGAAATAGTAGTAGTAGTAAAAAATGTATAATAATAATAAAAAATACAAATAAAATAATATATCAGAATAAACTGTACATTTAAAAATCAACATTTATGGATAAACAGTAATAATAAATAATAATACTCAGTATATTTGCTATTTTCTGTCAGTATATTTCCCTCTCTCTCTCACTGTGTGTGTAACCTGCGTGTAATGATGATGATGTTGAGTAATCCTGCTCATCAAACAGTGTTTATTGCACATCAGATGGACTTTATGAGTATGTGATCATTCTATTGATTATGTGGAAATCATACATGACAAGCTGAGATGGATCAGCATAACTGAGCACACCGTCTTTATAAACTAGCATTTCAGCTAAATTTGATATATGCTTTGTTTCTCTTGATTTATCCTGTTTATTACAATCTAATGTAATATTTTCCCCTGAACTTATTAATTTGGGTGTAGCATTTTATGTACTGCGATCTTCAGCTTTTTGTTAGATTAGTTTTGTCTTTGGTACTGACTAATCTAATGCAAATGCACAGATATATTACTGTAAAGTATCCTGGAGAGAATACTAATCTAAAAGAGAGACCTGTGAGGGGTCGACTCATTTATGCTCAGCACTATATGCTCATTTTAGAAGAAAATATCACACGGCATTTAGAGGTTATTGCATCTAAACTCTTCATATATATATATATATACACTCACCGGCCAATTTATTAGGTACACCTGTCCAACTGCTCGTTTACGCAAATGTCTAATCAGCCAATCACATGGCAGCAGCTCAATGCATTTAGGCATGTAGACATGGTCAAGACGATCTGCTGCAGGTCAAAGCGAGCATCAGAATGGGGAAGAAAGGGGATTTAAGAGACTTTGAACGTGGCATGGTTGTTGGTGCCAGACGGGCTGCTCTGAGTATTTCAGAAACTGCTGATCTACTGGGATTTTCACGCACAACCATCTCTAGGGTTTACAGAGAATGGTCCGACAAAGAGGAAATATCCAGTGAGCGGCAGTTCTGTGGGCGCAAATGCCTTGTTGATGCCAGAGGTCAGAGGAGAATGGCCAGACTGGTTCCAGCTGATAGAAAGGCAACAGTAACTCAGATAAGCACTCGTTACAACCAAGGTCTGCAGAAGAGCATCTCTGAACACACAACACGTCCAACCTTGAGGCGGATGGGCTACAGCAGCAGAAGACCACACCGGGTGCCACTCCTGTCAGCTAAGAACAGGAAACTGAGGCTACAATTCACACAGGCTCACCAAAACTGGCCAATAGAAGATTGGAGAAACGTTGCCTGGTCTGATGAGTCTCCATTTCTGCTGCCACATTCGGATGCTCGGGTCTGAATTTGGCCTCAACAACATGAAAGCATGGATCATCCTGCCTTGTATTAGCGGTTCAGGCTGGTGGTGGGGGTGTAAGGCAGTTCTGAAGGCAAAAGGGGTCCAACCGGTACTAGTAAGGTGTACCTCAAGTGGCCAGTGAGTGTATATTATATATGTGTGTGTGTGTGTGTGTGTGTGTGTGTGTGTGTGTGTGTGTGTGTGTGTGTGTGTGTGTGTCACATGCTTTCATGTTATTTTTGTTCCCTCCTAACCATCATTCAAAGGTCTGGAAACAGACTAAATTTAACTCTCTCTCGTGAAACTAAAAAAAGTTGAGAGCAAATGTTTAATGCATGCAGAATTCCCTGTCTTACATTTCTGTTACAGCAGTTTGAGGACTGTACCATTATTATCCATAATATCCATATCCAGATAATTTTGCTGGTGAATGTTGTGTCTAGAGTTTTGAAAAGTGACATTAGGGTTCTGAAACTGGTTGTAATGCGACTTTAAATAAGCTACAAATGAAGAATAACCTAAACCGCCCTTCTCGTGTCCTCTGATGACTGAATGTCCTCCTTCAGGTCCAGTAGTGTCACCTGTCACACCTGTACAGTATGTGCAGTAGAGACGCCTGACGTAAATGACGCAACCCGTGTTCTAGTAGTGAACTTTAAATGGTATGCGGACATTCTCTGGGCGGGAGATTTTCCATTCAGATTTCTGCGCTCTGATTGGCTGAAGAGCTGCTGCGACGGTGCGTGCGTCACTGGTGGGCGGGACTGAGGATTCGGTGTTCTCGAACAAACAGCGGAAGCGGCGCGGCGTCACCGAGCAGCAGTCGCCCGTTAAACATCTAAAAAACACCGGGAGCCATGAAGATCTGGACGTCCGAGCACATATTCAAGTGAGTGACGGTTTTACTTAAACCGTGGTGAAGCGGGAACCGAGTTTCAGCCGTTAAAATATGAGCTCGACTGAGTGAAGCGGCACGAGGCGCCAAACTGACCAACCGCCTCAGCGCTTATACAATATCATAATTATCATATCTCACCACTATATCAGACTGTAACGAGTGTTTATGTGCTAATATAATCGTGTTAGTGATGTTAAAATGCTCTGGAAACTTATGTGCTAATGCGGTGAGTCAGAATCTGTAGGCAGTGACTTTATGGATTAATAATTACAGAAGATTAATATCTATAACCGAATAAAGTCTGCAGTCTGATCATAATACTAATATTAAAGCCCAATTTAACAGTTGGGAAGATTTACAGTAGTAACCAGCTAGTTAGAGACAGTTTAACCGCATGCCCTTGTCAGCTGGAGGACTAGTTAACGATAAGAGCTCTGCATGAGTTTGTCTAATAATGATGGTGATTTAATCACTCTGACAGGATTATTGATTAAGATGGATCTTTTGTTGATTATTAATTAGTTCTCAGTCTGGTTATGTAGTTAACTATAAAGCTGGTTGGTATTGAGTGGGTTAGTCAGGCTGATGTTGAGCATTAGCATCTCTGGCTGATTATGTATTATATGTATATATTATGTTATATATATGAATTACAGATGTTCATGTGAACCCGCGTGCGCGCACTCATTGCGCAACTCTCCTTGACAGCGCATGCTAGCGACCTTTCCCCTACATGGGCTCTCGCCGGAAGACACGCATCACGTGACTGCTGACGGTCTCCGGGCAACCATTCATTTGACGGAATGTACGAGCTGAAGCCACCAGACCATTGCACCAGACGCTTCCTATTTGAAGAGTTGTACAGTTTTATATCTGTTTATATCGATGACCTCTTACACACTGAGGATTAATAGTAATGTGTAAACTCTACACACCTATTAAATGGATATTGCACCGATATTGCGTCAACTTTATTGATGAGATCGTGACGTAAAGGAGCGTGAAATTATATGAAACCACCTGCTGCCTTAACATAGATTTGTATTTTATTTGTATTTTATATCATAAAATTATTACATGTAAAACTATTGCTAAAATGTAAAAAAATTTAGGATAGAAATATTAACATTTTTATTAATTTATATCTGGCTCAACAGATAATCAGCCTGCAATTTCAGTTTTATTGTTCAGCTATGGAATTAATTAAGACACCACTTTAACACTCTCATGTTATCTGTATTTATTGCCTTTATTAGGTATGGTTTGGGTAAAATTTTTAAATGTTTTTAATTTTTAATTAAAAAATTAATTTCTTCCAAAATTAAAAAAAAGAAGTAATTTAGGGCTTATTTTTCCATAAAAAATCAAATGTTTTTATTAATTGTGATTTAAAAATCTGAGTTATTCAACTCAATGTTGTATCCTCAACTCTACTGAAGTTAAACCTGCATACTGCTTTTTTACAAATGAATAGACGCATGTCTGAAAACATGGCGTCTATTTATTTTGTGTAGTGAAAATACATCATTTTCAATTAAATGAAGAATTGTTGTCAGTAGTTTACAGAATAACATTTCTATTTTACTCAAACACATAAACAACACAGAAAAATGATCATATCCAGTGGTTTCTAATGTTTCTATATAGCTGTATAATTATGTGTGCAACTGATATATGCACACTCTGAGGGTTAATAATACGTAAACTACATGCACATTAATTTAATGAACGGATAATGTACAGATATTGAGTGAAATAATGGGACGTGATTAGGCATGGGACGATAACCCTTTTCAAGGTATACAGCGGTTTGGAAAACTCAAGGTTTTAAAACCGCCAAAGGTATGTGTAAGATTTTTTTTTATTTACGTTTGTTTTTTAGGACAACATTATCTCCAAAGATGTCATTTTAAATTGTAAAGAAATCTGTTTTTGAAACTAATGAAGACAGCACAAGTCAATGATGTATTTGAATTATGTAGCCTGACGTCCAAAATATTATAAATCTTTAAAAAATAGAATATATTGTTTTTAAAGGGGAAAATGTTTTTGCTTTTTACTCAGACATTTAAAAAATATATTGTTTAGAGCAGTGAGCACAATACTGTGATACCATGATATTTTTATTCAAGGTTATCATATCATACCGTCAGAATCTTATACCGACCCATGCCTAGACATGATTATTTTATACTATAAAGGTCAAGAACATTTCTTCCAAAATAAAAACTAAACATAATTTACAGCTTTTTTTGTCCAGAAATTTAAAAAAAAATGTAAATGTTTTTTTTTAATTGTGAATTTAAAAATCTGTGTTGTTCAACTAAATGTTGATTTCTGTAGTTAAACGTGTGTAATGCTTGTTTAAAAGTGAATAGGCTCATATCTAAAAACAAGACTCCTTTTTGTTTTATGCTGAAAATACATAATTTTTAATTAAATGATGAAATGTTGTTAGTAGTTTACAGTAACATCAAGCACATAACTAACAACACTGAAAAATGATAGATTCCAGTGGTTTCCAATGTTTCACTGTATAATGATGTGTGCAATGATGATTTGATGACGTTTTGTTCCCCAAATTTATTCTGTTTAAAATAATGAAATGTACGTCCTTCCTTTTGAATATTGAGTTTCATTGAGACATTAAACACACTTCTGCATTTTAATTAAATTTCACAGTTTCTGTTGTAATATTATAAATCAGATGCTCTCTGAATGCGCGTCTCGTGATGTCCAGCGGTCACATTTTAGACGTAACGCAGCTCATGATGGCTTTAACTGAAGTCAGTCTCCAGTGATCATGTTTCAGTTATGCACAGATGCGTGCAGGCACATTATATAACTCATAACAGCTATAATTATACACCCTGAGCATTCACCGCTTTCCAGATGATCTTGAAATCCTGTTTGAACATGAATGTGTTTGTTGTGTCTCTTGCAGTCATCCATGGGAAACCGTGACCAAAGCTGCCATGCAGAAATACCCCAATCCCATGAACCCCAGCGTGTTCGGTGTGGACGTGTTGGACCGTAACGTGGACCAGCAGGGTCGCCTGCACAGCAAACGTCTACTCAGCACTGAATGGGGTCTGCCGTCCATCGTCAGATCGGTACACAATTCCTCTTTTCTTCTAGATGACACACTTTAATCTGCTCGTTTGCATGTTTTACAGCATTATAATCAGCAGCTGACGTTAATCTGGAAACAGTGAGAAGCTCTCAGTAGCTCATTGTTCTCACGTTTTCTGGAAATTATGAAGACGTGCTGTAGGGCTACACAATACGTAGACAAATCCTTTATTGTGATAGTTTTAAGTTTAACTCTGTATTGATCCAGCATTCATTTAAAGAGACTATAAAACATAAGATGTTCTGATCTGAGGTCAAAATTAGTTTAGACGTTCTTGCACTCTTAATCAAACTTATTACAATTAAGAAATTACAGCTCCAAAAACAATATTCAAAATAAATGATATAATAATAAATATACTAAAGTAATGGCTTCACGGTGGCTCAGTGGTTAGCACTGTGGCCTCACAGCAAGAAGGTCGCTGGTTCAAGCTCCGGCTGGGTCAGTTGGTGTTTCTGTGTGGAGTTTGCATGTTCTCCCCGTGTTGGTGTGGGTTTCCTCCGGGTGCTCCGGTTTCCCCCACAGTCCAAACACATGCGTTATAGGGGGATTGATTAACTAAATTGGCCGTAGTGTATGAGTGTGAATGCAAGTGTGTATGGGTGTTTCCCAGCGTTGGGTTGCAGCTGGAAGGGCATCTGCTGCATGAAACATGCTGAATAAGTTGGCGGTTCATTCCGCTGTGGTGACCCCTGATTAATAAAGGGACTAAGCCAAAAAGAAAATGAATGAAAAAATATAATAATGATAATAATATATATGATAGTAATGTATAAATGACACTAAAATTAAGCAACAATGAAGAAAACTAAGATTAATTACAAATAAATATGTTAATGAGAATATATATTCATACAATACAGCAAAAGAGTTAAGAAAAAACTTATATACACATATAAATAGTTTCTCTGCTCCTCAATTATTAATTAACTGGGAAAGAGAAATAGTCCTGGCATTAAAGGTTTTTAAACTTGTATTAATTATTAATTAATTGAAAATTATTTAAAAAATGAAATAAAACCTGTTTCATAAGCATATTTAATATAATATCATTTTGGACTTTTGGGGAAAAAAGGGAAAAGTCAAATTTACAAACAACCTTTTTCTTAGTGTTATTGCAGTGTGGGGAAAACAGTCCTGTTTATTTTAATAATTACATTTATTTTATATATTAAAGAAATCTATTGAAAATTTCTCATTATGACAGTATATTTTTGCATTTGTCAATTCTTAGAAAATTGTTATCTAGAAAAATCAGTATCGGCAGGTCACACTTAGAAAAAATCAGATATTGGAATCGACTAAGAACATTGCAATAGGTGCATCTGTATTTCCCAGTACGTTGCAGTGGACATGAGTTGTTCTTTGACTGGAGAGTGGTGCTCTCTGACCTGTAGGTGACCTGTTTAAATCTGTCTGGTTAGTCCTCAGCACACGTCGTCCCGGTGTCTCGTTTCTGAATGAAGTGCCCCGCTATGACGTGATTGAGTCTCTGAATCTGACCCTTCTGTCATCCTTGACTCTTTCCCTTGATTCAGCTCGAGGCCAAAGTTTTCCTGACTGATTCCAAGAGCTCCAGTCAGTCTGTTTTAGAACTACTCAGAAAATTAACATTAAAGATGAGCGTCTTCAGTGTCACATGATCCTTCAGAAATCATTCTAATATACTGACTGGCTGCCTAAGAAACATTTAATGTTATTCTAAATTTGACTATGTTTTTGTAGTCATAAAATGTGTTATGATTCAAAGTAGTGCTGCACGATATTGAAAACTGACATTGCGATATTTTGCTATTCTGCAACTTTTACATGCACATATAAATATAGATATATCTGTATATATTGTGATGTGAATGCAATTTCACCATATGACTTTAATGTCTCTATTTGGAAAGAATTTACATTTGTATAAAAAGATTGCGATGTTTCTGTAGGGGAGTGCATCTGCATAAATTATAATAAACAATCTTCAAGCATAGATAAATTTAATAAAAAAAATAAATACAAATAAAATTAATGAGAAATGATGCAAATGAAATAAAATGTTTTTTTTTCTGAAGATTCTATACTTATTCAGGTAGTAATTGAGTAACAAAATGTAAAATAATACTGCATGTTGTATAAATCAATAAAAAATTCATCATTAAAGTTACAAACGGTATAATTTCTTATGCCTGAATGCTTTAAAAATAATCCTCATACAGTCAACAGCCTCAAAGACACATAGAAATAATAAATTATAATCCAGACTCCGCATTGCAGATCCTGTGGTGTGACTACACCTTTTTCAAGAATAAAATTTGTTGGAAGAGAGATCAATGTCCCATAATGCAAATCAAAAGAAATAAAAGGGGAAAAATAAAACCACAAAATACAGAAAACTGCTAATATACAGATGTTTTTCAGTGTAGTGTAAAATCAGAGTGTTGTTATTGGTAGTGAGTCTTGTGTGTGCTCAGAGAATCTGAGTCATAGTAAACTCTGAACTCACTGCTGCGTTTGATACTTTACAGACCTTTGATCAGTTTGATGTAAACGATCAATGACGTGCTGAAGAATCGCTCAGATCTGACCCTTGATCATGTGACTGTTCTCTGGCTTTGTGTCAAGCTCTGTAAATAGAGTCAGAACTAGTACAGGTCAGGATAATGCTAGTGTTGAGGGGTTAATTATAGTGCAGTTTGTACCAACAGCAGATCGGGTTCAGGCTTGCTGATTATTAACCCTTTTCATCAGGGCTGTGGAATATCACTATATATTTTGTATGGGCAAAATAAAAAGTCTGTCATTTCCATATTATACTCTGTTTATTTTTTTTGGTGTCAAAAAGATGCATTGTTTATGATAAAACATTAATATGAGCGCAGTATTACATGCCAATAAAAGTTGCTGTCTTGGAATTTAGCCTTTTATTTAGAAATATCTTGTTTTTTTATGTTGCACCTGTAATCATTAGTTTTTGAAACGTCTTTTATATTTAGATTCTGAATGCATTGAGAAATATTGTCATGAGTGCATTTCTGAGAATATATGATTGTGAGTGTACGTGTATGTAGTCAACATTCGATCAAACTAGTATTAGCATTATGTGATCAAACTTGTTTTTCAAAATTATTCTAAGAAAAAAATTATTGTTGTTATATAGTTTTAGGTCAATGACTACTGTATAATCCATCATAATAAATAATTAACTTATACATCATAGTACACTATTAATTCATTGCAATTGCAGAAATGGAAGCATATCATAATATATATCATTATCAGGATATAATGCATGACTTGAATCATGATCTAAGATTGGTCATATTACTCAGTCCTACTTTTCACACCGTAATATTTCTCTAAAATAACTTTACAAGTAAATGCATAAATGGGTGAAATTCAAAAAACAAATAAAGGGCTTATTCACTAGGCATGGGCTGGTTTACGTTTCTGATGGTATGATAACCTTTTATAAAAATACATCACTGTATCATGGTATTGTTTACTGCTGTAAAATAATTTCTTTTTAAATGTCTTAGTAAAAACAACAACTTTTTCCCCATTTAACACAATATATTGCATTGCATATTTCTAACATTTTGGGACCGTAAACATGTCAGGCTACATAATTAAAAACTTCTACTATCTTCATTACCTTTAAAAACACAGATTTCCTTACAACATATACATAAAACACTTAAACTCCACATATACCTTAAAAACAGTATAACAAAGCTTTTTTGTGGTTTTAATACCTTGACTTTTCCAAACAGCAGTAAACCTGTAAACCAGTTATTGTCCCATGCCTATTGTTCACACATCATCTCTTCATAGCAATTAATGGCTAATTTTCAGGAAAAGTCTGTATATATGGGCTGTTTTCTGTGTGATGTTGACCTAAACCTGCTGTCTTGTTTTTTCGCAGCTCATTGGCAACACACGGTCATGCACATACATCCAGGAGCAGTCCGTAGTGGACCCTAAAGAGAAAACATTCGAGCTCCAGTCCACCAATGTAAGTCATGTCAGCCGATGAGGTTTATCATGAGAATGCCAGCTGTAAACACATCTCTCACATGTTTACATGATTATTTACTCATTTAGCAGACACTTTTATCTGAAGTAATGTACAAATGAGGATAATAGAAGCAAATCGGCAGAAAAACAATATGTAAATGCATTAGTTTAACCTAATTTTTTGAAAAAATGACAGACGAAAAAGAGAGAGAGATGGATGGATGGATGGATGGATGGATGGATAGACGGACGGACGGACGGACGGACGGACGGACGGACGGACGGACGGACGGACGGACGGACGGATAGATAGATAGATAGATAGATAGATAGACAGACGGATAGACAGACAGATAGATAGATAGATAGATAGATAGATAGATAGATAGATAGATAGATAGATAGATAGATAGATAGATAGATAGAAAGAAAGAAGGACAGATTGATAGACCCATTATCAGATTAAGGAAAAACGGACTTAGTTTTGGCTTATTATTTATTAAAGAAGTCAATATTTACTTCAGTGTGCAAAGACCGTAAGACAATAGCAGAGCGATGGCTTTCTACAAATATAGTCTGGAATGAGACCAAGTCAGTCTGAGTATAATAGAGCTGCATTCTGGGAAGGGCTGGGAGGGTGTTGCTTGTAAACAGCATGTTCTGCATGTGTGTCATACCCATAATTCCCTCTGTTTTTTTTCACCATAGATCACCTTCACAAACATGGTTTCTGTGGACGAGCGGCTCATCTACCGGCCGCACCCGGAGGACCCAGAGAAGTAAGATTCCTCTGTTATACACACACTACTGCTTTTTTGTGTGTTTTGTGTGATGTTCTGAATGTGTGTGCTTGCGTGTTTGTGCAGGACGATGCTCACGCAGGAGGCCATCATCTCAGTGAAGGGTGTCAGTCTGAGCAGTTATCTGGAGGGTCTGATGGCGTCCACCATCTCCGCTAATGCTGGAAAGGTCAGCAGACACACAAACACCTCTGCTGCTATATTCAGTTCAAGTTCATTTGTATAGTGCTTTTCACAACAATTATAGCTAAAAAAGCAGCTGTACTTGATCTTGTATATTATTATTATTATTATTATTATTATTTATATATTTCATCTGGGGCCTGTTTCAGTAAGGAGGTTAAACCAACTCAGAGTTTAAACTTGAACTGAGTTGACTTACCGAGAGAATAAAAATCTCAAGAGTTTTCGGTTTCAGAACAACTGATCTGCGTTAGGTCAATCAACTTTGAGTAACCCAACTCAGAGTTAAGCTGCGGTCACACTAGAGTTTGAGCTTGCGAAATTCTGTCGTGCGGCGCTGCGCAAAGGAGCAGGATTAAACAAGATGATTAGACATTAAAAAATAGGAGTGATTGTTCCATATTTTTAATTCCTGTCCAGAGAGGTCATGTTTTGATCCTCGATTCGTCTCACGCAGTCAAGTGATGCGATTTCGCAGGTCAGAGTTCACCAAGCTTGAACTTTCCATTGCAGTGATCTGCGAAACTCGACGCACGACCTTGCATTTCCGGTCTGACGCATTTGCGTGCTTATGAACAGAAGTCTATGAAGGGAAAAGTCCAGTGTGACCACAGCTTCAAGCGCACACACAGCAACTATAAAAAGGCATTATTAATGGAGAGCAGATGTTACGAGTGACCATGGCAACATCTAAAAAAAAGATCAGCATTTCTTTCTCCAGCTGAACTTGACTTAATTAAACACACCTGATCAAACTAATTGAGTCCTTCAGGCTTGGTTGAAACCTACTAGTAAGTGTGTTGAAGCAGTGTTGGAACTAAACTGTGCAGGGCTGCGGCCCTCCAGGAATTGAGTTTGACATCCCTGCATTAAATTTTATAAAATAGGCTACTGCATAGTTTCTACAACAAATGTGACAAAACAAGAATGGAGATAAACTTACCTTAATGTTCAGTGGAAATGTTTATTTTCCCACTTTTACACTGATCAGTTTAAGATAATTTCTAAAAGTTTTTAAAAGATTTAAAAGTGCACTTGTGTGTCTGCCTTTATTATTGATCGAGTGGTACAGGTTGATATGACATTTAGAATGCAAGCAGAACTAAAAAATAGTTTTTAGAACGCTTAATAATCCCATTAATCTAGTTACAGAACATATTTATAATAATAAAAATAATTCCTTATATTTATATAGCGCTTTTCTGGGCACTCAAAGTGCTTTACACATTGGGGGGAATCTCCTCATCCAGCACCAGTGTGCAGCATCCACCTGGATGACGTGACTGCAGCCATATTGCACCAGACCACATGACCGCTGATTGGTGGAGAGGAGGCAGAGTGATGAAGCCAGTTATGGTATGGGGATGGTTAGGAGGCCAGTTCTTTTGGCAGATTTGGCCAGGATGCCGGGGTTAAACCCCTACTCTTTTTCGAAGGACATCCTGGGATTTTTAATGAGCACAGAGAGTCAGGACCACGGTTTAACGTCTCATCTGAAAGACAGCGCTCACTGAGCAGTATAGAGTCCTCGTCACTATACTGGGGCATTAGGACACACACATCGCAGGTTGGGCGCCCCCTGCTGGCCTCACTAACACCACTTCTGGCAGCAACCTAGCTTTCCCATGTGGTCTCCCATGCAGGTACTGACCGGGCACAACCCTGCTTAGCTTCAGTGGGCGACCATGTGAGAGTTGCAGAGAGCTAGCTGCCGGCTAGTATATGTCCCTGTTGAAAGACAGTGAATTTAAGATAATTATTATTTAAAGAGGACAAGCCATTCTCGCAACTTTGTTCTTTGTGTGACTGAAATGCAGGCAATGTTTCCATCCAAAAAATGCAAATTAAATTTAAACTGGAATATCACATAAAAGACGTGCGAATAAAGCAGCGTTTCTACCCAACGAGTCAAAAAAAACTAAGTCTTCACTTCCTGATTAACTGACGCCAAAGATCAACAGTAAAAACAGAATTTACTGCCGTAGAAATGCTGCGTCAGTCTTTCCTTTATTTAATAAATGACTTTCACCTCAGAAGAGGATGCTGACACGCAATGAGCGCCTAGTGGCGTTTGAAAGCATGAGACGCAGCACGCAAACGGAAAACACAGAGTTGACCAACTCTGAGTTTTCACTTAACCTCCTGTCTGAAATGGGGCCCTTGTGTATTATTTATTGCTGTTTATGTATTTTTATAGTTTTATTTAGTTTATTCTTATTTTATTCAATTAAATGACAATAAATTTGATCTGGTATTGCCATGAAATGTCCAGAGAAGCTGATATAGGAGTGCATTTAAACCTTTCTCTCTCTTGTTTGTTGTTCAGGGTCGAGAGGCGATGGAGTGGGTGATCCGGCGTCTGAACACTGAGATCGAGGAGTTAGCGATGACGGCGAGAGGAACCCTGCGGACGCCCATGGCTGCAGCCGTAGCCGATAAATGATCTCCTCTTTCTCTTCTTCACTTCTTTCCTTTGGGGAAGCTGAACGTCTGCGTCCGAGAGCTCCAGCGTCTACATTAGAGGCTGACGGGACGCCCGAACATCCACCGCTGCGACGCACAACATTACCATGAAGAGGAGAGCGCTAGTAGACGCTCAACGCTAGTTTTAATCAATCAGTTTAACAGGACAGAGTCTCAGAGACCATAGAAGGACTGCCAAATATCAGAAACGCAGCTGGCTAGCATCGTTCACCAGCACTTATACACTTGAAGATCCGTAGTCATGTTCTAGAACTTTTATTATCCTTAGTATAACACTTATTAAAGCATCAACGAAGGGAACAAGCTAATCCAGACTGGATTTGGAGGACCACCGGTGTGTGTTGGTTTATTCAGAAGCTGCTGCACGCTCCTGGTGCACGATGGGAAGAGTGTGACATCATCATCATCATGTGAGGGATGATGGGAAGGGCCAGAGAGTGTGTTTGGACTCCAGCGTTCCGCTGTGCTTGATTTGAGGAGGGTGAAACACGTTCTATTTATTTATTTATATTTGCTAGGTTTATCTTATTTCAGGCCTTGTGATTCCCACTTCTGCAAACGCACGTCAGTATCTGTAAACGGTACTGATATGCTAATAAACGTCCATTCAGAATGTGCTGGATGTGTTGATGGTCATGTTTGCGGATGTGTTATCGCTCATGCACTGATCGCTTCTCTGTTTTCCTTCTCAGTTGAGCTGCTGAATGTTGGCTTTACTTCTGTAATATCATGTCGAGCATTTAAACTCATAATTTATACTGAATGTAAATGTTTGTTACAGGTGTATTTAGTATTAAGTTATTTGCAGGAATGTACTGTGGTGGAGAGATCTGAAGGAAAAGTCCAGTTTGTTTTAGAGGTGTGTGTGTGTGTGTGTGTTACTGAACCAGCAGCAGTGAACACAGCCAAAGCGGTTTACACATGTGGAAATAAACGAACATTCATATGACATCATGACAGCTTTGTTTTCTTTTCAAAGTGTGGACTGTTAAATATAGTACAGGGATGTAGTCTGTTCATTTGTTGATCACAGTGACCAGCTTGAGGTGGATTTAGGCATGATGTGTGAACATAATGAATATTTATAAAACTATGCTACTAAAAATGAGTCAAGTTGAGGGTTATTGTGATTCTGTAATGAAATGGCATGACCACGGTGCTACATTAATAAACATAATTATAAATATAAACACCGTTTTAAACCTATACTAACATAGCGCTGCAGTAATTTAGATTAGATTCAACTTTATTGTCATTACACATGTACAAGTACAAGGAAACAAAATGCAGTTTAGGTCTAACCAGAAGTGCAATAGCAGCAAGTGCAGGATACAGGTATAAGTTATAAAGCGCAGTTATAGAAAAACTATGGTGATATTTACAGATGGATGTACTATGAACATTATATACAGGTTGTGTTAGCTATGAACAGAGATTTACAATAGATGGAGATATGTACAGGTTGCTATTAACAATCAGAAGTGTGCAGATATAAAAACATAATTACAAATGTATATGTGCAGTGGGTATGTACAGTACAAATAAATGAATCAGTGCAATGAATATGTGCAATTTTTAAATGTGCAAATGTTAAATAGTGCAGTGATTATGAGGAGTCTGAGTTAGTGGGGGGGGTGTATCAGGGGGGCAAAGAGTCAGTGGGGGGCAGAGTTCAAAGGGGAGACAGCTCTGGGGAAGAAGCTGTTCCTTAGTCTACTGGTTTTTGTCCGGGGGAGCCTGAAGCGCCTGCTGGAAGGCAGGAGAGAAAACAGTCTGTGAGCAGGATGAGAGGAATCCTTAAGAATACTGCATGCTCGGCGCAGACAGTGTTTCCTCTGGATGTCCTCTATGGCTGGCAGTGTGGTCCCTGTGATGCGTTGGGCAGTTTTCACCACCCGCTGCAGTGCCTTACGCTCCGCAACAGAGCAGCTTCCATACCAGACTGTGACACAGTTGGTCAGGATGCTTTCTATTGTGCAGCGGTAGAAGTTCACCAAGACGGCTGATGACAGCTGGTTCTTCTTAAGTTGCCTTAAGAAAAATAGGCGCTGGTGAGTCTTCTTGACCAGGCTGGAGGTGTTAGTGGTCCAGGAAAGGTCCTTTGAGATGTGGGTCCCCAGGAACTTGAAGGATGAGACAGGCTCATTAAATTTAACTATACTATAAACGCTTAACTATACACATAACCTACAGTTTATACAAGTACTTTTGCATGAGACAGAATGATATTGTGCATTTAAGGTTGAAGAAAACAAGTAGCGCAGCATGATTGTGTGATACATTCACAGGTAAATATTGTTTTTCTTACTGAGTCTTTGTAAGATGGAGTTTCAGTGTGTGGAGCATGGAGAGAAGAGTGTGTTTTCTACAGGTGGTTTGTCAAATCCACTCACCTGCGTGAAGCACCAGAAATGCACAATGTATAGAGATATGGAGTGATTATAAGAAAGTGTCTAGTGCAAAACTTGTGTAAGTGTCTGTTAAAGTATCAGAGATAGTTAGTTTATATAACACAAGGCTGCCCATAGTGCTGAACACAATCCATACTAATTAAAATAAAACCTACATCACATACATAACAATTAAACATAAGGCAAACCCCTCAACATTAAAAAGACTCAAATGCTAAAGAACAGAGATGGAGTTTCAGAAGCTTTTAAAACTCCAGTGTTAAATATACAGTGTGATTAATTTTTTTTTGGTGGTGTTCAGTGTAAACTGGAGTACATTTTATTCCACGAGTGTGAAAGAGCGTATATTTAAGTTTTTTTTTCAGTGTTAAACTTTTAACCCAATATGCGGTGTATTTCCCACTAGTGATGGGAAGTCCAGTTTTTTTACTCGAACAGGTTCTTTCAGACAAACAGTGATCAAACCAGTATGTTTTACTTAAACTTGAAACATGTCTTGTTGCGTTTTAAAATGCAAAGAGTTGAATGTATTGAAATTATTTCTGAAAAGATTATTAAACATTTCAATAAATTAAAACTATTTTTAACATATTTGATCACTGTTATCTGTCACACACACCACTTGATAAAATAAGAAAAAAGGTAATATATTAACACACTCCAATTTGATGTAAGAATAAACTCTTACCCCCGGTTTCACAAACAAGGTTTAAGGCTAGTCAAGATTAAATTGCATGTTTAAGCTCTCTCAACTCAAAATAACTTGCAGTGAGATATCTTAAAATACATCAGTGTCATTTTTTTCTCCAGGTGCACACCAGTAATATATTTTTCTAAGGCCATTTTTATAAATGTGGCTTAAATAGCCTAATTTAACTAAGGCCTAGTCCTGGTTTAAGCTAAGCCTGGTTTGTGAAACTGGGCCTTTATGTGTTAAAATGAACTCTGAGAGTAATGTACAGATTTCACACTTTAGAAAGTGTGAATGTCATATGTACACCCAAGGAGTGTTAAGTTAAACTCAAATTGAGTTAAATGTACACTGATTTGTTGGAGCGTGTCTGATGTGGGGTGGAGGCTCGTTCCAGAGTTTTGGGGTGATAACAGCAAAAGCCCGATCCCCACTTTGCTTACACCGGGACTTTAGTACAGAAAGAATAAACTGATCAGAAGACCTTAGTGACCCACCAGGATTATATACATGTAGGACAGGGCTATTCAATTGGCGGCCCGCGGGCCAAACCCGGCCCCCGAGGCAATTTGTTCTGGCCCTCCAAATAGTGTGACCAAGACATCAAGAATAAATGTAGTTCAGTCAAAAAACGGCCGTTATAGTTATGAAGTGACGTGCGTCTGTTCAATACAGCACAAGCTGCGCAGAGCGTGAGTCACCTGACAGTGGCGAGAGCAGCCGAATACATTTGAATATGTTTGTAGAAAAGGTCTTTTGTACAATGCACTGATATCGTTATTAGGGATGCAACGATTAACCGATTTCACTATTAACTGCGCTTTAATTCGTCACGGTTAATTAATCGTAAAGGCTTCTCTAAGACACATTCTGCATTTCTGTTCTGCCGCATGAAACGAAACTGCTGAACAAAGTTACGCCAAGTTGCCAACTGTGCGCTAGTTTAAAGTTTCGAGCTTGTCCACCGAAGCTAATACGCACGCACACTGTAATAACTATAGCCGCGGGCCGTTCCCATATCACGTCTTTCCCGCGTGCAAGTTTGTTATGTCGTAAGAATATATGCCAATATACGGGCGCAAGCGGAGCAACGCGCTCGCGTCTGTCTGGGCGCACGCAGTAGAAAACATCTCATGCTGTAGCGGTGAGAGTTGTGCTTAGCTTTCAGTGCGATGTAAACCAAAGACATGTTAGACGAACTATTATTAAAATGATTATGTAAGTATGAACGCAGATGATAACAACAGTTAATCTAAATATTGGCGCCGACCTTCATAACAATTATTATTATATTATTTTCTCCAGTTCCTCTCTATAAACACACACATAATTAAATTGTGTAGTCCTATAAGCACAGAAAAACCTTCAGCATAAAAACTATTACTAATGAAAATGCCTTTTAAAGGTTTTTAATATTAGTTAGGGATGTCCAGATCTAAATCTAGCTCATATAAAGCTTAAAGTTACATTAGACGTGATAACTGTGAAACACTGATTATTCTTCACACTATATAATCGTACAACCAAAATCTATAATTGTTGCATCCATAATTGTTATGCAGTTCAAAACAGAACATATGAACGTATCTGAGTGTAGAAGAAGCCTACTTCAGCAATACACTGATTTTGTTGTGCTGTGAAATACGACATTTGAATGTTTGTTAAAAAAAACTTATTGTACAATGCAGTGATTATTATATAGTTTCAAAATACAATATATTAACATTTTAATGTAGACAAATACAACGTGGGTGTCTAAAGGAGCAAAAATACATCATATGGGCTCTTATATGCAGTTGTGTCGTCATTTATATTGCAAGTCATGTCTCTCCGGCCCTTCGTTGGGGATGCTTTTCATGAACTGGCCCCCGTGACAAACTAATTGAATAGCCCTGCTGTAGGAGGTCTGCTAAGTAAGGTTTTAAGGATTTAAAAACAAAAATGAATAGTTTAAAATCAATCTGTGACCTGACAGGCAGCCAGCCCAGAGAGGAAAGAGCTGGGGATATGTGCTCATACTTGCGAGTCCCTGTCAGAAGTCCCGCAGCCGCATTTTGGACTAATTGCAATCTATTCAGGGCATTTTGACTAATACCCACATATAGAGAGTTGCAATAGTCCAGTCTTCCCAAAATAAAAGCATGGATCACCTTCTCAAGATCATAAAAAAAGAGAGAAATGGCTTCACTTTTGCCACAAGTCATAAATGGAAAAAACTGGATTTAACAACTGAATTTACTGGTTTGTTAAATTTCAGATCACTATCCAAATGAAACCCAAGAGTTCTAACAACAGGTTTTTGATAAGTTGAAGGCTCACCAAAACCTAATAAATGCAGAGGGGTAGGATCGCCAAAGCAGACCAGCTCAGTTTTTTCCTCATTGACATTTTAAAATTTTGACGACAGCCAGGTCTTAACCTCGATTAGACATCTCATAAGGGAGTCAAGGCCTTTTTCAGACTCAGTACTATGATATGCCCTAAAAACTTCATGAACACCATTAAGCTCCAGAAAGCTTTGCAATTGTGTTAAAAGTTTAGATAGAGATAAAAAGGATAGTTTAGAAATAGGTCTAAAATGTGACAGCACAGACTTATCCAAACTTGTCTTTTTCAGAAGAGGCTGCACTACAGCATGTCTCAATTGTGGAGGCACCACACCAGAAACAAGACTCCTGTTAATAATGGACAAAACACTAGGGCCAATAATCATTTCTGATGTTTGTATGGGGTTTAGAGGTATGGAAATAAGGACAACAGCTAAGATTTGACAAATAATACAATTGTAAACAATAAAAATTGAATTGATTTAATGATGTACATGTTAAATACAGTTGCTTTTATCCAAAGTGACTTTAAATGACGACAACGCACAAATAAAGTCAACAATTGAGGTTTGTACAATTGTTTTGTTTTTCCAAACTTGTGGGTGTTGTTCAGTAGATTTATACACGCACAGGTGCATCTCAATAACTGATAAAGTCATCAAAAAGGGGATTTATTTCAATAATTCAATTTAAAAAGTGAAACTCGTATAGATTCATTACACACAGACCAATACATTTCAAGTGTTTATTACTTTTACCCCCGGTTTCACAAACAAGGTTTAAGGCTAGTCATGGATTAAATTGCAAGTTTGAGCTGTCTCAACTAAAAATAACTTGCAGTGAGATGTCTTAAAATATGGCAGTGTCATTTTTTGTCTACAGGTGCACATCAGTAATGTATTTTTCTAAGGCTGTTTTTATAAATGTGGCCTAAATAGCCTAATTTAACTAAGGTCTAGTCCTGGCTTAAGCTAAGCCCTGTTTGTGAAACTGGGCCTTAATCTTGATGATTATGGCTTACAGCTAATGAAAAGACGGAAATGTGTAAAAAAATAACTCTTTTAACAGAGAAATAAAACTCAAAAAGAATCAAAAAGAAGGAGCTTGATCCTCTGTCTGAGCGCATCATTTACATCAGGTTTCCACTGTTTTCTTGTGCTTGCATGTTAAAGCGGCCCAGTCAGTCACTGATATGCCTCCCACCAATTTGAGCAGGGACGTGCAGAGACCTTTTAAGGGGCAGGGGCTCAAATGGAAAAAAAGGGCACTTTTTATTTAATAATAGTAATAATTGTACTTTAATAAATAAAATATATTATAATGAGATTATTAAGGAGATTTCACCCTAAATTCACCATACTCACCCTTAAATGAATAGTTAATTCAAAACTGAAAATTCTGTCATCATTTACTCACCTTTTACTTGTTCCAAACCCATTTAACTTTTGTTTCTTCTGTTGAACACACAAAGTAATATTTTGAAGAAAGCGGGAAACCTGTAACCATTGACTTTCATGGTATTTGTTTTTCCTACTCTGGAAGTCGATGATTTCAGGTTTATAGCTTTCTTTAAAATATCTTTTTTCATCTGTTATTTGTTAGTGTTCAACAAAATAAAGAAGCAAAGAAATGGAGCCACTTGAGGGTGAGTACATGCAAATGTTTGGGTGAACTAGCCCTTTTCTATCTATTATTTGTGTTTGAGTTTTTTTTTCTGTTGAACAAAATAAAATATTGAGAAAGAATGTAGGACACACTGATAGCCACTGACTTCCATAGCTAGCCTATATGTACATGTTTTATAGCTTCAATTGACATTATATATTCTGTGTGACTGTAAAAACGAGAGGGCAATATTTTCACTATCCAGCTGTCGTTTCTCCATTACATTAGCCTGTATGCCTATGATATTGCCCTGGCTAAACTTTAGCTAACTTATTACATGGTTGCTAATCAGGAGGATGTTAGCAAGACAAAATAGCCCATTTGCTTTTAAACTTTTGGATAAATATCTGACGTTAATTTTGAGCCTCAGGTAGTCTTTTGTTAACCGTTACTCACCTCCACACAATCAAGCTGAATGACGGATGAATTTACATCGGCGGTTCTGTCGATCATATCGCGCTGCCGTAACGGAGGTCAGCTAGTAATATATGTTTTACACACACTCCGTCTGCAGTGTGTGTATGGGTCAGATTGTAAAGCTATGGCCCAGATGCAGTCCGTGTGCAATGCGAATGCAGGAGTTGGCATAGGCGCTGATAGACGTTACTCCACTGTTGACACCATACTTTTGAGGCGAGAGTAACAGTGTAAATAGAGTCTTCGTCAGAGCGTTCGCCTCGCATGTGGTTTTCCGGTTCGAGGCTCGTTTGGAGCGGCTAGACTAAAACCAAGATATCCTTTAAAATTTCGTTTTTTTTTTATTGTTTGACAGAGAAAGCGGCCCTTAAATAGAGCACACATTAACATACATATATTATATTATTAGTAGTATTTTAAAAAAAAAATATTATCCCCAGATAAAAGGGCACTTTCTCTCCAGGAGAAAAAAGGGCAGGGGCTCAAGCACCCAAAGCCCCCACCTCTGCACGTGCCTGAATTTGAGCTTGAGACCCCCGCTCTAAATGAATAATATTTGTTTAAATGCACCAAAAAAATATTGTCTATACCAGAGGTGGGCAAACTATGGCCCGTGGGCCATATGCGGCCCGCTAAACTCTTTCATCTGGCCCGCGAGGGAGTTTTTAAAATGCTGCTTTTGAGTAACGGTTTGGTTTCAGAATTAGTAAATTAATGATGCAATACAAGTGAACGCCATTTGATGGCAGTATTGCACGCGGTACAGTTAGTGCAGCCAGTAAAATTAGAAAGAACACATTCTTGGATATTAAAATACACTCGACCGTTAATGACTGAAAATAAGTCAGGCAAAAAAAAGAAAAATTGACTCTGAATGTCGTGTGTTGAACGAAGAATGGATAACATAACCAATATCGGACAGAAAGTGGTATGTCTAATATGCCAAGAAAGTATTGCTGGTTTTAAAGACTACAACCTAAGTCGGCTTTTTTTACGCAAACATTCAAATTATTTATTTTTTAAATTCAGATTTTTTATATCAGACAATATCTTTTCTATTCTCCACTGTAAATATTATTACATTATTATTATATTTTATAAGGGATTATTTTATTGTTTTATGATGATTGATAAGTAAATATAAATAGCAGTGCAAATTAATTTGACTTGTAAATATGACTCAGTGATAACTATTAAAAAATGTGTTAATGTGACACGTTTCTGTCCGATATTACATGTTCCATGCATACTGCCACTATAAATAAAAGTTATTTTTTGAAGGATTTGACATGTGGCCCTTCACTTGGTTTGCAAAACTTGATGTGGCCCTCGGGTCTAAAAAGTTTGCCCACCACTGCTCTATACTGTATTCACTGAGAAATGGATTGGCCGAACCGGCCCAAATTTGACATGATGTAACATGATGAAATATATATACATGATTCTTTACCTGATAAAGGCTCGAGGAATGGTCACAACAGTCTTTTGCATTTTGTCTCAAACTATTATTTAACAGAATAAAACTGTTCTGTGTAAATAAATGCACCAACATATGAAGAGTTCAGATGCAGAAACCTCTCAGTGCCATCTGGAATGTTCAGCCTCTTCTGATTATGTTCCGTTATTTCACATTAAAAGTGATGAAAATAACCCATTCTTTACCTTAAAAGTCAAATTACTGAATCAAGACATGGAGCCTGAGAAAGGGGCTAATAGAAATTTTTTCAGATGGCACTTAGAGGTTTTTGCATCTGAACTCTTCATATTATGATCTACATCAGGGATGCCCAAACCGTTTGTTATGAAGAGTCAAATTGGATTGAGAGCCGTGGGCCGAAGGTAAAAACATCACGCTGTTTAACAAAGGTGCTGATTTGCTCACTGAGGAGAAAAAAGTATAGAAATATTAAAAAATAATAATAATAATTTGCAGCATATAATTGAAGAGCGATGCAGTGGCGCAGTAGGTAGTGCTGTCGGCTCACAGCAAGAAGGTCGCTGGTTCGAGCCTCGGTTGGGTCAGTTGGCGTTTTCTGTGTGGAGTTTGCATGTTCTCCCCGGGTGCTCTGGTTTCCCTGACAAGTCCAAAGACATGTGGTACAGGTGAATTGCGTAGGCAAAATTTTCTGTAGTGAGTGAGTGAGTGTGTGTGGATGTTTCCCAGAGATGGGTTGCGGCTGGAAGGGCATCCGCTGTGTAAAACGTGTGCTGGATAAGTTGCCGGTTCATTCCGCTGTGGCGATGCTGGATTGGTAAAGGGACTAAGCCGAAAAGAAAATGAATGGATGAATGATTGAAACATTTAATCAAAGTTAGCTATGACAATGTGTATTAAAGGTATTAACCCCAACACTCCCCAAAACTCTCCCTCTCTTCTCTGATAGGATGGTGGGCCAAATCAAAGGTCATCATGGGCCTAGTTTGGACATCTCTAATCTATACTGACTGACAAATGAGGAAAATAAAAGAATTCATTTGTGAAATGTATATTTCCTTTGATGAAGCGATGAAACGCGCGGCGTCTTTCATCTCTAGACTGTTACAATGTTTCAGCAAAGAACATCAGAACCATTCATCAGTGATTCGAAGCTCTTTGGTTTCAGTGTGTTTGATCTTTGCGCCACCTGCTGCTCATCTGCGGAAAACTACACCCAAAATCAGACGTTTGCCGGCGTCACTTCCGTTTCCAAGCGTCACATAGACAAATCTCCAACAACCAATAGGATCGCGGTTTACTGCCATCCGACCAATCAGAAACCCCAGTGTATTTAAAGGTATTTTAAAAGTGGGACATTTGAAATTAAACAGGTCGCAGTTGCAGGGTAGGATCGCGTCGCCATCCGTACAAAAGGAAATATAGTTATTAATACATTTTCTCGATAATAAACATCACACGCGGCTGCTGGAGCGGATGGTAAAGAGTTTACACCACTGAAAGCAAGAAATCGTCGAGTTTCTGTGGGTTTTGAGCAGGATTTGTCGTGTGGAAACGGCTGACGGAGGTAATGAAGCGCACTTTACCACAGAAACGCGTCTGAATGTGATTCATTAGTATTATTAATTAATTAATTCCTCAAAGATATTAGTTTTAGTGTATTAACATGTTTCAGTGGAAACTATAATTTATCAATGTAACGTGCCTCTAACGTCACATCCCATACCATCATTCATTGTCATTTAACTAGTATTTTAGTCTAATTTATTTACCGCCATCTTACATTTCATTATTTACTTATTGTGTTTAACTCATGTAAATATGTTAACCTCAAGATATGGACACTGGTGCAAGAAGCAAATCAAGCAGAGATCTGAAGCTTCATCGACCTGAAAATGAGAAGGTAAATGCTCATTATTTTATTATATGTATGAATGATCGTGAAAAAGCTGCCTTCATTTATGTTGTTGAATCATAAATTAAATGTGGTTGAAACCTGATTAATTTATTAAAATAGCAAACCCTGTAGTCATAACTTTTTGTCATATTTTTTGCAGTGTTGCTTTAAAGTGTACAAGTGTATATTTATTTTTATATAATTTATTTATTATAATATATTTGTAATATTACATTTGTTTAACTCTTTAATGTAAATTGTGTGTAATATTTAATAAAAAAAAGTAAACAAAAAAATCAATAATAAGTTTGTCCTTGTTTCCTGAGGACATGCATTAGAATGTTATTTAATGTAGTTTCTACATCCAGAATTTGTCTGGTATATTTTAAAGCGGAATCGTTTACTTACTAAGAAACTCACAATTTGACCCCCGAATAGTCTGTGGACCACAAAAATCAAGGAACCTCATCTGGAAGCTGTGTAAATAAGTTTTCATTGATGTGTATTTTGTTAAAACAGGATATTATTTGGCTAAAAATCTGTAATATGAGAGTTAAATAAATCACATTTAAAGTTGTGTAAATTAAGTGCTTAGCATTGCTCATTTTGATTATTATTTTTTTATAATGATTTTTACAAACTTCTAAAAACACAAAGAACAGAGCGCAAACTCTTGATTTAACAAAACTCTGTGCAAAATATAAAATAAAGCATGAAAACAAAAGCAAGGAAAATCACAGATGGTTATGACAGTCTTTTTAACATGGAAAAGGTAGCTTTTATTGTGTGTCACGGCACTGTGTCAAGTGTTAAGATGCAGTTACTCTGACATTTTATGTAAATATTGTGTAAGTGACATGTTAAAGATGTTCATGGCTCTACATAGGCTGTGGTGTGAATTACAAAGGGGCCTGATTGGAAAATAAAGGTGCTTTTAAAAGGTCTCTGAATCTGAGTTTGTCTCTTGTTTCTAGTCCAAATATCTAAAAATTCTATAAGCATTTTCTAGACAAGCAAACTATTGTCTTGTTTTCAGAAATGAGTCAAAATTGAGTTAGGAAATTAATTAATTAGAGAATTGAGTTTTTCCTTGATCCTACAATCAAAATAATCTGCTAATGGGGTGAGAAAAATAATCTTGTTTTGGCTTTGAGAAGATTTTTCTTACTCTATTGGCGGATTATTTTGCTTGTTTTAAGGAATAACTCAATTTTGACTTGTTATTTCTGAAAACAAGACAATAGTTTTTGCTTGTATGAAAATGCTTCTTGATTTAACAATTTTTAGATATTTGAACTAGAAATGAGACACAAACTCTAAGTAAGAGAAGCCTCGCAGTGTGCTGTTTATGAAAGAGTTGGAACCCTGATCAATATTTCAGCTATTGATTGATTATTTCCGCTGCTCTCCTGAGCAGCATCATTAGCTGTGTTTTCATTCAAAAATGTGAATAAACTATGAGCAAAACAACTGGAATATGGCACAAAAGACATGCGAATAAAGCAGCGTTTCCATCCAACGAGTCAAAGCAAACAAAATCGCTGCTTCCTGATTAACTGGCGCCAAACATCAACAGTAAAAACAGAATCTGCTGCAGTAGGAGAAGCTGCGTCAATCTTTACTTCATCTAATAAATGACTTGTGCCTCAGAAGGTGATCCTGACATGCAATGAACGCACGATGGTGTTTAAAGGTGTCAGACGCGGAGCACAGACGCTCTTGATTCTGGAGGTCATTAATAATATAATAACACTTATACTGAAACGGTAAGGCGTTTTAGAATGACCAAAATAACATTTCAGATGGTCTACAGTATGCTCAGCCTGCTGGTTTGTCCATTGGCACACACTTTCATCATCACATGACCTCTTATAACAAAATCACATGACCTTTTTTAATGTGCATTCTGGAATTTGTGCGGTAAGAGTGTTTCCATCACAGTTTTTTTTTTTTTTTTGCGCATCTTATCACAAAAGTTTATCCTACTCAGTTATGCACAAATATTTTTTATGCACATTTTCAAAATTTATGTGCATCTTGGCGTTTTCATCAACCGGTTTTTTTATGCTCTTATCAAAAATGCACATAAAATAGGTGGATGGAAACGTACCTGTTGACTCTGTTCTTTGCTGTATCTTCTGCAGGTTTCTGCCGTTGGACCCAAAAGAGTTCCTGTAACCCAGAGTGTGCAGAAGCCTGTGTCGACCCCGAACACTCGTGTTCTCGAGGCTGCACACGGACCGCAGCGTGTCCAGCGTCCCGTTGGGAAAACCTCCTGTCCTGGAGACCAGAACACTCGTCCAGACCAGCACAAACCAGCAGTGCACAGCAAGCCACAGCCAAAACCAGCGCTGTCAGTGGAGACGAACAAAACTGCAGAACCCAGCAAACAGGACAAACCTCACCGTAAGCACGTCGGCTGATCACACTGCACACAAATGCTGGCGCTGCATCCCAAATGCACGCTATACACTTATGCACTAACCCACTCAACAGCATAGTATATGAGTTTAGTGTTGTCTCCATTGGAACACGTAATGTTTCTTTCACTAACCAGAAAATTAAACCATTTCCCTGTAAATGACTAAATAGTAGCTGCCATGAGTATAACCGTATTCACCATCATGCAGCAGTGTAAACACTCTAGTAGGAGAATTTTGCTTTCACAATCTAAAATAAAGCAACCCATTGACTGCTCTGCTTCCACTGCTTTGAGTGCATGAAGTGTCCAACATTTCACTTATTTTTATCGGTTGACGAAGTCAGTATTGACTATATCAGCTATATTGTCTCTGGCCTAATTATCTACATTTTTAAATCAAGAACAGGATGTCTGCGAGGTCTTAAAGTATTTAAAGTTGATAAATCAATTATAAGAAAATTAAGGCCCTTAAAAGGTAATAGAAAGTCTTAATTGTGTTGTTACAAGGTCTCAAATTTTGTTTGAGTGTTGTCCAAAGTGTTTGACTCAAAAAAAGCACAAATATATTTATTTTTCTCTTATATTGACAATGTCATGTAATTTGCGACAAACACTGGAAGGTGATGTGACGATATCCACATGTAGTGAAACACGACGGCAAAAAAAAGAAAATGTAAGTTTGCGTACTCCTGGTTGGAGAAAGACGAGTTTAAACAGTGGCTGAAGCCTGTCGCTGAAAACAACCACAACATTTATTCTTTCAAGCTTTTTCTTCTCAGCTTATCCGAGTTCTGTTGCATGGTTGTGCTCTGTTCATTTATTTACCTACAACTGTTTTTTAACAACTGTTTATTAAGTTGTTGGAAGTGGTGTTGGAGAGGCCAGCAGGGGGTGTCCTGGCCAAAGTCTCTCAATCGGCCCTTACCCATCATGGCCTCCTAATCATCCCCATCCACTGAATTGGCTCTATCACTGTCTCTTCACTCCACCAATAGCTGGTGTGTGGTGAAGCACTGGCGCTGTTGTCCTGTGGCTGCCGTCGCATCATCCAAGTGGATGCAACACACTGGTGGTGGTGTGGAGAGACCCCCCTCATGATTGTGAAGCGCTTTGGGTGTATGGCCATACACAAATGTGCTATATAAACGCACATTACATTACATAAGTTAAAGGTTTGATACTGATTCTTGAAGTGGCGATGAGGTCTTAAAATAATGTTCTGAGAAGGTCTTTAAAAAGTCTTAATTGTATTGAAATTACCTTTAGGATTCCTGCATATACCCTGAAGAAGCATTTTTAGCCAAGCAAAAAATATTGTTTTGTTTTCAGAAATAAGTCGAAATTGAGTTTTTCCTCAAAATGAGCAAAATAATGTGACAATGGGGACAAGTTAAATGTATTTCAAACGTAAATAATTTAGTTTTGTTTGCCTCATTGTCAGATTAATTCACTTGTTTCAAATAAAAAGAACTCTCCTAATTTTGGTGCATTATTTCTTAAAACAAGACAGTATTTTTGGTTTGTCTATAAAATGCAGCTTGATTTTTAGAATTTTTCGATATATGGACTAGAAACAATATAATAAATCTAAGAAAAGCATATGTTGCTGTGTAAAATATATTCATTTTTGTCATGTGTGACAGTGAAAATACAATGTCATGTAAACTACCTTTATACTCTTGCTGTGCAATTAACTGAAATTCGGTTTCGATTTCATATTTTGGCTTCTAACGATTATGAAAAACATTAACCTCTTAAGGCCCAAGGTGTTTTTTACATGCATTTTTTATTTCTCTTTGTTTTTGGGCTTATTGGAACCTAATTAGAATAAAATCTAAGTATCATCTTTTGATATGATGCACTTTTAGAGAAAATGATGTCCATATATGTGGACTCGTGGTCCCAATTTACATAAAACACTTTTTCCTGAATGTTTTTTAATGTGTATATATAACATAAATTATATTTTGAATATAACACACACACAGTTAAAAATAGGGTTTGGGACATTTCATATGGTGCAAAACAGTTGCAGGATGACACTGTATGTCTGTAACAAAATATAAAACATTCAAAGTAGTTTAAATAGCCACTTAAGAGCTAAAATGTGCTGTCCACATATGTGGACACTCAAGAGGTTATTTGAGATGAAATGATTATTGCATCATACACTGCCCCCTTTCCAGTTGTACACCTTTGTTGCTCTGCAAAGCTCAGTTTCCCGTGACAATGACAAAGCATGTACTGTAATGTAACGTTTGCAGCACGGGATGCGCATCATTCACTGATGTACATTCGAATCATTCATGTTTTTAAGAGATCGCATGCTGTTGTATATAGAAAATACTGTGGGGAAAAAACATTTCTTGCTCTGTTAAACATCATTTGGAAAATAATTATAAAAAAAAAATTCACAGGAGGGCGAATAATTTTGACTTTAACTATATATCATTTTGAATAATCGTGATTTACAATTGACCAAAATAATCGTGATTATGATTTTTCCCATAATCGAGCAGCCCTACATCACAACACCAAGAATGTAATTATTTCTTCGTTTCTTTCACAGAAACTCCTTCCAGTGCAACTTCCACCTCCTCCAACACCAATGGGTCATCGAAGAGTTCAAAGTAAGCTATAGGGGATCTGCTGAATGCTTGATTCTGATTGGCTGATGTGTACTCTAAGTTCTGGCAGGTTTTGAGTGCAAATGTCTTAAATGTTCTGAAATGTTGCGCTGTAGGTCTGAAATCATTTTAAACGGGTCTTAATTTTCCAAAGTCTATTTAAAGCTACCTAATTGGACCGACACCCTCCAATCACCAACAGTCCATCTCAATGGAACTTTTAACAAATGTTTTATTTATTAACTCAATTTACTGATCTGATTTAATTATCTTACTTATAATAACATTAAAGTTCCCCATGTATTTATACACTGACCTGGACTGACTGTTATCAATGCAATTAGTTTATTATACTTTATAAAACTCAAAGTGCATTTTCAGATTACAAGGGCAAACTATTTTCTTTTCTTAATGACATGCAAAGATCAATTGTTCACCACAGAGCTAGCAATGTGAGCCAACAAAATTACATGGTTAGTTTTGGTTTCATGTGTACAATAAAAGTGAAATGTTATGTTGCAAAAGGTTTATGTATGCTATGTATTTTGGTTGTTTTGACACATTTCTAATTGTTTTTTTTTTTTTTTATGAGGCAGGGAAGTAAAAAATCTTTTCTATTGGCCCAACCAGAAAAACGTCTTTAAATTTGACTTGCTGAAACCTGCAGAAACCCTGATATATAATTCTTCACCTCATAAAGGGTTGAGCTCAAACAATAGTCTTGACAGCCTTTTGCTTTTTGTCTCATCTTCAGGAAAGCCTGGACTTTAGAAAATTTCGACATTGGCCGTGCTCTGGGGAAGGGGAAGTTTGGGAGTGTGTATCTGGCCAGAGAACAGCAGACCAAGTTTATTCTGGCGCTCAAAGTTCTGTTCAAGAAGCAGCTGGAGAAAGCAGGAGTGGAGCATCAGCTGCGCAGGGAGGTGGAGATACAGTCACATCTCAGGTAGGAGGACTTCTGCTGTTGGCAGTGTTTTAAAGGGATGGTTCACAAAACATTCTCATTACTCAATCACAAGTTAAAGGACAGCTATGCTGAAATGCACTCGAGACATTTTACAAGACACAAATTTAACGTCTTGTAAAAAGGGGCAGAATAGATCTCCTTTGAGATGTTTTAGATGTAATCAGAGAGCTGTCTCATCCTCCAGTGGCACAAGGTTTTAATACTTGGAGAAGTTATTTTGTAAGAGCAATTCAACCAAGTGTGTTGTATTGAAGTGTGTCAGCTTAAATTCTGTGAGAAACTTATTTTATTCAGTTAATTCTTTTTAAGCGGCGCCTCCTTTTTTATTTTTATTTTTTTTATTTTATTTAACCCTTGTGTGCTGTTGGGTTGTTTTCATCCCCTCTGGGGTGATTTCAAGGCTTAATTTGGCCACAACTTTGTCTGTTTCAGCAAATTGAATGATTTTTGGTGACAAATCTTATTTTGACACGTATTTTGGGAATAATATTACTCAAAATTGAGATGTTTTCTATAAAACAAGCTAAATAATCTGCCAGTGGAGCAAGTAAAATAGTCTTATTTCAAACTGTTACAACTTTTTGATGTTCGACTAGGGACTGAAGTAACATTTATGTTGTGAGTTTTGTGTAATATGAGAAAAGAACCATGCATCCACCAAAATGCTGCCAAAAAGAGAATCCTTTATTATACAAAAATCAAAGACAAACAGAAAATAGTAATAATAACAATAATAATAATAATATAGATGACAAATAACCAAAAAAGGTAAATTATATACAATTTATTATAACAAACAATCCAAAAACAAACCCTGCAGGGGAAGAGGACAAAAGTGACGCTGAAGGAAAAGAAAATAACAAAATCAAACTAACTCAGTATAATCCTTTTACCTAAGTGAAAACAAAATAATCGAAAGCACGTCTTCGGCGTTTACACGCCCTAACTTACGTACTCTAAACTTAACCAAACAGAAAAATACAAAGCCAGCGCTCGCTCCTAAACCTGGTGTGTCTATACGCGGGTTCGCTAGGTGATGTAAGGATGTACGTCATGTGTCATTCATCTCAAATGAAGAATAAAAAAATTTAATGAAAATAAGCAAGATGGCAATAACAACTTTTGGCAAAGCAATATTAAGTACCAAAAGAAATAACAGGAGGCAGATTAAAACAAAGAACAAAACAAGGAAGCAAAAGCCTCTGTCCAGGGTCCCACTCATCATCTTTTTAAAAACCTGGTGACCACTCAGATTGGCTGCAGAAGCCGCCACGTCACCGACGATAATGATGATTGACCGATCCTACAGCCAATAACAATCCGAAGGGGGTTGAACCTGTGAAATCGAAACAGAAGCGAGAACTGGTGCGCGTGGGTGCAAGAGAGAAGGAGAGAGCAAGCGAAAGAGAGAGACACGCACAATCAAAATTCCCAGAGCATAGCACAAACCAAAACACGATTAACTCACTGGCAGATTATTTTCGTTGTTTTTAGGGGTGTCAAAATTAATCCTTTCAGACGCGGACAATTCAGTATCGGTTCAGTAATAATCATAACCGGTTATTATGTACTGACGTCATTTATCTCACATGCGCTATGTCGCCGTAGCTTACTATGGCGAGGGCGGCGAGCGCGAGTATATACAACGCTCTAACTACGTAAAAACTCTGAAACTGTGCACAATTTCACTGCGTGCGTGTTTGCTGAACTCCGTTTCACTGACACTTACAGCAAAAGCCCCTATTTCACGGCGATTAAGAGAATGAAAGTAAACTCCATTTCTCTCTCTCACTGTGGCCCATGAGTGCAGCTGTGAAGAGCATCAGCGTGTAAGAGCCAATCGCAGCCCTTTCTGTTGAGCGCGTGACCAATCAAAGGGGTGTAAGAAAGAACTTGGTAGACAAGGCAGAAAGTGAGCGGGATATTTATATTTGTTTATTTGCTATAGACTATTTCAATGTGGTCATGTCATTGGCCCATGAACATTTCCTGCTTGACGTTAAACTATTTCCTAACTGTAACAAGAGGCAATTCAATCATAACTTGATTTTAAATCAGCCGTCATAACACTATTGATCAATATGTGGACCTTTTTGGATTCTCAGAAGCAATGGAAATTAAAAATGTAAAATACGTTAGGGCCATTGTTTTTGTTTACATCCCTCGAAATGGTCTATAAATGCTGGTGTTGTTTAAAGGTACAGTTTATATATCTGACTGTTTGTATTAAAGGACAAAATTGGTTTACAAATAGTATATAAATATATTCATACATTTTAATACAATAATTGTTGTGCTGTGAAGAAAATATAAAACTGTGTATGGAAAGTATCGTCAATGCACCGTGATGCACCGAGATATCCAATTGAACCGAATCGATGGCATGATAATCGTAACCGAACCGAACCGTGAGACCAGTGTAGGTTCACACCTCTAGTTGTTTTAATAATAATCCTTTAATTTTATTTATGAGTACTAGTATCTTGAAGGATATCTAGTCAAATATGTGCTGTCATCATGGCAAAGAGAAAAGAATTCAGTTATTAGAGATGAGTTAACTTCTTTTTTGAAATGTTCTTCATTAAACTGAAATTGGGGAAAAAATATAAAGGAATTAAAATTGCACATGAAGGCTAGTAATTCTGACTTCAACTGTACAGTGCAGAAAAGCTTAATATAGCAGTGTCTGATTTTCCAGTGTGGTTCAGCCCTAGTCAAAACCTTCATCAGGTCTTCATACATTTAGGAAAGTGAGACCTGTGTGTTAGGAAGTGAATGGACTGTTTCCTCTTCCTCTTTCAGACATCCCAATATCCTGCGTTTGTATGGTTATTTCCACGACGCTGCCCGTGTTTACCTCATCCTAGAGTTTGCCCCTAAAGGAGAGCTGTATGGAGAACTGCAGCGCTGCGGGACGTTTGATGACCAGCGGAGCGCCACGGTGAGGAGATCATGAGGATGATGATGATGATCTGCAGGGTGTTAAAGTCATAAAATGTCTTGCATTTAAAAAGAAAAAAATTACACTGCAAAAATGCATTTCTTTTCTTGTCCAAATGTCTAAAAAATTTTTAAGTAAGCATTTTCTAGACTAGTAAAATATATTGTATTATTTTGAGAAATTGGTCAAGTAAGTTTTTGTATTTTTCTCTATTTTCTTTTCTCTTAAAACGAGTAAAATAATCTGACAATGGGGTAAGCTAAAGAATCTTGTTTTTCCTTTTGACATTAGATTATTTTTCTTACCCCTTATTTTTTCAAATAAGACCATATTTTTAGCATTGCAAACACTTGAGCTCACGCTACAGGTGGATTGTTGCCAATTAAGCAAAATATCACAAATAAGTTATCTCATATTCTAATAAAGATCTAAATCATTTAATATTGCATATACACAGTATGTTGACCACATTTAAATGACTTGTCTTGCATTTTAAAGGATATACTCATAAAAATGTGCTCATTCATATGCATTCTTCTCACATTGTTTAGAATTTCCAAGGAAGATGTGGAAATATAAAATAAGTATGAAATATTAAGCACTTTTCAAATGCTGATAATTGCATATGCAACAAAATATTGATTAATAAAAAGATTTAGCCAATCCAATTTATTAAATATTGAATAAGCATCACATAAGAAGCCATGTATTTTGACACTAAAAAATAAACAAAGCAAAATATAAAATAATAGATTATTTCATCTATTTAAAATGTATATGTTCATATTACACAGCCCTATTGCCAATGTTATGTCAGTAGTACTAATAATAATAATGTATATATTGTGTGTCTGCAGTATATATTGGAGCTGGCGGATGCTCTGAGATACTGCCACTCGAAGGCTGTGATCCACAGAGATATTAAACCTGAAAACCTGCTGCTGGGAGCCAATGGAGAGCTGAAGATTGCAGATTTCGGGTGGTCTGTCCACACGCCCTCCTCCAGGTGAGACTATTTAATTTCCAGGAGTTTATGAAAGATTTCAGCCCAAATCTGAGTGCATGTGCAGTTTTACCATTGTGCATGCTAGAGTATAGTTTCATTAACCCGTAGCTGTTTACTTCACTGCATTGCAATTAAATCTTAATCTAGTCATGACAAACTATATATTGTTGGAAAGGTCTGAGTCTTCTGAATACATGTTTTACAGTTGTGTTTATGTGCAGGAGAAGTAATCGATTACAATGCCCTTAAAAAGCTCATTTCAGGTTGTGGGACCATTTGCTGTTTAATTTTTAAACCATAATATTATAGTCTAAAAGCAATCATGACAAACTATATACACTTTGAAAGATTAATTCCTAGTTTTCATATCTGCGGCAAGGATATTCATCAGAGTTGTAAAGCATTACTCCGCTACAGCAATCCACATTAAATGGTTTTTAGATTTTATTAGAGGTTAAATTCTAATCAAAAACCACCAAACTGCCTATATTAATTAGGAATTTGATGCATACTTTATTAATATTGTCAAAAGTGTAAAAAAAAAAAATTGCTTGCTCAAAACATGCACAAAGATAGGAGGCGCCCTTTTATGGTCTCCAGTGGGTCTGGAACGGTACACTGTAAACTAAATCTGACTGAAAGATGCATTAATTGTTTTATTATTTTGTAAACTTAGATGCATAACTTTTGCTTTATTTAACATTTTAAAACCTTTTTTTTTACATTAGCTACTATCCAACAAGTGTCTTCATAAAATGAGACCAAGATTAAATCTGTGCAAGTGTTGAAGATTGGCAGTGATTTAAAGTAATGTTATTCACCCAATAATAAATTCTGTCATAGTTTACTCACCCTTCACTTTATTCAAAATTGAATTTCCTTCGTCTATTCAACACAAAGGAATGTATTTAGAATCCTTTAACCATTGATTTCCATAGTGTTTGTTTTTCCTATACGGAAGTCAATGGTTACCAGTTTTTAGCTTTCTTCAAAATATATACTTTAGTGTTCAACAGGAAAGAAACTCAAAGTTTGGAATCACTTAAGAGTAAGTAAAATGAGAATTTTCGTTTTTGGGAGAACTATGGGCTCTATTTTAATGGTCTAAAGTGCAGGGTGCAAAAGCATTAAGGGCGTGTCCGAATCCACTTTTGCTATTTTAACCTCTTAAGGCACAAGGTGTTTTTTTTACATGCAGTTTTTATTTCTCTTTGCTATTTGAACTTATTGGAATGGAATTAGAATAAAAATCTAAGTATCATCTTTTGATATGATGTTCATATATGTGGACTCGTGGTCCCAATTTATATAAAACACTTTTTCCTGAATGTTCTTGATGCATATTTAACATTGAATTTTTTTGAACTTGCTTTGACTATCAGAGAGTAAAAACTATTTTTATTTATTTTTTTCTTCCATTTTGGACCGTTAAAAATAGGGTTTGGGACATTTCATATGCTGCAGAACAGTTGCAGGATGACACTGTATGTCTGAAACAAAATATAAAACATTCAAAGTAGTTTAAATAGCCACTTAAGAGCTAAAATGTGCCGTCCACATATGTGGACACTCAAGCCCTAGGAGGTTAAAGACTGAAAAATCCGCTCTGCGCATGGTCTAACAGCGTTGTGCTTATTCTTTTAATGAGTCTCATCTCTCATTCCCTTTAAGAGTCAGTGGCATCGCTCCAAGGTGCATTTGCTATTTACATGGCGACTTTGTAAGTGTAAATACTGATCGCTTCACTAGCGAGAAAACAGTTAAACAGAGCATCTGCAGCGCGAGGATAAAGAATGAGCCTCCTCCATTCAGCCTTTACTTTCATTTTCTCTCTTTTGTGGATAAGGAAACGTGTTGAAGACGTCACTGAAGACCTCCATAAGCCCACATAATTAATTTAGTTAAGCAGAAAGATTCTTTCAAAATTGTTTCTAAATTCAGTTCTAATTTCCAGCAAACTAATAAATAAACAATAATAATGAAGTTTGGTCAAACAACTGAGTTATATCCAAACACGCGTCCTGTTCTTATGCCCCATATGGTCCAAAATCTGACAGGTGGACAAATCTTGTTTTTAATAAAACAAATATAAATATGCATATAATAAATAATACTGCTAATAATAATACATTATACAAAAGCAAGTTGTCGTGAATAAACTGAAAAAGCCCCCTGAGGTGAAGAAGACATAGTGGTACTGGTTTTTATATTTATGTAGAAAAATAATTTTTGTAACATTTTAATCCTTTAATTCTTTTTCATTTGTAAAGATATTTGCGTATCGCTGTACATGCTTCGTGTTTTAAGCAATGTGTAAGTGAGGCGCACAACTGACGGGCTCTGCGTTGGACTTTAGACTTGCTCACAGTTTATTTTAGTTCCTCAAAATAGCAATGAGCCAACAATGTGCTTTAACACGCCTCTATTCTAGACTAGGCATGGGCCGGTATAAGATTCTGACGGTATGATAACCTTGGATAAAAATATCACGGTATTGTGATTTACTGCTCTAAAATATATTCTTTTTAAATGTCTGGATAAAAAACTAAAAGTTTTTTTCCCCTTTGAACACAATATATTTGATTTTGAGAAACATTTGTAATATTTTGGAGCAGTAAACGTGCCAAATAATGAAAAGGAATCATTGACGTCTGCTGTCTTCATTAGTTTCAAAAACACAGATTTATTTACAATTTAAAATGGCATCTTTGGATATCTTTTCTGCTGGAGATGCTGTTGTTAAAAAAAATGTAAATAAAAATAAATCTTACACATACCTTAGGAACGGTATTAGAGAAAATTTTGGCGGCATGAAAACCTTGACTTTTCCAAACCGCGGTACACCTTGAAAACAGTTATCGTCCCATGCCTATTCTAGACCAGAACACCCATGAGTCCACAAATGGTTCGTTTCCACTGAGAGGAACGGTACGGGTTGGTACGGGTCACCTTTATCAAGCTTGCGTTTCCACTACCAAGGGTACCCTTTTGGTGGGCGTGGTGTACGACAGAAAGTTTCAGACGACGTCATGTTTACTCAAGGAAATGTCACAGTAACACCGTACAGGTCGTTCATATATCATATGAGAAGCACTTCTCACAACACAGATGCTTCATACACATAAATACTTGTGTATAAATGTTTATTACTAACCTTACAAGGTTTCCGCTACATTCATTCTACCATGGCGGGCCGCCACGCCAAAATTCGTCCCGCCACGGCTACATTACAGCTTCAAAACATTGTCAATTTTTTTAATAGCGGGTTATAATCGCACCAAAATGTATTAAAAGGTAAGTGAATTATAACAGCGCAAGCTCTTCTGTAACCGTAGTTGTGCTGCGCATTATTTGTTTAACCCTTTAAGGTGACATGCTGATTGACTGACAGGTGTGTGAGGCCAGCAAACGCGACGTATAGCTTTCAGTTAGGATGAACACAGTTTCCATAATTATACTTTATTTATAGATAAAGGTCTGTGGCTCTGCATACAACAAACAAAGACTTTATCTTGCTGGAGTTTATAGCCGTTTCACTTTACCTCAGGACGCATTAATGCCGCTCTGTAGGTCTATTGGAGACATTCATAAATATTCCTTGCAAATCTAATAAATGTTGGAGACAAATTCACTACGCAAACGCGCTAAATTGCACTTGAGCAGCGTATATTTGTGGGCGTGCAAGACGTTTTGTGCACGAACAGAGGAAATCTTAGCGCAAGCAAAAAGATCTGCATGCTCGTATTACACAAATCCGATCTCGACTTGAAGTATGCGTCACATTTGTCATTGAAATAACACCAAAGGTAGTTGGTAGATCAAAAGACCTGCCGCCACAGCTGGAAAAAAATCCTAGAGGAAACACTGCCTTACTATGAACATGATTTGATTATAACTGCAGATCAATGATAGCAGTTATGACGGTGAAAGCCTACTGTAACGTCTGCATTACATAAAATAAATAAGCATATATGAACACATACAGACCCTTACAGTCTCCGCTATGTTACCAATTACAGAAAAACTACACACAGCAGACATTCAGTCCTTATTTGGGTTAAAAAAAACAACTCGAAATATAGCCCAGTCAGAGCAGACCTCTCATCTGTGTCTTAAATATTCAGCAGCACGTGTAGCCTCTTGTTAAAAGGTAATTTCGTCATTCCCAGTTCATAATAGTCCACAAGGTGATGACAATAGTTAAACATGGCAGTGTGTTCATGTTTTAGGTTGCAGAAGCATCATTTGCTGCTGTTTTGTCAGGCTTCTCCTTTGTTTTTTCGCGCTTCACTATCACATTTGTCCGCATCTGAATGGATCGGATATCAGAGCGCTTCAATGATCACGCGCACGTTAAAAATATGAGCTCAAAAAGTTAGTTAATTCAAATGTAGACTCTATCGCGAGCTCTGTGGACAAAGTGAAACCGTTCGCACTTGTAGGCGAGCTCGTAAAACAACAACAACAGGACACGGCAGAAATTTTGTTTGAGTTTGGGTCAACCATGGCTCGTTATTATATGCATAAAGTATTACGATAATGTCTCCGCTGTGTATTTAAAACATGGTGGTTCCATTTATTTGATTCTGGCTAGCTCCATGAGCTTGTGACTTATCTCTGTAACCAATCAGCGTTCAGCTGTGCGTGTAGCTCCACCTATTGGTACCCCTTCTCGTGTTTGGTACCCTTTCGAAAGGGTGCCGAAAAAGTGGTACGGTGAACTGTATCACTCAGTGGAAACAGGTCAAAAGTGGCACAAATGGATTTGCTATTTAAACAACGTGACGGAAGCATTCTGTGACATGCATTCTCACCAAAGTAATGTCGCTGATTGTACTGTATTCATCTGTGTCTGACAGGAGGTCGACGCTGTGCGGCACGCTGGACTATCTTCCTCCAGAGATGATTGAAGGAAAAACACACGATGAGAAGGTGGATCTCTGGAGTCTTGGAGTGCTCTGCTATGAGTTTCTGGTTGGCAGGCCACCTTTTGAAACAAAGAGTCATGAAGAGACGTACCGCAAGATTTCTAGAGTAAGTGGAACATTCACTGACCTGCCAGCTTTACACTGAGTGAAGGGATCGTTCACCCAAAAATGAGGAATTCCTGTTTATTTACTCACCCTCAGGTCATTCGAGATGTAGACTTTTTTTCTTCAGTAGAACATTAAAGCAGATTTTGAGCTGAGTCTGTGGTTTTTAGTGATTTCATATAATGGCACTGAATGTTTTTAGGTTAAAAATAAATCCTGATTACACACTGAGGTCTTGTGAAGCCAAACTATCGCTCCGTGTCAGAAACTCATCTTAAATCCGCAGCCTGGTCAGACAGATCTCGGCACACATGTGACCACAAATGGCTACATGCGACTGCACAACAATAATAGTGATTCAAAAGGTTTATGTTTTGTTGGGCTGAATCTCATTATATTTTTGACATCAGTTGCGGGCCAAAGGGAGGAAGAGGGAGAGCTTCAAATGGCCCGTAGGGCGGCAATTTGAGACCCCTGGTATAGGGGGTGATTTCCTAGGACTATGCAAGAAATTTATTTTTTTACATTTATTTTGACTCCAAATGGTTATAAAATGATTTTAGTTCTATGTACACTAAAGCCTAGCACTGTCGTTCTTTCAATTTTAACCACAGTCAGTTCATTTAATGTTATGTGATTTGTCGGACACTCTTCATGGATGCTGTTGCTCAAAAACAGGGATGTCCAAACTGTCATGGAGGGCCGGTGTCCTGCTGAGTTTAGCTCCAACTTGCTTCAACACACCTGCCAGGAGGATTTTAGCATATTTAGTAAGAGCTTGATTAGCTGGTTTAGGTGTGTTTGATTAGAACACCGGCCCTCCAAGACCAAGTTTGGACACCCCTGCCCTAAAAGCTTCCTTTCCTTAAGCCTAAGACCGGCTGCTTAAGGATATGTCTGCACAGCAAAACTAAACTAAAATTTGAGAAGTTTCCCCTTTGCACTCTAAAGATTTACATATACACAATGCTTTCAAAGCGCTCCATGTTTTCACATACACAACAATGCATTTTCAAAATTGTGTTTTCAGTTCCCAAAATGCTGTTGTGGTAAACTAATTTGCAAGTGCACACATTTACCTTTTTCTGGACTGAAAATAATGTAAACTGCCCCTTAGACTGCTTTCTGTTGAAATATCTTTATTTAAACATTTTTTTTTCCTGAATTTCATATTTTTTCTCTTCTTTCATTGATTGATTCGGGTATTTTTATATCCTCAAAGCACATGGTCACCACATCTCTGTTTGTCTTTAGGTTGAGTTTACTTATCCAGCCCACGTGAGCAATGGCAGCAGAGACCTGATCAATCGACTACTGAAGCACAACCCAATGCACAGACTCCCCATCCAGGGAGTAATGGAGCACCCGTGGGTTGTGGAAAACTCCACCAAAAAACCAACCGCTTACACCGCCACCGCCAACAACTGAGGCCTGCTGGGATTACACTGATATCTTCTCTTCGCATGTGACTTTATTGGACTGATGTGGCAATAATAAGTGTTGATGGTCTTTGCTGCCACTCTTTCACATAACTTTATGATTTGTCTGTTGTTTTTACATGTTGTGCTGTTTATGTGCTTCAGTTTGCATGTATTTGTAAATATGTAATTAAGACAATTTGTAAAGTTGTATCCATTACTTGAAACAAATGTCATTTCTTTTATTATAATGGCTTTTAAGAATTTGAATAAGAAACTTAATGTATTTTGTCTGTTTGGAAATAAATTCATTTTAAGAGTTTTCCAATTTATTTAGTTTCAATAGATGGAGACATGGTGACTCAGTGGTTAGCACTGTGGCCTCACAGCAAGAAGGTTGCTGGTTTGAGTCTCGGCTGGGTCAGTTGGTGTTTCTGTGTGGAGTTTGCATGTTCTCGTGTTGGTGTGGGTTTCCTCCGGGTGCTCCGGTTTCCCCCACAGTCCAAACACATGCGCTATAGGGGAACTGATCAACTAAATTGGCCGTAGTGTATGAGTGTGTGTGTGTGCGTGTAAGTACAGTGCTCAGCATATACGAGTTCACCCCTCACAAATCTTTTAAATTAATATTTTTAAAAGGAAACCATAATATTATATTTGTGCATAAACATTATTAGTCAATACTGAAGCCAAGTCTGGAGCTTTGCTAACAAAATAACTTTCGATAACACTCCAAAAACTAGTACAGCCAAATTTATATGTTATAGAAATATATTAAATGCAAATAAAAAAGTAAAAATCAAGAGAAGCAAAATAATTGAACAAGTTAGTTGAAAATTTGTTTTTTTGCAATATTTTGTTTAAATTTAATTGTATTATCTTTCAATTTCAAAATATGTTTGGTGACTTAAATGTTATTTTAATAAATATATCCGTTTAATAAATCTGTTTTGTTGAAATTCATCAAAATACACTGCCTGTATATTCACTGAGAAATGGAGAAATCTTTATTTTTTTTAAAAATGTGTGTATTCTATTATGCTGAGCACTGTAAGTTTGCCTGGGTTTGTGTGTGAATGGGTGCTTCCCAGTACTGGGTTGCAGCTGGAAGGACATCTGCTGCGAAAACATATGCTGGATAAGTTGGAGGTTCATTCCTGATGAATAAAGTGATTAGACCGATGGTAAATGAATGAATGGATGTCTTCCAATCATGCTGGTTGTTTCTATCAAATACTAATCTTGAGTTATTCTGTCAGTATTACTACTGTAGGGCGTGTGTTTACACCTGGACTGGATTAATTAGGAGCAGAACGGAGGAATGAGATTAGCGTTTATTGTTGCTGAAATCAAGGTTTTGCTTCATTGGCTCAAATTGGCGCCTCCGCTTATTCAAACTTCGCGCCTCGAGAAGTGACGGTTGACGTTCTTAACTTGGGTTACGCAATTGTAAGATTTGATCGCTTTAGTTCAGGATATTTTTATCGAATAACTTCATTAATATTTACGATACAAGTTATTTACAATGTTTGACAACCTGATCGCGCTGCACGTCAAAAATGGCTTTCAGAAGAATCTGCTTTGGTGTTCAGAAGTGTTTGGAAAAGACAGCGAGGGTGAGTAGACCAAACTCCAAACTAGTGAACAACAACACTCTTGTAATTTGTGTTTGTAATCTGTTTTGTTATACCCTTAACGTGTCGGCGATACTAAACATAACGCTAGACAAAAATTAGAACTTCAACTTCAGAAAAATTGAAAGTAAACTCTATAGATATTTAAAACAGCTTGGCTCGATATGTAGCTTATGTCAAGAAGAGTTAGTAGTTTAAGCAGGCATTTTCTGTATGTGTTGTTCGAGTAAAACGTTTTTATTATAGTTTATAAGCCTGTCCCCGGATTTCTTGTTTTATTTATTACTTATTCCCAATCCAATGTGTTAATGTTTCCACCAGGTGGCGCAAAATCACAACCGTCTCTCTGACAGCGCGCGCTCTAGTAATGAGAAAATGGCTCCTCTCTTTAAACTCAAATTCCCACAATTCAACACGACCACAGTTCTCCCATTCCGTTGTTAATAAAGAAACACTAATAATCATTATAGATTCCGTATTTGACATTATCCTTCGAGGTTAACGGCTTAATGAAGTTTACGGAATTCATCGCAGGTATAAAATCTAATCCTGAGTATTTTTTAAAGATATAATCTTAATTAGTCTAATATATAATTTTTAATGTCTTTATGTTGAAATTAATCGTTGATTTCTTTATAATAATTTTCGTCTCTAGTGTTGCTTTATTTAGACGCATGCGCACATCTTGCTATTTCGTTTTTTAGCTTATTTTATTTCATGACCGCCTCGGAGAGAGATTCAGTCTGTCCAGATGTTTCGTTCACCTGCGGAATCAGAGCCAAAGGGGAAAATCTGTCGAGATTTTCTGTGCGAGTTCACTTCATTCATTCATTAGCTGTTGCGCCTCTGAAATACGGATGACAAGATGCCTCCTGTAGTTTTTGCATTGCCAGCTTTGCACGCTACATTGCACGTTTAAAATAATTATTGCATTATTACAGTTTAAATAAATCCATACGTCGGTGGCATATTAATATCCAAAGGTTTAATCTTTTCCCCATTATAGAAATTCAATTAAAGCGGTCAGATTTAATATTTAAATCAATATTTGAGAATCACTGACATGCAAATATGAATCATAAAATATGCCTTTTTAGTTATGCCTTGCATTATATCATCGAAAATGCATTTATCCGTTAAAATAGCTAGCCTAATTTCTGTATTTATTATACATCATATTTTTCATGCAGAAGGGCTGTCTTTACATTCGCGTTTGGAATAAATCTAAGAGAGGTGGACTCAGCTTATTTATTGATTTGTAGATTTATTCTTTTTTTGAAGGGAAAATATGCAGGTGTTTCATTATTTCCATATCTCTCACACACACAACCAAAAAAACAATTGTACAATATAATTTCACGCGTTTCTTTATTCTTCAATATATTCATTTTCACGATATATGATAACGATTTGTGATATACATTCCATCTTTTAAACCACAATAACACAACACATACGGTTTTATAACATTTCCACAGCACCCATTGGATTGCACAAAATGAAAAAAAATGTCTTATGCAAGTCCCTTTATTTGATTCAGACTTGATTTCGATCCAACGACGCAATAAATGAATCTCACTGAGGGGAACATGAACATGAATTATTACTTTTAATTACGACATTTCATATCCGATAGACAACATAACGCTCAAAATTCATCAAATTTAGCGATTTGAGTTGGTGGGTTGTTTTATTTTGTGTATGTTTCCATGCTCAGGCATAATTTCTTCACAATTTGTTCGTTTTCCTCTTCTTTGTCTTCATCTTTCCTCTTTTCCAATATTCGATGTCTTTTGTAAAAATACGAGTCTCTTTGTATATTTTCTGGTGGATTGAGCAATTGCAGTGAATAAAACCCTCCTTTTCTTCTGCTTCACCAGAATATCTCTACTGCATGGACATCATACGGTCAAAATGCATAGTTAAAGTACTTCTATTCACCGTCCATTATAGGCTGCCTTTATTATTATTATCATCATCATCATCTCTTCATTTTGGTTATGCAAACTATAATAAATAATAATTGTAGTATATGTCCTCACTCATGTCGAATTGTCGGAAAAATCACTAAATTAGTTTTTGTTTATTGCCATGACTTCGGTCCCCTGTTTGAATTACATTAAGATTCTTGCTCTTACTTATTTATTTTGATCCATGTATTGCCGACAGGAGACGAGCACTCTCACAGCATTCCACGCGTGTTTATTAATAATTATTTTCCTTTTATATATGACAGATGAAATGACGTCTTCCTCGATTAAAATCTAAAATAAATTCTCGTGTAAACCATTGACTCGCTTCACAACAAAAATAAATGCTCTGATATCTATATGTAACGCGCATTTGTTGTCAAAGGCATCTCTCAGATGAACTGCAAAATTGGTTTATTAAAGGGGATAGTTCATCCAAAAATGGAAATGGTTTAATCATGTACTGATTGCAAACCTTTAAGAGTTGAACACAATAAATAAGATATTTTGAAGAATATTGGAAACCTGCAACCATTGGCTTCCTCTTTTTTCCCACTAGAGAAGTCCATGACTACAGGCTTTCTTTAAAATATATTATTTTGTGTAAGAAACTCAAATGGAACCTCTTGAGGGAGAGTAAACTGTGAATAAATGTGCATTTTTAGGCTGAACTATCCCCTTAAATTGTATACGTCAAGGTCAGATCTGCAGACAGTTTTATTGGATGAACCTGGGTTGAATGTTCTTTATTTTTTCTTATTTATTTTTTAAAGTGTTTTTTTGTTTCGGGGGAAACTTATCGGTTTGGTTATCAATATGCGGGATGCGTTGTAGTATAACACCTAAACCACCAAAACTATATCCAGCTATTCCGGCAGGTTGTATTTGTACGCTTCGATGAGGCCTTCGACGGAATGGATGAAGCCGGAAATGCTGCATATACCGCCGATCACGAATATGGCGACGTCGAAGAACACCTGATGCCACAGCAGCTTTCTCCACAGCAGCTTGAGATGGAAAAGGCTGGGCAGCAGAAAGCAGAGCCCCGCGCCCGTCAGGCTGCCCGTCAGGCCCATGAGAAGCGCGAAGTGCGGCACGTAAATGGCCATGAGCATCGTGAAAACCACCAGCGCGCAGCGGAGCGACAGACCCCAGGACTTGAGCCGCCCGTCTCCGCCGTAGCAGTCCGGGAAGAACGCGCGCCCTCCGTCCTGGAAGAAAGTCTTTTCGAGGACCTCCACCGCGGCGAAGAACGGCAGCGGGTACGACAGCAGCGCCTTCGACACCAGGAACAGGTTGACGACGGCGCGGATGCTGGACGGCAGGTTGTCCGTGATCACCTCCTTGGTTTCGTCAGCCCACGTCAGGTAAGCCACCAGGGCGAACAGGCCCTTGAGGATGCAGGCCGCGATGTGCGTCCAGTTCATCATGCAGTGGAACTCGCTGGGCTTCTGCATGTTCCCCTCCAGCGAGGGCAGGAAGATCTGCGAGGTGTAGCTGAACACGATGATGCCGATGGAGATGGGGAACTTCTTGACGTCGATGTAGAACTTGACCTTGTCCCACGCCCAGTCTCGCGCCCTGGACAGGCAGTAGGCGATCACTAGGATGTTGATGATGAAGTGCGCGAGGGTGCAGAGCAAGCTGAACTTGGACACGGCTTTGAGGTTCTTGAGGAAGGCGCAAGGCAGGAGAGCGGCGGTGGCGATGATGGCCCAGGACCTCTGGGACACGGGGAGGGTGGGGAAGCTGTTGTACATCAGGTTCCCGCTGACCACGACGTACAAAATGCAGGTCATGACTAGCTCGATGATCTGTGCCACGTTGACGACGTGTCCTCCGAGCGCGGGGAAGCGCGGCGCGCAGCAGGCGTTGGCGATGTCCACGTACGAGTCTCTCACTCGCACCAACTGGCCGTCTTCGTTCTCTTCGTAGAGGCAGGCGATGAGGATTTTGCCTGTGTAGCAGCACACGACGGCGGCGAATATAATGAGGAACAGTCCGAGATATCCACCGTGGAGAATGGCGTAGGGTAACCCGAGCACGAACATGCCCTGCGGGAGAGAAGCACAGCAAGCGCTTTACACCACAGACCGCTGCTTTTGTGCACATCATCACTCACAGTGACCTTACAACGCTACACATCTATTCTCTGATCAAATGCCTGTAGTGTATACTGCGTTTTTGGTGTGACCTTCTTTGTTCTTTGATCAAATGCATAAGTTATTTGGTGCGTAAAATGGTGCGTTTTTCTGTAGTAACCTTTAGTATCTCTCTGATCAAACGTAAAATGCTGGGTTTTTGGTGTAGCATTTATCTATTCTCTGATCAAATGCATAAGATATTATTTGGGGCGTAAAATTGTACGTTTTGAGATAGCCTTCTTATCTATTCTATGATCAAATGCACATAGCGCTTGGTGCGTAAAATGGTGCGTTTTATGGTTTAACTTTCTTTGTCTATTCACTCTGATTAAACGCGTAAGTATTTGATGCGTAAAATGGTGGGTTATTTGATGTAACCTTTATTATCTATTCTCCAATCAAATGCATATGGTACTTGGTGCGTAAAATGAAGTTTTTTTAGTGTAGCCTGCTTTATTGCAAATATGAATGTGTTAATAATGAACTTGTGTGGAGGGAATGCGCCGTGTGTTCACTGCAGGAATTCAGTGCCGAAATTCCATTTGCTGTGAGCAAAGTCACGCTCACCTCATTGTGTCGTCATCTGGATGAATCAAATAGGCAGGGAGTCACGTCACGGATGTCAGATTGGCTATTAAGAGGTTTAACTGCGCATGATTAAACGTGTTCTTTAGTATTGGGAACGCGTTTTTGCAATACTCAAGAACGTATTTTCCAAGTCGTTGTGTACAATATTACAATTTTAAATGCGTATGAATATTGTTTATTTTAAAATGTAAAAGAAGCATTACGCTTTCCAGTTTACGCACGTCGAAAATAGACGGAATTTCTTACGCAAACAACACGAATCTCCATCTCCAAATGTTAGGTTTAATATGTTAAATGAATAGTATTTCATGAGCACTATTATATGAAGCTCAACTCGTTGATAAACATGTCTTAACCAATGTCCCTCCTTCAAGTCCTTCATTATAACACGACATCAGCTCATGAAAAATCTACGCCATTTAAAAGCACATCTCACCTTTAATAATATAGACGATTCACATTCATACAGCAACTCGTTTTTACGCATTTCCACACAACTTTAGGACATGAATGTATGTTCACAGCTATGCATCGCCATGACGCGTGACGCCTGACGATGCGCCTTTACCTGGATCGCGTTGGTCACGTTCCAGCCCGCTTCCCAGGCGGTGATTCTGGGCTTGTCCGGGCTGCCAATTTCGGAGCAAAGTTCGCCGTCTTTGGATGCTGAGGGCGGTGGACCCGTTCCATCCCTCTGGTAATGGCTGTCCCCTTCGGCCGTCCCAACGTCCCCCATTTCCCCGCCGCCCTCTCCCCCCATCTCATCGTTTTTTAGGATGTCCATTTGAAGCCCCTGCCTGTGGTCATAATCCAGATCATCGCAGGCGGCAAAACCCAAAGCCTCCTCATCGGTGGCGGCCTGGAAGCCCAGTCTGGCGAACATCCCGCTCACCTTCGCCTGCGACTTATTGGTGACGGTGGTGGCCGCGTTGGACAGCTTATTCGAGATCTTGCTTTTTATTAACGTAGCCATGATTGTTCTGCTAAACGAGGCAGGTGTCTAAATACCTCAGCGAATGTTTGTTCTCTAGATATTTCAGATTTAGTGTGCGACCGGAGCTCTTTGTCTGCGCGAGAAGAGAACGGACTCTCGTGGTGACGCGTATTCGTTATCTCCGGTTCTGACTGAAATCACGCCTGCTGTTTTGGCTAATTCCGTGGTTCATGTCACTTTCAGACGTAGATGATGCCTGGCGCCCGCATCCTGTTCGCCCGCTCCTCTCTCTCTCTATTTTTGGCCGAACTCTGACGCGTTTTTCGGGCGAGAGCAAGTTTATGGTCCGGTGCGTAAAGGAGAATGCTCGCAGCTTTACGCGGGCTTTCCGTCCTCTGTATCCGTGGCACAGCTTCGACTCCTGCGTTTCAGTGGCCGTCGCTGATGCCAATGCGGTACACGGGAGCTCGGGGGTGTTGAGAGAGAGGCACGTGTCACCGTCAGCCTGCCAATGCTAGTCGCGCGTCTCCGGCTCCCAATGCGCGCGCTACTCCGCACCGACGGGAGGAAAAAAACGGGGTAAAGATTTGCTGCATTTCTAGGGGAGGTGCTTGCAGGACCCCATCCTTCCTCTCCAATCTCATTATGCCCACTATACTTGGTCACAACACCCAATGGCATCCGGGGTCTCATAGTGTTGCATAACTTTACGTATATATAAACCGTCTCCAGCATCGGAGTAGATCTCACATGGACACAAAAAGTGTTCTTGAACTGTTCTTGAGTTCTTTTCTTCCTTTTTTTCGCAGCTTGATCTCTCCGTTTTTATGGCTTCACGTGAAGGTTTAGGATCAGTTTTTACTCAGTTTTTTTTCAAGAAGAGGAGACGTGCCACCCTCGACGACGCTTGTAGAGTTGATGTCGGAATACTCGCTTGAACGGATTAAAAACCTACTTTTATTCGACAAGGGAATGAGCAAGAACTATGTCGCAGATTTGATAGATATAGAGCTTTTTTGATGGCTGAGTACTAAGTTATCTTAAGCGATGTGTTGGTTTATAATTAGAAAAATAGCACGGATATTTCTCATGGATTATTTGTCACGGGGCAGTGCGCTGGGCTGTTTGCTCTGAGTTTCTGCATCATATTTTCGGACATTCTTTTAGAAAAGTTAATAATCAGTCGATTGAAACCAATTCTATTTTTTTTATCTCTTATGGAATTTTCGTTTATTAGCATATATGTCGTTTTATAATCATCATATCTAAGTGTACTTTACGAAGTTTTGTTCTGAGGATTTGTTTTATGGCTTGCTGCAAACAACTGGATGCTTTATAAAATCACTATGGGCCTTTACGAGCTCAATATTCTCGTATTCGTTTGCATAAAATATTTGGAAATATATAATAGCCTATTCAGTTTTTTATATTATCACAAAATTGCCTTAATATTCTCAAAGGAATTAAATAGCCTGAATTAATCCTTTATTTAGACCAAAAGCGACACCCGGTCGTTAAAGAAATAAACCGTAAATGAAATCTTAAATTAATTATCTATTTTTAGATAAAAATTGGCCTGGTTGCAAACATATCAAGTGTCGTTAGGAGCTCAAATGTTAACGAATAATTAGATATTACCCGCTTTATTAGATCCACTATTGAATAGTCCTTAGATTGAACAAAAAAAATGCTACACACATACAAAAAAACTAAACATATTGAGCAATTATGTAAAAATATACTGACATAAATATTCTGAACATTAAAATTACGTCATAATTTAGGATGTTAGTTGTAAATTAGGGAAATGCTGACAATTCTTTTATCTAAAATGGATTAAATCTAAGAATCATTTTATTAGTATTCCACAGACATATACTTTTTATAAAAATAAACAAATCTGTGTTTGCCACTGATCCTCGCTTAGTGTTTCTGAATTATTCTGCTGTTTGCTCGCGATATAAACAGAAGCGTTGCTGTATTGTCCGTATCTAATCTTTTGAATCAGCAATGGTGTTTTCCCCGGACGTGTCCCCGGTCCCGCAGGCTGTGCTCGGCCTCTCGGCCTGTGTTTCCCGGTGGGAGCTGAACGGGTTAATCGGAGCGCCGTTATCAGCCGCGCGCAGAGCTCGAGCTCCGGGATTTACAGCCGCAGAAACACAATCGTCTGAAGAACGGCGCATGCGCACACGGGCGATCATCAGCGCGTTTACACACAATTCAGCTCAGATACAAAACATGTAAGAAGAAAAAAAACCTGATTTTAATATAAATGCAGATTAAACAGTTTAGATTTCTTTATGAGTAAACAGGCTCGACTTATGTTATCATGGACTTTTTGATATTTTGCATTAATGTTATAAAATATTATAATATAAAAATGCTAATATAACATAATCAAGGTTTTTCCTGGCTCAAAATGAGTCAGATGTGGTATAACAACCGTGACTCTTTTACTACTTAAAACTAATTTTGCGTTATTCTTGTAAGCTTATTTAAAATATTATATCATTTTAAAAGGTTAACATTTAAATAAAATTAAATACAGGATTTTTGTCAAAAGGTGGAAGTGGTATAACATAAAAACCCTGATATAATATATAATCATATCATATAATTAAGAGAGATTACAAATAAGGAGGTTTTCTGGTAAAATAAAGGTTTAAGTAAATAAAATTATATAAAATATATAAATTCTCAATCGATCAGATATAATTTCCTGACTTTATGAGAATTATATGAAGAATTCTAAAGCACATTTAACAAATTAATTTATGTTATATCCACTTTCCTCAAAGATAGTGTTTTAAACCTATTCAATGTGTGTGTGTGTGTTGGGTGTTCAAGTCTGCCTCTATTCTCATATCGTGAAAAACATCTGATTGATTTTTCTCACCTCCACAATCCATAATCTTGCCATTATTCCCATTCTGTTTGTTTCTTTCACCATGGCTGGATTATCTGCATTTTAACTGAGCAACTTTAATAAGAAATGTATGATTCTTATTCATAATGTGAATAAATCTGAGGTCCATCGTTATTTATTTTACACTGCAAAATATGCCTTTCTTACTTTGCGTTTTTGGTCTCATTTCTAGTCCAAATATCTAATAATTCTCAAATCAAGAAGCATTTTTTTGCAAAAATATAGTCTAGTTTTTAGAAATAATGAGTCAAAATTAAGTGAGTTTTTCCTTAAAACAAGCAAAATAATCTGCCATTTGATGTAAGTCAAATAATGTTTTCATTTTGAGATGAGATCATTTCACTTCCTCCATTGGCAGATTATTTGACTTGTTTTAAAGAAAAACTCACGTATTTTCAACATTATTTCTGAAAACAAGACAATATTTTTTTGCTCCTTTGGAAAATGCTTCTTGATTTTAAATAATTTTTTTTTCATGACAAAAGCTCTAAGTAAATCATTTTTTTGCAGTGTATTGCTCTTCATAAAATTCATAGAGGGCAATAGGAGGTCAGTGTGTGTCTCCCAGGAGTCCTTTCTTCCCATAATCCTCAATCTGTCCCCGGAGAGGCTGATTCAGGATCAGTCAGGTGTGTTTTGTCGCTCCGTCCATATGTGATTCAGTGTTATCTACACGTCCAGCTCTTGTTGTAGAAAAAAACAGCAGTGCCTCTATAGACGCTTTTCACAAGATGGTGCTGACACATTTAACAGCATTAAACCCTAAAAAATATTATATTTAGATTTTTAATCCCTCATCTTGTCTCATAATTCTGCATGCAACATTACGCCCTATGGCTCAACAATGTCCCTCCTTCACTAAAGCTCTAAAATGAAGCAGATCAATTTAATTTCAGTCCTCAAATCTATTCTGCATGAAAAAACAAGCTGATCTTCATCACACACACTCTGTGAATGTTTGGGTTTTCCCTCATCAGTGTGCAGCATTTTAACAGTGTTCACTTAGTGGACAACACTCGACTCTCACTACAGTAGGGGGGATTTTGTAGTGATAAAAGTACCTGCAAAAGTGTAAACAGTAAAAGGGATAAAGCAGCAGATTATTAGTTTGTGTGTGTGTGTGTGTGCATGTGTGTGTGTCAATAGTTTTTGAGGTGTAAAAATAGTTTTATAGCTTAGTTGGTGGGTCAAAATTGACCCAAAGGACAACCATTGTACCCTAAACGTGTCCAGCCTTTATCAAAATATGAAAAAAGAAAATTATTCATTTTTTATGTTAGCAAAATAATCTGTCAGTGGTTTAAGAGAAATAATATTTTTTTTTGCTTTGACATAAGATTATTTTGCTTGTTTTAAGGTAAAACTATAATATTCTGTAAACTATAATATTTTTTGCTTGTCTAGAAAATTTAAGAGATTTTAAATATTTGGACAAGAAACAAGACAAAATTCTAGTAAGAAAAGAATTTTTTGCATTGTAAGTTTAACAACTGTGATGATTTCTGCTGCTGAGAGACCCGGTAATGTGAAAAGGGTCCATTCTCTTGCTCTCTCTCTCTCTCTCTCTCTCTCTCTCTCTCTCTCTCTCTCTCTCTCTCTCTCTCTCTCTCTCTCTCTCTTTCTCTCTCTCTCTCTGTGTTTTTGTGTGGTCACGGTGGATCCTTCAAACAATAGGATTTCGTCAGACCCGCATCCCTCTCTCCGTCTCCGCTTCATTCGCTCTGTCTTTTTTCTCATTACACACTTCAGTGGGCCGGTCTGAGCCATTCCCTCTCTTTTACTATATAGAGACAGATCATTAATTAGCTTCACACTGAAAACTGTGATGCTGCACAGAAGGGACACGCGTAATGAGGCTTATCTGATAAAACGCACATCTAAAGCAAAGTCATGTGAAGAAATGGACATTTGAGGACCTGGATTTTGGGTTTACTTCTAAAAATTGAAAAGAAAAAATGGTCTTGGATTTAAAATTGACAAGAGAGCTAATATGCAAAGAGGATAAACATGAATGAATTGTATTTGATCTAATCAGACTTGATGAAAACAGTCTGCAGAAACACTTTGATTGACATTCTCCCTTTGTACGTGTCATCAGAGGGGGAAAACCCCGCCCACTAGTGCCCATCTCTCCCTCATTAGCATAAACAGCAGCCCTGAGTGAGAAGCAGCCGTCTGTCCATTAGCCATTAGTGTTTGAGCTGCTTATAGAGGATTATAGATGTGGAGTTTTAGATGAAGCACACTGTAGTATTGCCTTCTTCTGACACACTTGTGCACACATTGTCACTTTTTCACACAGATAACATTAATCCTGTATTGAATGTGCCAGTATGCTGATGCACAGGTGTTTATAGCTCCGCCCCTTTTGAAAAGAGCACAATCTCATTTGCATTTAAAGCGACAGTCACAAAATGCCACAATTCATCCAAAGCCGAAAAGGGGCAGTTTCAAACAGTTATAAAAAATATTTGTGTGCTATTTTGAGCTGAAACTTTACATACACTTTCCCAGTACTGGGTTGCTGCTGGAAGGGCATTTACTGCATACAACATATGCTGGAATAGTTGGCGGTTCATTCCGCAGTGACGACCCCTGATTAATAAAGAGACTAAGCTGAAAAAAAATTAATAAATGAATGAACTTCACATACACACTCTAATGTCATCTTGTAAAAATGGGCTAAGCTAAATAATCTAGTTTTGACTTTAACATTCTATCACTTACAATATTGGCAGAATATTTTGCTTGTTTTAAAGGAAAACTCACTTAATTTTGATAATTATTTCAGAAAATAAAAAAATATTTTTTACTTTTCTTAAAGAAGCTTCTGGATTTTTAGATATTTAGACTATAAACAAGTAAGAAAAGCATTTGTTACAGCGTATCTAAAAAAACAAGAGTCTGTTTTGCACTGCAGTTCAAATGACAGCAAAATAAAAGTATGAGCTTCAGCATTATGGATGTGACATTTGCAGTAAAAACTAAAAAGTTCACAGAGAAAGTATATGTGTGATAATATATTGAAACTTCTAAAAAATCACCACAGAGTTATGTGATCAGTAAAATATCAATCTGTAATCTTTTTTTATATTTTAAATGAGCAAAATAAACATGCTTTATGGATGTGATAATGTTACCAAGTTACAGTATACAACATGCACGGTGGCGCAGTGGGTAGCACGATAGCCTCACAGCAAGAAGGTCGCTGGTTCAAGTCCCAGCTGGGTTAGTGTGTGTTTCTGTGTGGAGTTTGCATGTTCTCCCCGTGTTGGCGTGGGTTTCCTCTGGGTGCTCCGGTTTCCCCCACAGTCCAAACACATGCGCTATAGGGGAACTGATCAACTAAAGTGGCCGTAGTGTATGAGTGTGTGAGTGAATGAGTGTGTATGAGTGTTTCTCAGTACTGGGTTGCTGGGATGGAAGTTGTGTAAAACATATGCTAGAATAATTGGTGGTTCATTCTGCGGTGGCGACCTCTGATGAATAAAGGGACTAAGCCAAGAAGAAAATGAATGAATGAATGAATAAACTGCACAACCTAAGAAATAATGCTAATCAAAAGGATAAAAGTCGGCTCACTATAGAACATAAATGATTGATTTGATTTGACATTTTTGCGTTTTTGAGGAAAAAGCTTCATTATGGATGGGACACCTCTCCGTTATGGACGTGACAGATGTAAAATGGGCACTTGTGTGAGTTTGGTAAATCAAATATATTTGTTTGAAAACATTGACAAAGACATTTTTAAGTATTTTTACAGTACTATAAAATACATGCTCTGAAAAACATTATTGAAAGATGATTCCTTGGATTTACTGAATTTTTTTAAGTTAAGTGGTTATTTGAACAATTTATTTGTGCTAAATGTAAACAAACAAATTAAGTTGAACATTTCTAAATTTAATTTGTTTAAATTATTTATTTATTTTTATGGCAAAGTTGACATTTGCATGGAATTGCTCGTATATTAATTCTCTGAATGTTTCATATGTTCACTTCGCATCTGAAACCAACATCTGACCCCACTGGCAGCCTCTTCTGCGGCTCGGTGAGGCAGAAAATAACACATAACACACTTCAATTAGAGAGCCAAACTGAAAAGACACGTGGGTCTCTGGGGGCCGCGGCGCAGTCAAATTAGCCAATCGCGTGAATTGGCCCCTCTCCGAATCCATTACTATTAGCATCACAATCCCAAGTACATTATTGTGCTGATTAGCCTTTATCAGAACAAATGTGCGCTGCTTTTAGAAGTGGAGTCAGTAGTAGATGCAGGAATACTTTAACATATTCATATGCTTTCACCATGTCTATTATGACCCGGATATTTGTTTATTTTAGATTTGCTTGACTTGCAAAAATGATAATAATTCAAGAAGACTGTTTAGTTAAATACTAAATATAAGATATATTTTAGATTTCTATTGATTAAACAAGTGTTTACAATTAATACAGTCTAACTCAAAGCCTATTACTATTTTATTCATTCATTCTTTTTTCAGCTTAGTCCCTTTATTAATCAGAGGTCGCCACAGTGGAAAGAACCGCCAACTTATCCAGCAAATGTTTTACACAGCGGATGCCCTTCCAGCCGCAACCCATCACTGGGAAACACCCATACACACACACACACTACGGACAATTTAACTTACCCAATTCCCCTATAGCGCATGTGTTTGGACTGTGGGGGAAACGGAGCACCCGGAGGAAACCCACGCAAACATGGGGAGAACATGCAAACTCCACACAAAAATGGCAATTGACCCAGCCGAGGCTCGAACCAGCGACCTTCTTGCTGTGAGGCGATATTATTATTTGCTATTATTTGATAAAAGAATACACTATTTAATCTAAACGTGGGTCAAAGATGTGATGTCCTGTTTTGGTTTTTGCTTAAAATAACATTTATTTATTATTCATTCATTCATTCATTCATTCATTCATTCATTCATTCATTCATTCATTCATTCATTTTCTTGTCGGCTTTGTCCCTTGCGGGGTCGCCACAGCGGAATGAACCGCCTACTTATCCAGCACGATTTTACGCAGCGGATGCCCTTCCAGCCGCAACCCATCTCTGGGAACTTCAACACACTCATTCACACTCATACACTACGGACAATTTAGCTTACCCAATTCACCTGTACTGCATGTCTTTGGACTGTGGGGGGAAACCGGAGCACCCGGAGGAAACCCACGCAAACGCAGGGAGAACATGCAAACTCCACACAGAAACGCCAACTGACCCAGCCCAGCCGAGGTTCGAACCTACGACCCAGCGACGTTCTTGCTGTGAGGCAACAGCACTACCTACTGCGCCACTGGGTTGCCCATTTATTAATTAATTAAATAATTAATTAATTTTTTATTAGGTTCATCTTAGGTCAGACAATAAAATATACATATTATTGATACATATAGATATATGCACTGATATAATTCACCAAACAAGAAATTGTCAGGAAAACATAATTATATATATATATATATATATATATATATATATATATATATTTATAAATGTGATTTTATTTAAAGACAGCATGTTCAATTCTTTAATGTTTAAAATAGCTTTTGCTAAAATCTAATAAATAATTTTCGTCACCATTCAGTGTAACAGATATATATATCAAAGAATATCTGATCATATTTTATTTTATTCTGTTTTAATTGATAAAATTGTCAAATTGGTAAAAATGTTAAATGTGTGAAACCTATAGTGGTTTGAAGGATAAAGATTTCAGATTAAATGAGTATTCTGGGGGCCAAACAGCGATTCTTCAGTGATTTTTGACATACAGTTGAAGTCAGAATTATTTGCCCCTCTGTTTATTTTTTCCCCAATTTCTGTTTAACAGAGAGCAGATTTCTCCAGCACATTTCTAATCATAATAGTTATAATAACTCATCTCTAATAACTGATTTATTTTCTCTTTGTCATGATGACAGTAAATAGACTATCGAAAAAAATATAGCTTAAAGGGGCTAATAATATTGACCTTAAAATGGTGTTTAAAAAATTAAAAACTGCTTTTATTCTAGCCGAAATAAAACAAATAAGACTTTCTCCAGAAGAAAAAATATTATCAGACATACTGTGAAAATTTCCTTGTTCTGTTAAACATCATTTGGGAAATATTTAAAAAAGAAAAAGAAAATCAAAGAGGGGCGAATAATTCTGACTTCAACTGTATATATATTTTTGTTATACTCAGTTGTTATTTAGTGGCTGTTTTATGGAAGTCAGGTTAAAAGTTAATGATAATGTTTTATATGAATGTATAAAATTTACAAATATATGACTGAAAATATATATAAAATAAATATATTAGTAAAAACAACTTTTACATATTGATGCTTAAAATCCCCTTTTTGCTTTGACTCACCTATAGTTTGTCCATCTGACAGTCTGAATAAAGCGGCAGATTATTATGGTGATTCCTGGAGGCTGAGGCACGTGAAGAGTCTAGACCTGAAATAGAAAAATCACATCCCATAACTCAAATAGATTTGTGCCTTTTAGACACACACACACACACACACACACACACACACACACACACACACACACACACACACACACACACACACACACACACACACACACACACACACACACACACACACACACACACACACACACACACACACACACACACACACACATCTGAGTGAGAAATCCAGGTGGTCTTGTGGTAACCACTTAAAAGCCTTTTCATTTATCCTAATGCGCCTGTTTAATGGCCTATTATGAGATCCCAGGAGAGATGTGGGTTATATTAACCCCAGTGCAGGGAATGAATACTGCTCACACACGCACACACACATGCAATGCATGCGCACACAGGCACTGACACATATGCATACTCCCTGACAGACAGACAGACAGACACACAGAGACACACACATGTACAGACATACACACAGCACAACAGACACACACACACACACACACACACAACATAATATACATACATCACATCACAACACACACACACACACACACACACACACACACACACACACACACACACACACACACACACACACACACACACACACACACACTCACACACACTCACACACACACACACACACACACACACACACACACACACACACACACACACACACACACACACACACACACACACACACACACACACACACACTCATAGACATATATCCCAACACGCACAGCAGAACATTTACATACACACAACACAATAAGCACACATTACAACACACACACATTCCACAACCATACAAAGCACACACACACAAACAGACACACATATATACCTACCCATCACAACACACATACATATACACACATCACAATACACACACCACAAGACACACACTCATACACATACAGGACATCACAACACACACAGCACAACATTTACATACACACACCACCATAAGCACACATCACAACCATACAACCCACACACACACACACACACACTCACACTCACACACATGTACCACATATATCACGACACGCATACATACATACACACACACACACACACATCACAACACACACCCACACACACTGGCTCTTCAGTTGTCCTCTTGTGTGTAGTGTCCTGCATATATCGACGTGTGTGTGTGTGTGTGTGTTTAGTCTGTTGTCCTCCTCCTCTCAGACAGCAGTATTTCTAGTGTTCTGGACTCACTCCATCACCTGCTGGATTTTCTTTAGCTTGTTCGCGGGCCGCCGTTCCCCCGCCAGCACACATTAACATTGTAATTGCCTTTTAGCCTCTCCTTTGAACACACTGTAAACTGGCGGAGCTCCGGTGGGACGCAGAGCCCGAGGCCTACACAATCAACACCGCAATCTGTTTCCATTATACGCTTCCTACTGCCGCCGCTTATTATAGACTGATACAGACACAGCCTGTGTGTGTGTGTGTGTGTGTGTGTGTGTAAGGGGGGCTCATCCATCCTTATGGTTTATCATGGTATAAATTAAATAATTTCACTATATAGGATATTGAGCAGTGCAGAGAATGAATACCACACACACACACACATACATACACGCATACATATGCACACACATATATATACAGATCAAAACACAGACACACACATACACACAACATACACACATCACACACACTCATACATACACACACACATATATATATACACACACACGCACACACAACATACACACATCACACACAAACACATATACACACACACATATATATACACAGATCACAGCACACACACACAACGTACACACACACACACACACACACACACACACACACACACACACACACACACATACATACATACATACATATATATATATATATATATATATATATATATATATATATATATATATATATATATATATATATATATATACATACATACACAGATCACAAAAAATAACACACAGACAAATGTGCGAGCACACTCACACACATCAAAACACATACAGACACACACACATATATACACACACCACAATACACACACAGCACAACACATACATATACACATAATTTATTACAGATGGATACATAGATGGCTCAGTGGTTAGCTTTGTGGCCTCACAGCAAGAAGGTCTTTGGTTTAAGTCCCAGCTGGGTCAGTTGGTGTTTCTGTGTGGAGTTTGCATGTTCTCCCTGTGTTGGCGTGGTTTTTCTCCAGGTGCTCCGGTTTCCCCCACAGTCCAAACACATGCGTTATAGGGGAATTGATCAACTACATTGGCTGTAGTGTATGAGTGTGTGTGTGTGTGTGTGTGAATGAGTGTGTATGGGTGTTTCCCAGTACTAAGTTGCAGCTGGAAGGGCATCAGCTGTGTAAAACATATGCTGGAATAGTTGGTGGTTCACTCCACTGTGGCGACCCCTGATAAATAAGGATCTAAGATGAAGGAAAATGAATGAATAATACATAGACAGCCTGTGTGTGTGTGTGTGTGTGTGTGTGTGTGTGTGTGAGTGTGTGTGTGTGTGTGTGTGTGTGTGAGTGAGGGGGTTTCATGCATGGTATATGATGGTATAACTGTAATAATTTGACTCTCTCTAGGATATTGAGCTGGATTATCTTCTGAGCAGGTGTATAATAATAAACTGAAGTATGAACTTTAATGATAAGCTTGATTAAACTAGATTATTCTCAGAGATTGTGTGAATGCAGTGAGAGGGGCTCTGGGGGAAAGCGACCGCCAAATACCTGCATGAATGTACATTTAAATCAAGACCAGAAGAATAAAATGGCACGAGAGCATGTGTGTGTGAATGTGTGTGTCGGCATGATCTTAAAATCTTAAAAACTGCTTTTATTCTAGCCGAAATAAAACAATTAAGACTTTCTCCAGAAGAAAAAATATTATCAGACATACTGTGAAAATTTCCTTGCTCTGTTAAACATCATTTGGGAAATATTTAAAAAAAGAAAAATAAATTCAAAGGGGGGCAACGCAGTGGCGCAGTAGGTAGTGCTGTTGCCTCACAGCAAGAACGTCGCAGGTTCGAACCTCGGCTGGGCTGGGTCAGTTGGCGTTTCTGTGTGGAGTTTGCATGTTCTCCCTGCGCTCGCGTGGGTTTCCTCCGGGTGCTCCGGTTTCCCCCACAGTCCAAAGACATGCAGTACAGGTGAATTGGGTAAGCTAAATTGTCCATAGTGTATGAGTGTGAATGTGTGTGTTGAAGTTCCCAGAGATGGGTTGCGGCTGGAAGGGCATCCGCTGCGTAAAATCATGCTGGATAAGTTGGCGGTTCATTCTGCTGTGGCGACCCCGCAAGGGACAAAGCCGACAAGAAAATGAATGAATGAATGAATGAAATTCAAAGGGGGGCGAATAATTCTGACTTCAACTGTATATGTCTGTGTGTGTGTGTGTGTGTGTGTGTGTGTGTGTGTGTGTGTGTGTGTGCGTGGATATGAGTGTACATGTCTTTATGCACATTTATGTGTGTGTGTTTGTGCGTGTGTGTGTATTTGTTAAAGTGCACATGTGTGTATGTGTGTGTAAGTGCATATGTGTATGTGTGTGTGTACAGGACTATATGTGTGTATGTGTTAGTGTGCACATATGTGTGTGTGCAAGCATGTATGTGCATATGAGTGTATGTCTTTATGCACATTTATGTGTGTGTGTTTGTGTGTGTGTGTGTATTTATTAGAGTGCACATGTGTGTATGTGTGTGTAAGTGCGTATGTGTGTGTGTACAGGACTATATGTGTGTATGTGTTAGTGTGCACATATGTGTGTGTGCAAGCATGTATGTGCATATGTGTGCCTAAGTGAATGTGTACGTGTGTGTATACAGGACTGTATGTGTGTACATGTATATGTGTGTGTGTGCATATGTGTGTCTACATGGATGTGTGTGTGTTTGTGAGTGTACATTTGTGTATGTACGTGTGTGTGTACATATGTGTATGTACACGTATTTCTGTGTGTGTGTGTGTGTGTGTGTGTGTTTACATGCTTCAGCCTCAAGGCTCATGAATAAATAAAGAGAAACCATTCAGTGTTCCACATGGGACAGTTTTATGTGCTGTTAAACAAAATGACACATTTGTAAATCAATGCGACACCAGTCCTGTGTGGAAAACTCCACTGTTGACTTTATCAATGATCTTTCTCAGAGGTGACTCCTTGAACAGGAACACAGGAATAACATTTTTCTCTGAGAATAAAACCCAGAATGTCGGCGACTGAAGGTACTTTAGAAACAGCAATAATTACAGTCATTACGGCACAAATGCAGAGCTCTCAATCACACGCAGACCACCTGCTTTTAATAACAGTGCACTCATTCAGATCAGATGGAAATGTGCTTGTAGCTGATCTGCAGACAGTATACCACTAATATGAGAAATACAGTGTCAGTGTATTTTATATGAACATTCAGTGGATCTGTGCACTGCAAAAATGCTGCTCCTACTCAGAGTTTTTGGCTTGTTTCTACTCCAAATATCTAAAAACTCTTAAATCAAGAAGCATTTTTATTTTTAGACGAGCAAAAAATATAGTCTTGTTTTCAGAAATAATGAGGCAAAATGAACTGAGTTTTCATTAAAACAATCAAAATACACAGCAAAAAATGATTTTCCTACTTAGATTTTTTGTCTTGTTTCTAGTCCAAATGTCTAAAAATTCTTAAATCAAGAAGCATTTTCTAGACAAGTGAAAGCTATAGTCTTGTTTCCAGAAATAATATGCCAAAATTAAGTGAGTTTTTTTCTTAAAACAAGCTAAATAATTTGCCAATGGGGTAAGCAAAATAATCTTGTTTTTTCTTTTGACATTAGATTATTTTGCTGACCCCATTGGCAAATAATTTAGCTTAAGGAAAAACTCACTTCATTTTGGCATAATATTTCTTAAAACAAGACAATATGCTTTGCTTGTCTAGAAAATGCTTCTTGATTTAAGAATTTTGAGATATTTGGTTTAGAAACAAGACAAAAAGAAATTTTTTGCAGTGTAATCCTCCAGTGGAGTAAGAAAAATAATCTAGTATTTTGTTTTGACATAAGATGATTTCACTTACCCCATAGGCAGATCATTTTGACTGTTTTAATTAAAAACTAATTACATTTTTAGATATTACTTCCAAAAACAAAACAATATTTTTTCCTAGTCTAGAAAATGCTTCTTGATTCAAATATTTTTATACATTTGGACTAGAAACAAGACAAAAACTCTAAATATGATAAGCCTAAGAGCCTCATGAATATTCAGATGTGCTGCATTTGTGTGCTGTGATGTCATCAGACACGCTTTCTTTGATGTTAATTGGAGCGAGCAGGAGTAAAAAGTGCTCTGTTGATTGGCAATTTACAGAAGCGTGCAGAGACGGGGAAACCCTTGAGCGCTTGAATAGAGTCTGTGTCTGTGAACACAATTCAACATCACTGCTAATAATCTGTGAAGACATAAAACCAATGCTGTCTCCAGACCCTCTGCTTGAAAAAACAAACTATCTGTTGTCAAACATTTATTTAAATAAGGAACCTTTTAACCCTTTGATACATAAATTGAAAATGCACAAAAATATTTTCAGTTTTGCTTCTATTAAAATCAAATAGAATATTATTTATAAAATTCATTCATTCATTTTCCTTTGGGTTAGTCTCTTTATTTATCAGGGGTCGCCACAACGGAATAAACCGCCAACTATTCCAGCACATGTTTTCCACAGCGGATGCCCTTCCAGCTGCAACCCAATACTGGTAAACACCCATACACACTCATTCACACACACACTCATACACTACGGCCAATGTAGGTCATCAGTTCCCCTATGGCGCATGTTTTTGGACTGTGGGAGAAACTGGAGCACCCGGAGGAAACCCACGCCAACACGGGGAGAACATGCAAACTCCACACAGAAACTTGACCTGACCCTGCCGGGACTAAAATCAGCAACCTTCTTGCTGTGAGGCGATTGTGCTACCCACTGCACCACTGTGACGCCCCATAATAATATTATTATTGTAACCACAAGGGAGGCGAGTGACAAACTGAGTGAGGATCCTTCTGCAGGTTTCATTAAGAATCATAGTCAGACAGGCAATGATCAACATCAGGCACAAACGGGTACAAACAAGGCAATCCGGAGGCGTCGTCAGGTAACAGGCAGATGGTCAGTACAGGCGGCAGACAGGGTAAACGATAAAACAAAGCAAGGGTTGAAACACGTGGAAACCAGTAAGCGCTTTGTAATGTTACAGGGTGTTAACCTAATAAGACTCAGCAATGAGAGTGTCAAAGTGAGCCGTATATATGTGAGTGTAATCAGTACATGAGCAGCTTCAGCTGTGTGAGTGTAATCACAGGAGACTTGGAGCAGGCGTGTGTGTGAGGTGCATGACAGGACTTGTAGTTCATATGGAGGCAGGATTGTAGTCCGTGTGAATGTGAATTATCTCCAGCGATCTATGAGGGTTGGATCTCTGGTGATCTTGACAATTATACTAATATTGTATTTTTAAATTATTAAAATGTTTTTTTTTAAGATCTGTCCACCGTGGTCATGCATCAGAGGGTTAAAATATGTTTTGTTATTGGTTATACACTGGGGCTGCACAATACAGCATTTTGTTATATCGCAGTGTCTCTCTTCACAATAGTCACATTAAGCCTGGTTTATACTTCTGCGTTAAGTGATCGGCGTGACCCACGGCACAAGCCTCGCGCGTAGCCATGCATTTATACTTCTGCGCGCTGTTTCTGTTTCTCTGCAATACACTTCAGAAACACTAGCTGGCAGTAGGTGTTTATGTTTCTCTGTGTCGAGTTTCTTCGCTGGTGTTTTGTTTTTCTGAACACTTCCTTAATGTACAAGTGGCTCAAATTCGCTCATTTTGAGGTGGAAACCGGCGGACGTGCAACAACTTTAATCATGAGGTGAGCACAAAACAACAGTCTCCATCCGGAGCTCCTTCACGGGACTCCACACTTGTAAACACTCGCTGCATCGGGCGCGCGGCTCTCACCTCCGCTCACACTCGTCAGCACTACCAAGCCGACCAATCACAGAGCTTGCGATACGTGTACGCATTACATTTTTTGAGTCGTGCGTGTCAACGTTGCCGACGGCCACGGCGAGGGGCTATGTGTCCACGCGTAGGCTGTGCCGTAGCATACGCGTGCGCTTGACGCAGAAGTATAAATCAGCCTAAGACATGCAATGCTGAATTGGGATTATAGTTGACCAGAAATCACAGGTTAAAACATACAAGATTTGTGGAGCCACTGCAGAATTAAACCATAATATATTGAAAGTTTATATTTGTAAGCGTTTTTATTAATTCCTGTAACTGTGTGAGCATTTTAAGATAGTTTAAAGCATCCGGGTACAATAAATTGTACAGTTTGTAACTAATAAAGATTTTTATTGGATTATTTAAATGATGAAGACCTATTCACTGTTATTTTACATTTAATCATTCAATTAATTTGCCTGAATACTGTTAGACTCCCCAGAAAACTACAAATTATGTCACTTAATTTTTGCTCCATATGTTTTTATTTATGACTGTAGTTTGTTTATTATATGTATACAGGGCTTTACATTAACACCCGCCAAATGCGGGTAGATTTAAGCTCTGGCGGGTTAGACAGACACCTCCACTAGCCACTTTGGCTGGTTGGAAATAATTTTTAAATTGTAGTTTTCTTAAAAGCGGGGTTTGAAAATAAGCATGGCCCAATATTCGTGCAAATGTGATCTTAGAATCGAGAAGCAGCACGACTGACAAAAATAACTGTGTTCGCACGAGCAGAATGCAGGTAAATACCGAATGAGAGGATGATCACTCGCACGCACAGCTGTTAAAAAGCGCGCGCTCCCGTTTACTTGCGCAACCGTGCCTAAAAGAAGCGCAACTGGTGTGATCGGTTCCCTCTGAAATAGACTGACAAAGAGCGATGATCGTGCACCCACAGTCCTGCTGCTTTCAAGAGCTCAAGATTTAAAAAAAAATACACACATTCTTCTTTAAGCAGCAGCAGTCACTGCTTTCATTTGAATTATTCTTTGAACGGATTATTAACAGGCCTATATTAACTGTGTGCGTGTGGTCATGCTTTCATTATCAAACACTGTATGTTTCACCTGTTTTCTTTTGCTTTGTTATTTTTGTTAATATGGTTTAATTATATTTTTTTACAATAACATTGCTGTAATGGGAGATTACTCCCCGTTTATGTGTAGTTAACTGCTGATCTGGGACTTTTAGCCAGGACAGATTACTGTGCATATTTTAGATGCATGGCAATAATTATTTTTTTAAAATGTAATGGTTTTTTAAAGAAATGTTTTGTTGAATTAAAAAGTGCACCTATACAGCTATATTTTCCTTGTTTTGACACATTAAAAATGTGGTGTGGTCAGAGATAAATTTGGTAAATCCTTAATTTTGAGCCCTGAAAAGTGATGTGAAATAAAAACTGATTGTATTATGACACAACCCATTTGCTCATGCACACTGAGCAAGCTAATACACAGTACATACAAGAAGTTAAATGAATGAGAAGGCATGTGGACATAACACAACTAAATCAAGTCATTTTAGCATGTCAAAGTCAAATGTATGCATATAAAATATATTTTCCCAACAAGAAAAGTGTGGCTAGTGAAAATGGCGAGTGGCTAGTAATGTTGGAAATCTACTAGCCACAGTGGCTGGTGATCAAAAAAAGTTAATGTCAAGCCCGTATGTATATAATAAATAATCTAAAATATATACTTCAATTAAATAATATATAGACCTATACATGACTCACTCCCCTCTAAAATTATCCCGATCAGTCTAAATAAATGACTTTACAAATAGAGTTAAGTCATCTGGTGAAATTGGCTTTATATGGCAATATAAATCGCAGAGAAAAGAAATATTATTATCAGATTTTTTCAATACCATGCAGCCCTATTATACACTGCAAAAAATGTTTTTCTTTCTTAAAGTTTTTGTCTTGTTTCTAGTCCAAATATCTAAAAATTCTTAAATGAAGAAGCATTTTCTGGGCAAGCACATAATATAGTCTTGTTTTTACAATTAATGAGTCAAAATGAAGTGATAAAACAAGCAAAATAATCTGACAATGGGGTGAGCAGAATAATTATGTCAAAAGGAAAAACAAGATTATTTTACTCACCCCACTGGCAAATTCCCCAATTTGATTTTAGTATTTTTAAATACTTATACTAGAAACAAGACGAGTATTTTTTGCAGTGTATGTGTGTTTGAACACGATGAGATTGCTCCACTGTTAAGTGTGAGGTGTGTTTTCTGCTGGTTTTCTCAGGGGTTTTTCTTTAAGTGACCTGCTGCTGGACTCATAGAGAGGGTCAAAGGCGATATCCACACACTCGAGGGCATCAGTAAACGAACACTGCTCAATCCATCAATAATCAGCACACATGTGTTTGACTCCGCGGGTCTCTCTGTGTGTGTGTGTGTATCAGAGCCCAGCCCTGAGGCATTGACGGCGGTCGCTGTGAAATCTCTCATGATGGCTTTTGTTTCCTATTGACTCAGAAACACATTTCAGCCATGTGTGAACAAAACACTTCAGCCCAATAATAGCTGTATGGATCCTGACCACTCAAACGCTTTGGGTCAGAAATGTGTGAAAGTTGCAGTCAGTATACGGTACGCTTTCAGTAAACCAGAGAGGGAGGCTTATTTCTGGATTCTTTATTTATTGAACATGTTAGATTTTGAACTATATACAGCAAAGCCAGAGAGCCACCCAACACAAAGTTAAATGATAAAAAAACACAGTCTCTCTCATATTTGACCAAAATTGTACAGTTTTCATTTAAAAACGCTCCATGGCCACCCTATCAACTCCATCATTCACACTGAAAGGACGGAAAGCGCTCTGGTTGATGTACTGCGCATGCACACAGACGTAAGATGCTTTTACCTGCTCATATCCACTGCCGTTTATTTACTCTCTGACTCTTTAAAACCGATGGGTAAGCAAACTTATTTAAAATTGAAAAATGATTATTTAACTTCCCAAATTGGCAGATTATTTTGCTTGTTTTAAGGAAGAACTCACTTAATTAATGACTCATTATTTCTGAAAACAATATAATATTGTTATAAAATGCTTCTTGATTTAAGAACTTTTAGATAGTTGGACTAGAAACGAGACATAAACTCTTAGTAATAGCAGCATGTTGTGGCGTGGGTTCTGCTGTCGGCCTCTCCTGCGCCGCTGCAGGTGGTGTGTGTCTGTTGGCAGAGGTTGATCCGGGCTCCACCCTGCCGTCCCGATGCCCTTTAAAACACCCGCTTTCCTTCACGGGTCTCGCTCCGAGGTCAAGTGTGTGTTTTGTGCGTCAGCTTTTCACGACCGCAACCTTCTACAGCAGCGTCTGCACGGTGGACAGCAGCTTTTATGTTTCTGTCAGATGTGCTTTGACCTGCCAGACAAAAGGAGTATGATTTCATGAGGTCAACATCATGCTTTCTGTTTGCTTTCTGTCATTGGGAAATGAATACACTGCAGGACTTGCTGCTCTTATATGGAGTTATTTGTCTTGTTTCTTATCTAAATATCTAAAAACTCAAGCATTTTCTAGACAAGCAACTAATATTGTTTTGGTTTCAGATAAAATGAGTCAAAATTAAGTGAGATTTTTCTTAAAAAAGCAAAATAGTCTAATTATATATATATATATATATATATATATATATATATATATATATATATATATATATATATATATATATATATATATATATATTGTAATAAAAAATAATGAATGTTGTTTTGTTTTTGAGAAATAGTAAGTTTAAACTAAGAGAGTTCACCAAGCTTGAACTTTCCAACACTGAACTGCAAAACTTGTAGCACGAGCTTGCGTTTCCGGTCTGACGCTGTAACAGGATGTGACCCTGACAACGGAGGTGAGGATCCAAACGCAGGGTTTTATTAACAGGATGGTCAGACAAGCAATGATCAATGCAGGAGCAAACAGATGTACAAGGGCAATCCAGAGTCGTAGTCAGAATAACAGGCAGATGGTCAGAAGGCAGGCGGCAGACCAGGATAAACACATAAACTAGGCAAGGATAAAAACAAGGCAAAGTAGGACAAAGGAAACGCGCTGTAATGTCACTATACAGCTAACAAGACTCAGCAACAACTGTGTGTTAGTGTGCTGCATTTATAGTCCGTGAATAAATCAGTGAGCAGCTTCAGCTGTTTGAGTGTTTGTAATCAGCGGTGACTTGGAGCAGGTGTGTGTGTGTGTTGCATGACTGAATATGTAGTCCATAACATGGCGGATTTGTAGTTTGTGTGAATGTAAGTGTTTACCAGCGATCTCTGGTTGTTAGATTGCTGGTGATCATGACAGACGCATTCGTGTGCGTATAAATGGAAGTCTATGGGGAGAAGAGTCCAGTGTGACCACAGCTTAATTTCAAAATGAGCACTTTATTGACCTTATTCTTCAAAGCGGAAGTGTGCTCGTTTTTGCGATTGTTTTAGAACTTCCGATTCAGTTGCCTATGGGAGAAATGACTAAGAATAATAAACGGCTGAAAACGGTCAAACTACTCGCTCTACAAACAAGTGTTTGCATGATTATACAGACAAAATAGAATAATATAATAGGAAAACCTCAGTTTGCAACATCAAGCAGCAGAACGGGCTGTTTTTAACGTCTAAAAATTAATGGAAGTGAATGAAACCGGAAGTCTCGAGCCAAAATGATTCAAATGGCTGCGCCCGCTCGTACGTGGAGAATAAGGTGAATATGATTGATCGCGGGCGGCTGGTCTCCCATCCTTATATATTAGTAAGTCAATTGGATTAATCCAAACTCACTATAAATAGCCCGTCCAGAATTACTCCCTTATCTTTTTTTTGAAGAATGCCCCCATCCACTCTTTTTCCTCCTTTACCAGGGGGGCTCTCAAGAACTACCTGATCTCGTACACCCTTACATGCTTATCGACAAGGCCGGAGCCCTGGGCTCAATTATCTCCGAGCTCAGGGTTTTCTTTGGCATGCCAAATCTAATATTATCAAGTAATATCTAAGTGCGAACTCTTGAAACTAAAGTGTGAAACTGTAATATTGCAGAAAACATTAGTGAATAAAGCAGAGTTTCCAGTCAATGATGTACAGTAGAGCATCACTTCCTCAGCTCCTGCTGCTCCTGCACAGATATCACTGAGAGAGGTGCACTTTTGGGATTCTCCACTGTGGTGTTTGTTCTCCTCTAATAATTGAGTTGTGCCTCAGAAGACCAAGACCAAACACAATGAATGCAGTGAATAAGAATGCGGAGAAGAATAATAATACTGAAGCACTGTGATGACGGACTGACAGAGGACTGAGGCCTTTTACAATCAGCACAACAACATTTCACATCTGCAACAATGGAAACATGGAGAGCTGCAAACCAACATTAATGACCCAAAGACAATATGATAAAGGTGTTTACATGAGTTACTTTCTGAATGTTCCTTTCATGATCCCCTTTTACATGTTATCCGCTTGTTAAGTGGTGACGTATGGAATACAGTTTCTGGGTCCAAGCCGCTACTCATTTGAATAGAGAAAATAATTGTTTATGGCCACTTTTTAGTCCTATCGCACATTAAAGTGAATTTTATATAAAATCATAGTGTACACATCAATCTCTGGACTTGCTGCATCAAAAATACCAACATTTTAACAATTTATTAAAAAAACTAATCACTTTCTGGCCATCTGATATTAGGCATGGATATATACATTGCAATTTCCGAAAGTATTACAGCACTTTGTAAACGTTTATTATTACTATTTGTTGAGTCTCCCCATACAGTTTGATATAGTGCTTGGACCTGGAAGCCGCTTCACGTGACGTCACACTTAACAAGCGGAGAGCATATAGATCAGAGGTGGGCAAACTACGGCCCGCGGGCCATATGCGGCCCGCTGAACACTTTCATCCGACCCGCGAGGGAGTTTTTAAAATGCTGCTTCTGAGTAACGGTTTGGTTTCAGAACTAGTAAATTAATGATGCAATACAAGTGAGCGCCATTTGATGGCAGCATTGCACGCGATACAGTTAGCGCAACCAGTAGAATTAGAACACGCTCTCGGATATTAAAACGCACTTTCACGCAAAATGCGCTTTTTTGTTTTGTTGTGAGAGCTCTTAAACTGAACAGCGCACCATCGATGACGTAAGCGTCCTCAGGCCCAAATGTAATGTGAGTGCGGGTCGTCGGGAGATGGGAGGGGGGAACAAGCATGCTTCGGCCCAGTTCAAGGCAACTGTACATGGTGTGAGTACGCCCTCAGATTCTTCTTCCGTTTTATCTCATAGTTTTATGATTGATATAAGCATATTAATACAAGCTCAAATGAGATTGTTGTGATTGGTTTATGATGATTGATAAGTAAATATAAATAGCAGTGCAAATTAATTTGACTTGTAAATTTGACTCAATTATAACTATTAAAATAATCGGTTTTGTATTAATGTGACATGATTCTGTCCGATATTACATATTATTCCATACATACTGCCACTATAAATAAAAGTTATTTTTTGAAGGATTTGACATGTGGCCCTTCACTTGGTTTGCAAAACTTGATGTGGCCCTCGGTTCTAAAAAGTTAGCCCACCACTGATATAGATCCATTAATGTCATTTCTGTTCTTAATTTCTTGATGTTAACTGTAGTTTGGCACTTTCACTTTCATTCAGGAATATGTGATGCATGCCTCCATGACAAACCAGATATTGGATGCGAGTATGAACTGCTGGAGGAGTGTTGTTTTAATGGAGTTTGATATCGCACGTCGTATAGGAAAAACAACCTGATTATTTCGCAATGTGTGTGTCTGTGGTCCTTCACTGACCTGATAGGTGCAGAGAATAGTGTCAAACAGCCGGATATGTGTGTGTGTGTGTGTGTGTGTGTAGATGATCCTGTTGCAAAACACGGTGAAAAGTCTTACAGGCGTTAATAGTTTGATTGTGGTTTTTACATGTCTGTGCTGCACTTCAGTAATAAGAGTAAAATCGGCATACTCATACATGTCTTAATCCAATTTCTGTTCAGTTCCATTATGACCTTAATCAGATTAAATTAATCAAAAATAGCCGTTTACATGGTCGACTCTTAATCAGAGTATTGTCTTAATCATATTTAAAAAATCTAATTATTGGTGTCCATGTAAACATACTCAGTGTAAGCTAGAATAAACATTGCACATTTAGATTTCACACAGACTTCAATGTCTGCATTACCAAGGAATTAACATTTTAGAAACATTTCTAAAAATGGTTAATTAACAGATATTTATATAGTGTGGAGTTCAGTCAGTACATGTGTTTGCATCAAAGTTTATGTGCATTTTTCATGATAAAAGTTTTAGTTGTGCGAATACGTTGATTATGGACGCTTTTTTAATTTATTTATGCACATCTTGGCATTTCCATCAAGCATTTTCTTTATGTGATATTCCAAAATGCACATAAAAATAGGTGGATGGAAACACAGCTAATGTAAAAGCCTTGTCATTCGGCTCTTTGAAACAAGTCTCTTCTGGAACACAAAGCGATGTCATGTGCCTTTAGCTGTGACATGACAAATGTAGTAAAAGCAAACACAGAGCTGCACGTTTCCTTTAGGAAAATGCTTTTCAGTTCAGCATTATCCATTATCTGCTCTCCTCACAGGGAGAATGTAAAGTCATTTTGTTTGCTGTGGAAATAGTCCATTTGTCTTTTGCCATTATCTGATGTTGTGGACGGGTCTCTCAATCATGCACCCGCTTTCATCACACAATATATATGTGGATAAAGCGCTTCAGTTCAGCTTCTGAAATGTGCTGTTTCAACAGTATGGGTCTGTGTTCATGTGTTTTATGCATTGATTTGAGCTATATGAAAGTTTAAATGCTTTTCTTACTTAAAGAGTTTTTGTCTTGTTTCTAGTCCAAACAGCTAAAAATTATTAAATCGAGAAGCATTTTGTAGACCAGCAAAAATATTGTTTTGTTTTCAGAAATAATATGGCAAAATCAAGTGAGTTTTTCCTCAAAACAAGCAAAAAAATCTGAAAATGGGGTAAGCAGAATATTCTTATTTTTCATTTTTGACATAAGATTATTCCGCTGACCCTGTTGTCAAATTATTAAGCTTGTTTAAAAGAAAAACTCATTTTGCCATATTATTTCTGAAAACAAGACAATATTTTTTGAAAATGCTTCTTGATTTAAGAATTTTTAACCCAGGCTCATTCTGGAGTGCGTTTCCCAAACAACGACGTAACTCGCGGCTGAACTATCATAGTGTGATGCATCGTTTGGCAAAAGAACGATGTAGCGACGAGTGTTTCCCAAAACCCCTAGTTTCTCTGTCACAGATCCATCGCTTGAACCATGTTAGTTATAGCGTAAAACGCCCATAATGATGCTCTAAACGGGGTGGAGGAACTACTTTAGAGAACAACCCCACCATTTATTTGTGCAAATTATATTGTTTTACATGCACACGCATTTAAAATAAAATCCAATATTAGTTTTGGTAAAAACATGCACTCATTTTCCATATTAATTGAAATATATGTAAATGGCACATATAGAGTCTGTGTTTGCTTTACTAATATTATTGAGAAGTTGAACATTACATATTCTACTCTAAAACATAAAATCACTTACAAACGCTAACACTATTCTAATATCATATATAAATCATATAAATAAATAAATAAATAATGAGGCTATTTATTATAAATATATTTACTTTAATAATAATATTAATAATATTAATAATGATGATGATGATTATTATTATTATTATTATTATTATTATTATTTAGGATATTAATTATTTATTTTTAAAAAATTACAATTTGACACATGCAAACCACAGCAGAAAGTTCTAACCAGCAGACCCATGTCATATACAGCAGAGAAACTTAATAAATAACCCACTATAAATTAAAAGAATTAACGTATGCTGTGTTTTTTATTTTCACAAGCTTTGGAGATGCAACAATTTCCGCTTTTAAATATACCTATAGCTTTTGCCATGAGGCTGTGTTCAAAATGATATCAATGTTTTCAAAGTGCACTGTGAAGGGAGCACAATTGTAAACATGAAGATCGCTAAAACTGAACTGTAAAAATACTTTGAAAGCAAATTACACCTAAGAGAGATTAACTTAAAGCTTTTTACTTATAATAGTTCCAACTTTGAATGTTAGAATGTTCTAAATGAATAGGGTATAGGGGGGATAAGTAGGAATAGAACACAGCCAGGAACACTGCTTCTAACTACAGCTCCAGAGGTGTCGTTTCAAGTGCTCAAGTTTGCAAATGTTCGTTGGAGCGATGGATTCGGGAAACAGCAAATCAAAGAACTATGTTTGTAACGACGAAACTTGCGACCTTAGTTGGCCAACAATGGTTTTGGGAAACGCACCCCTGATTATGTACCCCTATATACATTTCTGGAGAGCGCCAAATACATCCCAGGAGGTGCGTTTTTTTTTTGCAGTTTTTGTTTTTGCGAATCCACCAAAAGCCACTGTGTTTTTTTCAGATCTCAAATTTCACCCGCGAGTGCCATTCGCATATGCTGTTCTTGCATAAATCCACCAGAGGCCGCTGACGACTGATTGCCTGACTGACTGACTGACCGACCAATATCCCCCCGCCCAACCACTTCCCTAAACCCAACCGACAGTGTTTTCAAAAACAATCCAGAAAAAGAAAAGCCCTCGCAGCCGCCTGATTTTTACCACGTTTTCAGATTTTACCACATTCTCACCCTGTTATTTACTTGTTTATTTTATTTTTTGGCTTTTGTTTTTGTCTTACCTGCTTTCTGGAGTCGTTCTTCACCGGACTCGAACCCCGTCGTCATGGTCAACTCTTCTCTGCGTCTCAAATCTTCTGACGTACATGTCGAGCCACTAAGCAAACTGGTAACAGCAGAAAAGCCGTCCAGGAGGTAAGCGGTCAGCTGGTAATTGCGAAAAGGAACAGCATCATACTGCCCCGTAGTGTTCGTTTTAAAGACAAAATGCGTTCCTCTGGCTACGTTCCTCTGACTACATAATTCGCACTCTCCAGAATTGGGTATAGGGGGACGTTTTCAGAATGAGCCTGTGTTGAGAATCTTTAGACATTTGGACTAGAAACAAGACAAAAACTCTAAGTAGGAAAGGCATTTTTGTAAAAATAATGATTTTTTTTTTTACTGGTTTTGAAATAAGACTCTTCTAAGACTCTTCTCTTCTTATTTTTCTATAAAAATCAGGGTTTCCGCGGGGTCGTAAAGTCTTAAGTCTAAAATTTAAAAATCGAAATTTTAGGCCTTTTTATATTTTTAATATCTTAATATTTTTGCACCAGTCTTATTTTTCCGATGTCCATGTAACGCTATGTTATGCTATGCTATGCTATGTATCTAATGCTCATTTAAATAGTTTTTTGTTGTTGTTGCTTGGTTTTCGTGGTGTTGTAGTTCTTTATTTCACTAGTCAAAATGTAATTTGCGGGATTAAAACTACAAATGAGACCAGCATGCAATAGCCAATCAGCTTTCTGTTATTGAACTCAGTGCACGCGGGGAATGTGACGTCATCGCTGTGTTTGCGGAAGTTCGCTTTGGGTGCACGTGACATGATTTCGGCTGGCGGCGTGCACAAACCTTTTTGAGACTCGAGTGAACTGTTTGCGCAGCACTGCATTTTATTTGAGTTGAATATGAATCACTTTGAAGAGATTTTGTCTGAAACAGGTACGTCTGTACACAGATCTGTGTGATCCGTCCATGCGTGATCATAGAGATAACCAGATGAACAATAATTCTTGGCTAGAAATTGCGGGTGCTGAGGTTAACATGTGATTCAGTTTGAATACATTTATTTTGCCACAAATTTTGTGATTTTGTGAATTTTTATTTATTTATTTTTTTGGCATTTTTTTGTATTTTTTGCATTTTTTTGCATTTTCTCTTTGTGTTTGCATGGTTTTGATACTGTGATATAGGTCTTAAATTTAATACTTAATGGTCTTAAAAAAGATTTTAAAAAGTTTTAAATTTGACATTATAATATCTGCAGAAACCCTGAAAATAAAATATTATAGTTGTAGTTTAAAACTAGAATTTCTTTGGAAAAGGGCGTCACGGTGCATGTTCTCCCCATGTTGATATGGGTTTCCTCCAGCCCAGGTACTCTCTTTTTCCCCACAAGTCCAATCACATGCGCTATAGGGGAATTGAATAAGCTAAATTGGCCGTGAATGAGTGTGTATAGGTGTTTCCCAGTACTGGGTTGCACCTGGAAGGGCATCCGCTGTGTAAAACATATACTGGAATAGTTGATTTTGGTTTATTCCATGCGGTGACCCCTGATAAATGAGGGTCTAAGCTGAAGGAAAATGAATGAATGAATGAGTTGTAGTTTAAAACATTTGTACCTCTTTAGACTTTTGTGTAAACTAGCATAAAACAGTACCATTATATACATTATACCATACATATATAATTTAAATATATATATATATATATATATATATATATATATATATATATATATATATATATATATATATATATATATATATACACACATATATATATATATTTATATCACACACACACACACACACATACACAAATACTTTCATTCAGAATGGAGATGTTAAACTTCTATTATTTCTAATAAATGCAGTTATTTTAAAAGTTCATCAAATATTCCAGTGAAATAAAATCAGTTTCCACAATAATTTGAGCAGCACTCGTGTTTTCAGCACTGATAATACTCCCAAAGGTTTCTTGATCATCAAATCATCATTAGATCTGTTGTTAAAGTTCATATTTCTTATTATTACTTAGTTGAAAAATGACTGTATTCTAGTTCAAAGGAAAATCCACCCAGATATGAATCTTTTTGAGGAATGGTGGATGATTTCTATTTTTGGTCTGTTCGTCTCTTTGTGCAGCTCTCGCTCTCTGTGTTGTGTGTAGCAGTAATGGAGTGATAATTGTGACTTTCCTTTGGCTTCACTCTGAGCTCGCACACACACGCGCGCACACACACGTCTCCACCACTCACACATGATCACAGATAATCACTCTTGAAAGGTGCAATTTTTATCTGCCACTACAGCTGCGGTTCAGAAAGAGACAGAAAGAGCTCCTGTCTATCTGTCTGTCTGTTCATCTCTCTGTCTGTCTGTTCATCTGTCTTCTGTCTGTCTGTCATCTGTTTGTCTGTCTTGCTGTCTGCTGTCTGCCTGTCTTTCTTTTCATCTGTCTGACTTTTCGTCTGTCTGTCTATCTGTTTGTCTGTCTGTCTATGTGTCTGTTGATCTGTCTGTCTGTTCATTGGTCTGATTTCTGATCATCTGTCTTTCTGTCTGTCTGTCTGTCTGTCTATCTGTTTGTTCATCTGTCTGTCTTTCTGTGAGTGTCCCTCTCTCCACTATAGCTGATTCTCTCCAGCATCACCAGCACTGTAATCCGTCTCTCTGTCCAAACGTTGACCCTCTGTGATTAATGATGAGTTATATTTGCGTTGGGCTTCAGTGGTGTTTGAGTGGGACTCTGCTGTCTGACACTGGATTAGATATTGATTAATTTAATGAGCTGAACAGTGTCAGTGTGTTAGCGAAGGCCTTCAGCGGATCTGTAGGTAAATGGCAAAGCGCTTGAACAAACATCAAGAGCTCTAGTGTGGCCATCAAAACAGAGGAAAGACTCGCTGTTATTTACACTGACGCTCTCTCTCTCTCTCTCTGTGTGTGTGTGTGTGTGTGTGTGTGTCAGAATCAAGTGAATCAAGCGTCTGGTTTAGATTTCCACCCCCTGAAGAGAGACTTTTGCTAGAATTCAGCAACACAGCTGAAATAAACGCCTCAGTGTGTCGCCAAATCAAGCAGAAGAGCAGAGCCCATGTTTGTGTGTGTGTGTGTTTGTGTGTGTGTGAGAGAGAGAGATGGAGAAACAGTTGTGCACTATTTTTATTCTTCAGTTTTTTGTAATTCTTGTTTTTGTCAGTGTATTTGTTTTTCCATATATTTCAGTATTGCACTTTGATTCACATTGTTGTGCTTTTATAAATAAATGTTGTAAAATCTAAGCATTTAGCTAAATATTGCACCCAAATTCTTAACAAATATTTAAAGGTGCAGTATGTAAGTTTGACACCCAGTGGCTGAACTAGATATTGCGCTCCTGGATCAAAACACATTTTCACTCGGCTCCTCTGACAAGTCCATACAAGAGCATTTTGCCAGATTGACGTGAGTGTGCCTGACTATCAAGCCTTAAGGCTGATTTGATCCATTTTCTAACTAAAAGCAGAGGCACGCGATAGAAGGAATATTTTTCACACTAAAAGGAGTTTTTGTCCTAACCAACATACCTGCCAACACTCCCGTTTTTCCCGGGAGTCTCCCGTATTTCAGACCCGTCTCCCGTATTGTTCTGTCTCCCGGTAAACTCCCGGAATTCCCCCGCCCCCCGCTCCTCAGCATTTTGGTACAGTCCGGGCTGAAACTTGGTGCTTGTGCTCTTCCGGTCGCGCGCTACAGTTCGCGCATCTCCTTACGCCCCATTCACACGGGGCTTCAGCGTCAACGCTTGACAGAGGGCGTGTCTGAAGTTGAGGCTGACGCAATCGTCATAGCAGCGTCAGCCAATGAAATGAGTCACCAATGGGCCACTGTCGGAGCTGGTGTATTTGCATACAGCGATCTGATTGGCTGACGCTTCCGTCAGCGCTTGAAAAGTTGAGCAAGTCCCAACTTCTGCAGCGAACAACGCCTCTGAAGCGGCGCCGACGGATCCACAATGCAGTTCGGCAACGCCTGACGTCACCCATTCAAAGTGAATGGGAAGCGTTGACGCTGAAGCCCCGTGTGAATGGGGCGTAAAACCTCTCACTCCTCCCGCTCCCCGCTTCAGTTTGCGCCAGTGTTGCCAACTTAGCGACAAATTTTCAAAAAAGCGACTAGCGACAAATCTAGCCACTTTTTTGTGTGTTACTGGCGATTTTTATAAACTGTCGTTTGTCCATTACTGTACCGTCCCTACTCTTCTCAGCGAGCTGCAGGTGATGTGGCCGGCCCCTCCCCTGCAGCCTGAGAGCAGAGCACCTCTCTGCGTACCGACGGCAAATGATTTAGAACAGGTGGCAGTTTGAGGGTATCTCCCTTGTACAGTCAACCCGATCTGCTTCTCCTTTATTTTAACAATTTAATTTGACTGTTTATTCTTGTTGCACAATCAGAGATGTTTTTAGTGAGAGTTTCAGAACTTGTCTGAGTATATTACGTCTGAGAGATTACTGCAAATTCCCTACACATCTATAATGATATACTGTATTCAAACAGCAATAAATTTAGTTAAATTGACAAACTTACATAAAGCGTAGTGCGAATATAAAATACCCCATTTATTTACCATAGGCTGTTAAACAAACAGAAATGGTAGAACGCGATGACGTCAGTAATATGCAAATTAGCGTATGACGTAAACCGGGTCTCCCGGAATTTACGAACCAAATGTTGGCAGGTATGCTAACCAACAGCTGAAATTTATAAATTAGAAATGGCTTCTATTTCTCACAGGTGAACATCAGAACACTGACAATGATCAGCTCAGCTACAGCTCATGTGCTTTATTCAGTGTTAAATGCTGATAATGTGAGTTTGACATGACATTTATTGCAGTGTTGGCGTCTGAGATTGAGCCATACCTGCCAACATTTGGTTCGTAAATTCCGGGAGACCCGGTTTACGTCATACGCTAATTTGCATATTACTGACGTCATCGCGTTCTACCATTTCTGTTTGTTTAACAGCCTATGGTAAATAAATGGGGTATTTTATATTCGCACTACGCTTTATGTAAGTTTGTCAATTTAACTAAAGTTATTGCTGTTTGAATACAGTATATCATTGTAGATGAGTAGGGAATTTGCAGTAATCTCTCAGACGTAATATACTCAGACAAGTTCTGAAACTCTCACTTAAAACATCTCTGATTGTGCAACAAGAATAAACAGTCAAATTAAATTGTTAAAATAAAGGAGAAGCAGATCGGGTTGACTGTACAAGGGAGATACCCTCAAACTGCCACCTGTTCTAAATCATTTGCCGTCGGTACGCAGAGAGGTGCTCTGCTCTCAGGCTGCAGGGGAGGGGCCGGCGGCATCACCCGCAGCTCGCTGAGAAGAGTAGGGACGGTACAGTAATGGACAAACGACAGTTTATAAAAATCGCCAGTAACACACAAAAAAGTGGCTAGATTTGTCGCTAGTCGCTTTTTTGATAATTTGTCGCTAAGTTGGCAACACTGGCGCAAACTGAAGCGGGGAGCGGGAGGGGTGAGAGGTTTAAGGAGATGCGAGAACTGTAGCGCGCGACCGGAAGAGCACAAGCACCAAGTTTCAGCCCGGACTGTACCACAATGCTGAGGAGCGGGGGGCGGGGGAATTCCGGGAGTTTACCGGGAGACAGAACAATACGGGAGACGGGTCTGAAATACGGGAGACTCCCGGGAAAAACGGGAGTGTTGGCAGGTATGGATTGAGCTTCAGAACTGGACTCAGTGCAAACCAACACATATCAGTGATTCAGCATCTACATTTAATCATGTTAAAGAGCTTTAATATGTATTCATTAGATTATAAAGCTCACCATTGTGCTGGAGTGCGCTATTCTGTGCTTGAATATGAATGGCTGTATTAACATTTCTGTCGTGTTTCGTCTGCTGCAAACAGCCCAACTGCTTATCACTGTGTATCTCGTCACGAAGCGGTTGTTAGGACACGGGGTTACAATGTGACCTGCTCACTTAAAAAGTATTAAAGTCTTAAATGCTATTCTACAAGGTATTACATTTCGGTATCAGTATACTAAAGTTTGCTTAAATTTAATCTTTGAAAATTGGGATGTTGTGTAGTTTTTTGGAAATCGATAAAATCCTGCTAGATTTGACATCACGCTGCTTTGTTTACTGCAGTAACCAGGGAAACACTATTATTTCTGCTGTTTCTATAGGCACCACCTGCTGGATTGGCATTTTTATTCAGTATATGAATCAGTGTTTCCTCTAGGATTTTTTCCAGCAGTGGCGGCAGGACTTTTTTTTTTTTACACAGATCTGCCAACTATTTCAAAGACAAATATTACACGCATTATTGCAAGGCGAGATAGCATTCATGTAATACGAGCATGCGAATCTCTTTGCTTGCGCGCCGATTTCCTCTGTTCGAGCACAGACCTTCTTGCACGCACTCAAATGTACACGTTCAAGTGCAGATCTTCTCGTGCGCTCTCCAGTAAGCGCTGCTGAAGCGCGATTTAGTGTGTTTTTGTGCGTTTTCCGACATTAACGCGTCCTGAAGTAAAGTGAAACGCCAGCAAGATAAAGTCATTGTATGCAGAGCCATTGACATTTATCAATAAAATATACTTATGGAAACTGTGTTCATCTTAAACTGAAAGCTACGCGGTGTTTGCTGGACTCACGCACCTGTCAGTCAGTCTGTCAGAGAGCCAGCATGTCACCTTAAAGGGTTGAACAAATAGCGCACAGCACTACTACGGTTGCAGAAAAGTTTGCGCTGTTTACCTCTAATATGTTTTAGTGCGATTATAATCCGCTATACAAAACACGACTAAATGTTTAATGAGAAGTTGTAATGTAGCCGTGGCGGAATGAATTTTGGCGTGGCGGCCCGCCACGGAGGAATGAATGTAGCGGAAACCTTGTGAATAATGTATTAGTTTACAATCAGTAATTAGTAAATATACTATAAGTTAAAATGTCTGCGATGAAGTCTTAAAAAAGCACTTAAAGGGTATTGAATTTTATTTTCTGATTCCTGTATATACCCTTGAATAAAATACACTGTTTTCCACCAAGGCAACCCGGGCTGCTGAAATATAATTGGCTAAACTGGCATTGGGCAGGATAAATAAACAAAGACAGCCGTTCCGGCACGTAACGCACATGTTCAAAGCAGAATATCTGACTTCAGCATTGTTTTTTTTTAAATTGTTTTTTTAAAGATTTATTTTTGGCCTTTTTGCCTTTATTAGATAGGACCATATTGAGACAGGAGGTGAAGTTGGAGAGAGAGAAGGGGGTAGGGTAGGGAAATGTCCTCGAGCCGGGATTCAAACTCAGTACACCCTTACGTGCTACTGCACCATATGTCCGCGCGCTAACCACTAGGCTATTGCGCCGACTTCTGCATTGTTTTTTAGATAAATAAGAATATTCACTAAGCATGTCTCATAAATATCTGCAAACATGTTAAGGTATTTATATGCTTTAGAAGAGTAAAAAACATACATACAGCACCTTTAATTATTATTTTGCATGATCAAAAAATGAAAATTGACATCAAGTATGACGTCAAAAAATATGTCTATAATGCTAATTGATTTGAAGTCAAAACATTGATGTCCATTTGACTTCCACACTGTCGTGTGAAGTGGGATGCTGACAACAGGGGTGCAGATCCAAATGCAGGTTTTATTAACAGGAATGGTCAGACAAGCAACAGTCAACACAGGAACAAACATGTATATGGGCAATGCAGAGTCGTAGTCGATAAACAGGCAGATGGTCAAAAGGCAGGCAGCAGACAACGTAAAACAAACAAAAAGCAAGGTTCAAACACGGAAGGCAAAGCAAGGAAACCACGTCATAATGTTCACAATCAGTATAACAAGACTCAGCCAAGATGTGTGTGTGTGTGTGCGCTGTATTTAAAGTCCTAGTAATCAGTCTTTGACAATCCTCCGCATGTGTGTTTGCAATCAGTCAGGATCAGGAACCGGTGTGAGTGTGTGTGGTGCATGACTGGAACTTGTAGTCTATATAATGGCGGATTTGTAGTTCTATGCAATCTGTGTATCTGTAAGGATTAGATCGCTGGTGATTGACACACACATTGATGCCCTGTTGACAACCAAAATAAGACACAAAAAGTATTTTAAAAAGTTTTATTCATCTAAAAGCTTCAATTACAAAAGACAAATTTACATTTGATTCCTATTAATATCTAAGATTGGTATCAAAAACACATAAAACCGTGTTATTAATTATAAAGCATGCATTATATTTTAATAATTGGAACAACAATAAATGGTAAATTAAAAATTTTACCTTGTTGCAGTGCAAAAATTCTTCTTTTACTTAGAGTTTTTGTCTTGTTTCTAGTCTAAATATCTGAAAATGTTTCAATCAAGAAGCATTTTCCAGACATACAATAAATATGGTCTGTTTTAATAAATAATATGCTAAAATGAAATGAGTTTTCCTTAAAATAAGCAGAATAGTCTGATAATGGGGAAATCAGAATAATCGTATGTCAAAAGAAAAAATACGATTATTATTATTATTACCCTGATTATTCTGCTTGTTTTAAGGAAAAACTCACTTCATTTTGCCTTATTATTGATTAAAACAAACCCATATTAGTTGCTTGTCTTGAAAATGCTTCTTGATTTAAGAGTTTTTAGATATTTGGACTAGAAACAAGACAAAACACTCTGAGTAAGAAGAGCATTTTCTGCCGTGTGCATGGGATTATCTTTTGGTAGCCATGAGGAAACTGTGTGTGTGTGTGTGTGTGTGTGTGTGAGTCACTCTCCTCTGAAACATGCAGACAGTCAACAGAGCAGAGAAAGACACTCAGCAGGTTCATTCTGAGCATGAAAAGGCAAAACACAGATAATTTCAGTGGCCTCTAATAGACGCTATTATTGATATTACTGCAAATGGGTTGCCATGGCGATGTGTTTGGCTTTGGGGCTGAATGGAGAGTGACTTTAGGGGCGAGACGGGCAGAGGAACCGCTGATGGGCCCCGCTCCAAGATAGTTGCCATGGACACGGTAATTGGGTGGCAGAAATAAGGACCGAAACACGAGAGGAAGGCTGTGTGTGTGTGTCTGTATGTATGTGGGTGTGTGTGTGTGTGTGTGTCTGTCTGTCTATGTTTGTGTCTGTCTGTGTGTGTGTGTGTGTGTGTGTGTGTCTGTGCGCCTGTCTCCTAGAATTTGGGTTAAAAAATGTACAAATATTCATTAAATTAAACAAAAGTT